>OZ020192.1:37273191-37728332 GCA_963971165.1 Philopedon plagiatum | reverse complement strand
GATTGCAGCTAGCTTCCTTAATTTGAGTCGCCAATAGTCCCTAGTTACATTGATCTGGTAAACGTTTATTATTTAAAACGTATGTTTACAAAAAAACATGTTATTTGTATAATTATAGAGCAACAACAAACTTTATTTTGGTACTTTATTCACATATTAACAATAAGAACAGAGCAACAAGAGGCATGTCACGTATGTATCCGTTTACTGTCCGGCTACAATAAATAGAACATCCTACTTCTCTCGCTCATTCATACCTTCAGGGTGTCCAGATTTTGGAACAAATTGCCTGCAGATGTTTTTCTTTCCCCTCCGAACCTCCAATCCTTTAAATCCCCTGTCAATAGATTACATTTCCCTTCTTTTCAGACGCCCATGGTACGTTAGTACTTGGGCTTGAAGTCTTCGTGGACTGTCGCAGATAAAAAAATTAAATAAAGGTTACAATGAAAATTTTATTTAATTGTAGTTACATAAGAGATAAGGCAGACCTATTGATGGAAATGGGGCCATGTTTCTTGTAATCTACGGATTCTAAACATGTAGATATGAAAAAATCACGAGCGGAGAGTTTTCTCCAATTACAACACTTCCTTTTAGCGAATGGGGTAAAAAGAGGGACTTTTGCAGAATGTTTTTTCTCAAATGGCTAATCATCTTAACTCCATATTAGACATAATGTACTTAGGTATATGTACTTTTCCTGTATTTCTAACATACACAAAAATTTTGTTATTTTTAGCCTTTCTCTGGCTCTTTTAAATTATAAAAGTCTAACCCATTTACAAACTCTCTTTTATACACGACGTTTTATCGTAAAAAGCATCGAAACTGGAAAATGTTTAGCGTCAATATATTCAAATGGACCTATTCAGATGCAAAACAGGGTCTCCAAAATACTGCCATCGTCTTTCGAAAAACGACGTTTGGGAACCCGGGACGGTGTTTCTTCAGTCCCTCTACGAAAATACATGTACCGTTTTGCAGGTTTACGAACATAAGATGTGTCCCTTTTATATTAGATGCCGTGTTTCTAGGGAAAAGAAATATGTGTATGTAAATTGCCGGTAGTTGACTATTGTGTAGTATGTAAGCTGAAAATTTTACGAACCAGACAAGAGTAGGGACAAGTATTACCATAATATTCGAAAGAAATTTTCAATTTTAGATAATGAGATACATACATTAGATTGTTGTTGCGTATTTACTGGCCCCATGTTTCAGTAAGGAACAGTGGTAGACTGTCAGAATTTTAAAATATGTGTATGCAGGTTTAATAGTGGAGCGTTTAGGCAAACTAATTGAAAGCTAATAGTGAGATAGTGAGAATTAATTTATAAAAGGCAAAAATCTCGATATTTGTATATACAGTACTGTAGTAGTATATTACTAAAGGAGCGAAAGTGGTTTCAAACACGCGAGTGTGAATATTAATGAATCGCAGAAGTGCAATCACACGAATGTGTTAACTGACTTTCCCATGAGTTTTGTACGATATTTTTTCCACAAGTTAAAACCAAAATAAAAAAGAAAACAGGCACTTATGAAAGATTTTCTTTTTAATGACATTCATCTTGATTCTTCAACCGCCTGTCAACCAATCATAAGCATTTTGGAAGAGTTCTCTGTTCGATAGTCCACTTATTTTTGATTTAATCATCACACACACTACTAAGCCAAAAGAATCATGTTGTATGTTGAAACAATATGATTTTAGCCATTTATATGTATGTACGCTCCTACGATTCCTCGCCTATATATTGCCCTTTTCTATTCACTGGACCGATTTTAATAAATAAAATGGATAACGGAGAAACCATATTATTTAAATCGAAAAATCAAAAACTGTCGAGTGAGGTATTAAAATCAAGAGCATGAACAAATATGAAAAAATTCTTATAAATAAATTTCTAAAAATGCCTTGTTTCAGATACTATTTCACTTAATGTGGTACACAAATGAAAAGCTTGAAATAAAAAATAGGTTTTAAGAAAACTATTACCCGACAACGTAAAATGACAACTGAAACGTTAGTAACAGATGGAATTTATATAAACTTGTTGCATTGCAAATTCTTTACTACATAATGTTTGTCAGCAGCCTATGAAAAGACAGTTACAGATGGAAAGAATTCATGTTTTTACACACCTGGCACGAAGCATCATTTTTCAAAGTTTATGGATACAATACATTGAAGAAAAACTAAGAAATCCCTTAAAACTTCACTACAACACGTATATTAGGACCTGTCAAAAAAGTTACACACAAAACACTACGCCTTAACAAGTGTTTAAGCCATGAATGAAAGGGACTACGACATTTGCTACGGAGAAAAAGCGACGTTGTCACGCTCCATTAATTTTCGTCACCATGCTATGGAAATACATTATTAAAAAAATTATCACGAAAAATAATGGTACATTGGTATATTGTATTAATCCTTTGTCATACATATTATTTTGCCATTGTCTGTGGTATTTATAATACATTTCATGCAATATGTTATTTTAGTATAATTTACCAATCAACGGCTGGCAACAGCCGGTCTTAAAGAGTAGGTTGGAACTAGTGTTGTAAATATCCGTATTCATTAGATATCCGAATCATACGGAATCGGAATCAGCTAATATTCGTATCCATTATCCGAATACGAATCCATTTCTTGACCCGCGCGAAAGCGGTTACAGATCATGTATACGTATGCATGCAACAGACTAAAACATTTTCTATCCGGATACACGTCTAGGTAGGTCGATGCGGTATCGGTATCATATCATACCAGTCGAAGTCGAAGTTTAGGGATAAGAAGGCACCGCGTCGCGCCGTTCTCGTTTGAATTCGGTTCGGGTGAGGCGGGACTAGTTTAACCAATGGGTCTCATCTCATATGATACTCGTTACCCCGATAACTATGCCATCTTTTTTTAGGAAATGTCATTAGAAAGAGAAAGCACAATATCAAATATGCCAAATCGCAGACCGTGTTGTTCGCTTACACTCGATTCCGATTCCGTTTTCTCTTTGCACTTTGCATTAGTAACCACCCGATGCGAATTTATTTTGATTCCGAATCCGTATTCAAGTTCTCGGCCGGTTCCGGATAATCCGGATTCTTTTAATATTCGGATCCAACGGATTTTTGGATACGTATCCTTACATCACTAGTTAGAACCATATAGTTGGCCAGATTATGAGTAACCCTGGAATCTTTGATTGCTCTAAAATGTAAATAAAGGTATGTCCTCCTTGCTTTTAAATCTATGAGGTGCCTAGGATCTACACAGTAGGTATATCGGAATTGATACTAATTTTGTCTTTAAATCAACCCTGCAGAGGTTCAAATATAATTGAAGTCAGCGATACAAACGTTAGCTATATCGAAATATTATTGTGCGTGTTTTAATTTAAAACAAAAAGATGGAAATTATTTCTTTAAAACTCAACAATCCTACATATCTAACTCGAACTGCAACCAGTTTCGAGCTTTGCTGATCTGCTCTGGTTTGATACTATGTAATCTTTGATGAAAGTTAAAGGAAATTACTTTTTAAGGTACTCACCCCACATGAATTTATTTGACCGTAATTGTATCCGACTTCGAACTAAGGTAGGGGTAATGTATTATTTTCTTCTGACAAGAAGGTTCTGAGGTTTCATGCCGACCAGGTGACAGAATATCAGACAGCCCGACGAAAATGGGCAATCAGGTCTTTCGTAATCTAGGTACTTGAAACCCGATAATCTGAAAACGCACGATTACAGTATTTCCTTCGAATTTATAAGAAAAAAAAATATTTGCACATTTTTTCAAAACCCATGTTTGCACTCCAGAGAAAATCAAAATATGAAATAAAGGAGGGGCCATACAAGAATTATATTTCAGTATTTCTAAAATTTGCGCAAACAGCTCTACTTTTAACAAAAAAATTATTTTTTCAACATGAGTTACGTAGTAGTTTTGTCAATGCATATAATGTACCAGTACATAACATTTTTCCAAGTAAAAATAAATTTTTCGAACTCCTTGAAAATAAATATCAACTCTTGTTAAAAGCAAACTTTCTTTGAGCTTCGGCAATAGGCAATCTTTCATGCGCTGTAAGGTCACCAGGACAGCTGCAGAATGATCAGTCGCTCCATTCGTCTGGGGTCACCAAGAGCTACCATCAGCTCCGGGTCCAACCGGTTTGCCATGTTGGCGGTGACGCATTGCGTTCTAGCCCAACGTGCACTTTTTAATTGTGTTTTGTATTTTATGTATTGTTTAGTACGTGTTTACACGTAGCATAGTCGTGTGACCAGATGAATTGTAAACTTATTTTGTAATTAATAAATGTGATTAAAAGTATTAATTTTATAATTAAATAACAAAACCTCCTCCGAGCCCCTCTGTTCATGTTAATAATTTTAATAATATTATATGTATGTATATGTATTTTGAATTCGGCGTAGTTTGAACAGAATCTGAGCCCCAGCCAAACTTGTGTGTAGAATTAAAAAAGCCGAACGTTAAAAATGAGTGTCAATTATTTTTTATGGATTCGCCAGTGCAGATCTGAAGTCTTTTACTGTATATTAAATAGGGAGATACGGTCCTCATGGATTTAATATTCGAACTACAACATTGACCACGGAGTTTTTCTTTAAATCCGTTGATTCATCGATGGCCAGCCACAATTTCTTACTGTTAACTTCACGCTGAATTGCATTTTCGTAATGTTGCTTCGCATGGCAATTTCCAGTCGGGATTCTATTTTGCCCAAAAATTAGGAAATGTTTTTTTCTAGGCTGTATAAAAAGGCATATTACAAGTAATCGTCATAAATATCACATCTAGTATAAATTCAGCATAGGGTTTTTAGCTCATATTGTATATATTTATGATTTGCACTATTAACATGTTTTTGGCACTGTGATCGTTTCCAACACAATAAATCCTTATTGCAGACCAAACACCACACGCAAGACTCGTCCGAGGTCCGGAAAGTAAAAATAAACTTCCAAATATTCTGCGATAACAGGTGACTTCTACGAACGTTTAGTAACCTGTTTCCAACGCAAAGCATGTCGGCACATCGCGGTAGTTATAGTTCCGACGCCTATGGTCTGGTACTTTGATTTACGAGCCCTAATTATCAGTGAATTGTTTAGCCGACTGGCAGGATTTTTAAATCGTAAAAAGTGCATGCAGTACTGGCAGAACCTGGGAACAGCTTCCTTGTTAGAAAAGCGTTTATTCCCAAAGATAATAAATACGGTTTCTCACTTATTAAGAAAGTGTACATATATATCCACTAAACTTAATAGGCTCGGAAATTGATTCAGTTTTTTTCTGTACTCCCCAAAAATTAACAACAAATCAACTTGCACAATAAAATTCACTTCCATGTTTAATTGAGCATTAAAGTGAGAAATATTCGTGAAAACGTGAAAATTCTCAACTGACTGCAGCAAAAATATCGCATTTCCATGGAAATGAATAATAATTATGAAGTATGTGAACTTGATTTATTAGTAAAATTTATTGATTTTATTTTTCAAATTCAATGAAAATTTAGTGAACCATAAGGGGTCATCTATTAATTACGTCACACGCAAAGGGGGTGGGAGGGGGCCACAAAATGTGACAAGACTTGACAAGGGGGGAGGAGTCATAATATTCGTGACGTCACATCTAATCTAAAATATTAAAACAACCAAATAGGAAATAGGGCCACGGGTGAAATGAACTTTATAAGTATAAGTATGTTATTTTGAAGTTTAAAATTGTTTGCCTTTGATAACATACACCGAAAGACCGATACTGCCTTTAAAAAAGCCGACGTCACGTGATTTATTGTTTTATTATTTGTTTGCAGTGTTACCAGTTCTACCGTTTAAACGGTAGACCTACCGTTTTCGGCCTCGGCCTACCGCCCTACCGCTTTCGAACCTGATTCTACCGTAATTTTTGATCTCAGATATATATATATATATATATATATATATATATATATATATATATATATATATATATATATATATAAATATATATAAACAGCGTGTCTTCGGAAGTTCTTACCATATGGTAAAAAATTTTATTATTGATTTTATGAAAAAAAGTGCCTCTTTATAAAAAGTTCTGCATCATGAGAAAATAGCACCGGCATTCCAAAATTTGATCTTGGACATACAGGGTGGCTCAAAAATGTAAAAGTCCCAATCCACATGAAGCTAAAAAGACACAAAATCGTTATTTAAAGGTAAACTGCCACTGTAAATGTACTAGAGTTAACTTTTTGTATGTTAGTGGATTAGGTTTGGAACATACCGGAGTCCCAAAAATAAAATTATTAAGATCAACTTTTTACAAAAAAATAAATCTTCATAAGAAGTTCTACCTTGTAAAAAAAGAGCATGGTTATTTATAAACTTCATGTAGGACAATACAGGGTGACTTAAACAGCTGAAAGTCACAATTTACATTTAAATTATTTTGCCACTTGTAGGGGAAAGTGGGGCAAAACCGGGTACGTAAAATATTATTTAACAAAAAAAAATCCTAGAATTTTATAGAAAATCGACAAACTCGGAACTACCTTGTATTATCTTTGTACTTCTGAAAAATAATGGTTTGATTATTTTTTTTAAGGATTGTATGAAATAATTCAACATTTAATAGATCTTGATGAAACCCGGTTTTACCCTACATGGTGGGGTAGAACCGGGTATCATTATAAATTCCTAGAAAGCTTTATATTGTGTATTGGACGATGTTTATTTTTACACATTAATTACAAAAATCACAAATAAATGTATCGTCTGTCTCTTCTGCACCGGAACAAGCCTCGTGAGCCCACCTATGGCACTTAGTACACTGAATCCAGCCGTCATTGAGCCTCGAATCAGCGTAAAGCTCATTACAAAATATGCAAGCTTCGGTGTCTTCATCATTTTCCTCATCTGATGATGAGTCTTCCTCCTTCTTTCGGAGTTTTTTTGGCTGTAGCAATTTATTCTTTTCTTCTGTTTCAAAAACTTTTTTTTTAACCATTTTTTTCCCTCTATTTTTCTTTGGTGTCAGAGAAGACTCCAGCTCTGACTTGTAAGGAGATGATGTCAATATGGCAGTTTTTCCTCTTCTCCTATTGTTTCTTGTTAACTTAATTCTTTCAGCTTCTTGAGGAGGAGGCATTAGAATTTTAGGAGAAATAGTAAAGGAGGATCCTTGCGTGGATATTGACACATGAGCAGGTGATAACTGGGTGGATGTTGATGGTTGATGGATGGATGGATGTAGCTGAGTGGATGTTGATGGTTGATCGATAGATTGATGTAGCTGAGTGGATGTTGTTCGATGGAGGGATGGATGTAGCTGAGTGGACGTTGTTTGATGGATGGATGGATGTAGCTGAGTGGATGTTGATGGTTTATAGATGGATGGATATAGCTGAGTGGATGGTGAGAACTTCTGTGGTTCTGTGTCACTAACAACAGGAATAACGCTGGCGTTCGATATCGGTTTAACTCCTTGTTGTGTAATATCAGTCATAATAGATTCATTATTAAGTAGTCTTTCAGTAGTCTCTGAAGGTCCATATAAGTAATCGGGAAACGCGTCTCTATTTAGCGGATATATGCCCGTTTTCTGAAATCCTTGAATAGCAGTTTGCATAACGGCTGCTTTTGAAAATGCTGCTCCAAAGAGTTTGGCTATCTGATATATTGTCACGCATCGTCCAGGATGAGCAACAAGCCACTTTCTCACCTCTTGTGAATAATATGCACTCAACGGAGCCATAAGGGTTACGTCCAAGGGCTGCATCCGATGAGTACAATGCGGGGGAAAGCACAAAATGACGACATTGTTTAGTCGGGCCAGATTGATTAACTCTAAGCTCTTTGTGTGTGATGCGTGTCCATCAAGAAGTAATAGGACAGGTTTCTCTGGTGAAGGGTTTGAAAATTCAATGAATTTCCGGAACCATAAAATAAACGAGTCCTTTTGAATCCACCCACTGTCGTGATATACGGCAAAGGAGCCAGGCGGAGCATCATCCATCAACATAGGATTTTCTCTTTTTCTAGGAAATACTAACATACTTGGCATATATTTTCCAGAAGCACTCATACAAACCTCGGCTGTGACCAGAACACCTCTTTCCGCAGAGGACAAACAACCCACCTGCTTTTTTCCCCGAGGAGCTAACACTTTGGAAGCCTTGTTTGGCACTGTCATGATACCCGTTTCATCGACATTATATATGTCGTTGGGTGAAAATTTATATCTATCATAAAGAGATTGCAATAAGTCAAAAAATGCTTGAACTGCGGTACGATTAAAACCTTTTGCACGAGCCATAGAAGTTTTTTCAGGATTTCGTAATGAAATGGCTTTATTTCTATTCAGAAAGCCATAAAGCCAATCCTTACCAGCTCTCTTTTTTTCCTTATTGAAAGTATGTGCAATTTCATTCTTTTCTGCCAATTCAAATGCGAACTCACGTAAGTCTGTTAGGGTCAGGCCAAACAGCCTTTGTTCTAAAAGTAGTACGTGCTCTACAATCTCTTTTTCTTGAGCCTCTGAAAAGACTGTGTGAAAACGTCCCAACCTTTTCGTCGCGGCTTCTACTGGAGATAAATTATTTTGCCTTGCCTTCTTTACCCTATCCTCTAAAGTTGACTGGGGAATGTTGAAAGCAAGAGCCGCCCGTTTGTAACCCATCCTTCCCTCAAGAACTTCACTAATTGCTCCAGACATGCTCTCCTCAGACCAGCTTTGCCGTTGAGTCTTTCTTTTGTAGTTGCGAGGCATAATAGTTCTAAAAATAAAATTTAGACTGTTAGCAGGACGCTCATTGAATCACCATAGCCCGCCCGGCGTGGTCCGCAAATTATAATATGTACATAAACACATAGCTATTTTCTTCTTCCTGAGTTACGTTTGATTACGTCCAGTTTATAATTTACTAGCCGCGCCGTGCGGACTATGCAGGCCTCCTGCATTAGAGAGAAAACAAATTGCAATATATTGATAAGAAATGTATTTTTTTGTTAATAATAGCAGAGGGGCAATACCGGGTATCCCGGTTTTACCCCTCACTAAGATACCCGATTTTACCCGAACAGAAGATCTTGCGATAAAAATGTGATATATCCCTTAAAGTCTAACAAACGAAGTCATTTTAAACACTAGAATACAGTGCGAAATACGTATGATCTGATGCAATACTTACCAAAACTAATTATCTAGCTAATAAATGCTAACTATAACAATACTGTAAGCGCGAAATCGATAATTTTTGGTAAGAAACCTTTAAATTTTAACGGAATCACAACTAACGTCCGCACAACACTTTTGTTGATACCAACTGTTCTGATGTACGTCTACAACTGACAGATCGCTCGGGGAGTGTCTAACTAAACGTATAACGGAAAAATAAGAGTACCCGGTTTGACCCGCCTACCCGGTTTTGTACAACTTTCCCCTATGTCCTATATAAAAATTTTTCATAACCATGAGTAGAGGTGGTTGACCGTTCTCGAGTCTCCGCATGCGCAGTAGGGTCGACCTTGAACGCCCTGCTGTGCTATTGTTATTTGGCCTTGATATGCGCAGGTGTTATTCCAAGGTCAAGGTCAACAACTTGGCCTTGAACGCGAGAAGATGTTCCTTTGTTTGGTGATGACCAGGTGGACGACGCTTATTTCAAGGTTACATTTGTGGTGCATATTTTCAATGAATGCGAGCAGCTGTTTCTTTGTTTGGTGATGACCAGGTGGACGACGCTTATTTCAAGGTTACATTTGTTTTGTATTTTTCGAGGTCGTCGGATGTATTCCTCCCACCATAAATAAATACTTGACCTTCGATTACTTCCTAATAAATATGGCTCATTTCGAAAATAGCTTTCATTGTCACTCATACATCGTATGCGTTAACTGTTGCTTTGGCATATAAAGTATTGTGTTTGTGGTGTGTTCTACAAGTGTATATTCAAGGTACTTGACAGTAATTGTTTTTATTGTATTTTAAATCATGAGCATTTCAAAGCATACCATAGCCGAAATTAACAATATGATAAACCAAGATATTCAATTTCTGGAACGTAGAAAATTCTCTACATTAACGGTGGGCAAAATTTATATGATAAAAAAATTAATTCTTTGACTTCACGTTTTGGAAAAGCCATTGTCGTCACATTGTTTGGTCCAACACATCAAGCATCATTTGAAACATTTTTACCATCACGCGTAGCTGAAATTCTGACAGAGGATACTATTGAAATGATGAATAACTCCGGTGATCAGTACACCTTAACTTATTTGGGGCAAAGCTCACATGTATTCTCTGGAGGTAATACTAGAGCGTTGTTAAATTTTGGTTGTTTGTAATATATTGTTGATTAGGCTATTTTAATGTTGATTTAAAATGTAATAAAATAGTTCTTGTTAAGTATATATCGAAAAACACACACTCACACACAATCACATGTCCATTATTTTCTATTTAAGATGTGTGACTGCCCTACTGTCATTGAAAATCGAGATATGTACATTAATTGGTTATCATGTAAATTAAGAGAGCTGGCTGAAGAAATACTACACTTTGCAAATTATGGTAAATCCGATGTGGGTTTTAGTGAAAGTCAGTATAGGAAGTATATGAAAGACGCTGTAAATTTCACGGCTGGAGCACATACGTGCGAGAAATACCTATATGGAACCATTGATCTGGACGAATTTTGCGCTGGAATGATAAATGAAGAATTGGGAAGCTACCTATTCCAAGTGCCTCATTTACCCGATGAATTAGCTACAAAATATGGTTTGGCTCCCGCAGATGATACCACTATTCTTGATGTCCTTGGAAATAAAGCAGTCACCAATGAAGTTGATAGTAAAGCATTGGCTACTATTGGCGATGACGAAATGGAGTGTGTTCAAGAAGATGAAGAAAATCTTTAATTCATTGTATAATATAATAACATGAGATGTTAAATAAATGATTATGTACCTAAATTATTGTTTAATTTTTTTATAAATAGGCAACCTTCACAAAATCACATCAGTTTAACCTAAAAATGGGTCGTGTTAACAACACAATTGATAAATTTGGGCGCCAAAAATTTAATGACCAAAATCACATTGTTCTTGTTGGACAACCAGGAGTTGGATTTAGATTGACCGATGATGGTCAATATGATATACAAGGGAAATCTCTAACTAATGTAGCACCACCAAAGAATCCTGGGGATGCCGCTAATCAGGAATATGTTCTTGAACAAAGGCGTGAAATTATTAAACAACTTAGTGAATTAGTGAATAATGATGTTTTGCAATATGTTAGAAAAGAACTTAATGAAATGAATAAAAAGCTTGCTGAAGAGGCGAATGAAGATTTTTTGCAATCTGTTACAAAAAGACTTAGGGAAATTGATTCAAAATTGTTGAATCAAGAAAAAGCTATTCAGCGTATACGTATTACGCGCATGTAGATAAAGAAACAAGTATATTCTGTGTATGGTGACCTCGATTTTACATGGGATATGAGAGTGGAGGGGTTTGAAGGTCACCTAACATATACAAATAGAGGCACAAAAATTTCTTGTTTCAGTCTGCATTTCAGTACTTCCAGAATACTACATAGTAATTTATTTCCTCAAAATGCAGTCACCAAAAAGTTAACGTCAAATTGTAGTTGTTCGTCCATTCTCTGTAAACGGTCGTCAGATGTGTGCCAATTGCGAAAATTGGGAATTTATTAGTGGAATAATGGGTTTCTGTGAATGGTGTCAAAATGAGTACCATAAGAAACATGGGATGAAATCACCGCAACAAACATCTCGTGAAAATTCTAGTGAATCTCTGCAAAGTCTCGCTGTCTCAGTGGGAGGTTCATCAGAACATAATAATCACGATACGCCGGAATTCAGCCAAGAAGGGCAGCGCCGGACTTCTTCAAGCAATTTTGAAGATCTCGAAATAATTAACGAATCACCGCAAAGTCCTGTTTTCTTAGAAGGAGGAGGAGTAGGGGGAGGAAGTTCATCAGGACGTAATAATAGTGAGACCATGGAATTCGGCCAAGAAGGGCAGCGCTGGTAATTCCGAAAAATAGAGACAATTTAGATATAGTGTAAAAGTTTCTTATGATAGTTATGTAATTTTAAATTTATGTGAATAAGTGCGTTTTTCTAATGATAGTGTGGATGTATTATTTAAATCTTAATAAAAATCTTTTTGTACTAAATATGTTTATTATTCACCATACATTTGAATTAACAAATCGCTCTTGATATATGTTATTTCTGTGGTTCCGTTCTAAAAACCTCGCTAGCATTACATCCATTTTTCCAATTCTCCTTTGAAAACGATATATATCAAGTATTAGCTGCTGAAAATTACTTTGTCTGGCTTGTCTATATGCAAAACACCAAACAGACATACGGTGGATAATATTTCTTTCTTCGTCAAATCTTACTTGCTTCATGGTGTATTGTAAAATGAATTTTTATTAGTTATGTCATTTATATATAGGCTGAACATAAAGAGAGTGAATTAGTTTTACTTTAAAATGGGTCGTGTTAACAACACAGTTGATAAATTTGGTCGACAGAAAACCCTTGTTTGTAACAACGTATCGCGAGGGTTGCCCGTAATCGGATTTAAACTTACTTCAGATGGACATTTTGATATAGAGGGAAATTTATTAAGGAATGTTGCCCAACCGATAAATGATAATGATGCTGCTACCAAAGAATATGTCCTTACGGAAGTTCATCAACTTGGTTCGCAGATAAATACCATACTTAGTAATGTGCTAGTACCAGTTTTTCAAAAAATGTTTGAAGATGATGAAACCAAAATTACGTACCTTAAGGAAAAAATGTATCAAATTCACCCACATGCTGCACGGTATACTAGAACGAAGATAAAGGATCCAAAAAAACCAAAATGGAAACCAACCTAGATAAAGTTCTATTTAAAAACATAATTATACTGTTAAATTGAAAATAAAACGCATAATTATGAAAAGCAATATTTATTATTATTTATAATGCATACATACGTAACGTAAAAAAACTATTTGATAATATTTATACAATATCTGATTTGTCTATCCAAGAATTAAATTGATTTGGAAAACCTAACCATTTTACAAACAATTGATCGTTTTGATTTTTCTTGCGTTTTCTAAGAATTTTCTCAACTAAATAAACACCAGGGCTAGCTGTCTTTTGCAGTTCTGCTTCGTAAAAACATCCTTTAATAGGTTGACCTTCTAATGATTGCAACAAGTACGTAGGTGGATTTGTAATATTAACTTTTGCTATTTCAAACAGTTCCGTCGACCACGAAGGCGTATATCCTTTGTCAAATACACCTTTGTACTTGCTAATGCGAACAATGTCACCCAAATGAATTTTTTTTTTCGTCGGAACAATTTTCAAATAGTCATATGCTTTAATAGGGGTATCCTCTTTTACACTGTTAGGCTTCATTCCAATGGTGCGGTGTTTAGTGTTATTATAGGTCTTCGTTATAGCTGGTAATATTTGTAACCATCTGTATGAACCTCTAGCCGAGAATTGTTTATATAACTTATTTTTCAAAGTTCTTATAACACGCTCAACAATTGCCGCTTTTTTCGTGCTATATGTGGAATAATGGTTTATATAATATTTTTTCATTAGTGCTTGATAGGTGCTATTATAAAATTCCTTTCCTTGATCACTCTGTAAATTGTTTGGTGCATACGATGCTTCTTCAATTATGCTTTTCATGGCATTCGTAACTTCAACACCAGTCTTATTCTTAACTGCTTTGGTGTACACGAATTTGGAGTAACAGTTTATACATACAACAATGTAACGGTAACCATCATTGTCAGTAGCATATTGCTGCATTTCCGCCAAATCAATTTGCCACAAATCTCGATATCCTTTTATGACCGTACGTCTTCTAACAAAATTTTTTCTTGCCGTCCTATGTAATTCATTTACGACTTTAATTTTTTCTCGGCTAGGATCCATATTATAAGGTTGCACGTCTTAACAGACACTGAGGATGGCAACTACGTGCAAAACTTAATATATTATTCCTTCTTCTCGAAGCTCTTCCATAATTGACATAATCTCATTATCATGTCCGGTATGTCCAGCTACTTTTGACCCCCACAATAATCGTAATCTATCCACTAACTCCTTAGGTTTATTCCAATAAACATATTCAGATGATTTCGCAGATAGATGCTTTTTTACTGGTAGTTGGATTTTGTTGTTGACTTTTTTTCTTCGTACACCACCACCACCCAGTTTAGTTTCCGTAAGTAGCGGTTTTATGATTCGTAAATATTTTCTCCATCGGGTTTCCCTTAAACCACGTTTCTTGTCATAACCGTCATAGGCCGCATCCGTCAATTTCAAAATGGTTTGGTATTTTCGAAGTACATCTAGACTAATTTCGTCTTCATTATCCAGGGCTGGTGGATTTTTTAGAAAAATCAAATCGTAAAGCTCAGCCGTTCCATCGAATTCAGCAATGTTTGTTTTGTTCCTGTATAACACCATCTTTCCGTTTGTTAGAAAACGAACCACCAAGTTGTCAATGTATTTTGTTGATTTATTTTCTTTTTTACCAAAGCGTACACCATACACGGTATCATAATGGGACGGTTCCAATATTAATCCATTTAAATAATCTTGAATAGTTTTTGCGGCTGAACTGCTACCACTTGATGTGTGTGGTGATGTGTAAGATGATGTTATCGTTGATGGGGAAGGGGTTTCGAACAGTGACTCACGATTTCCACGTTTTGGTGTAGGAATGTGTGTTTTTTGTGAAATCGGTGTAGATGTTTCAAAATCCGCTTCTGTTGGATGTTCTTCAAACATTTTCGCCATTCCCACCGAGCTGCTGCTGCTACTCCGACTTTGTGGTTTAGTCGTAGTACTTGATTTTTTAGTTGCGTACTGCTGCTGCTGCTGCTTTACGGCTTTAGATATAGATTCTAGTGGTTTAGAAACTGGTTCATAAAACTTTTCCAAATCATGTTCATTCTGCACTTTAGCTGCTTTAATTTGTGTAAATTTTTTTCTAACCGCATTTGTAGTTTCCAGTAGCTTTCGTTTTAATTCGATTTCTTCATTCATGATGCTTTCAAAGCACCGTTCAACGATGAAATGATTATCCAAGTTATTATTATAGGAATATATAACTATCAAATCCCTTGCGGTATCTGTCCGAATTTACATCACTATCCTTGTCAATAACTAAAAAACCATATTTATTATCCCAACATTTAGCACACATCGCTTGAAATTGTGTAAACGTCAGGTCGGGTGAAACGTGATCGGAAAATATATGTTTCATATTCATCTCATCTTGTTTAAACATAATAATGAAGTTGGCATTATCCCGGACGAGCTGCTTAGGAAAACGAGAATACGTTTGCGCCAAGTAAAATGCATTCACATTTTTGTGACGTCCCATTCTAAAATACGATCTTATAACGTCCTGTTTCTCACACATAACGTCATCAAAAATAAATATTGAATTAGGTTTAGCCACCGACGGTTCCACAATGTTATTTGCGTCGCTAAAAGCGTAGTAGCCAAGACCTTTGATTGGTGATAAAATTTTCTTTAAATATTCATATTTCGGTTGATAGAGCGACTTTGAGTAGATATAAACATTTTCGAAACGCAGTCCCGAGGGGTGAGTAAGCAGCGAAATCATAACATTTGTTTTTCCACAGTTTGAAGGTCCTATTAATAATCCACGAATAGATGACGGTAGCAAAGGACCATGTCTTTTAAATAATTTTTGTTCTAGTCCAGATCCGACCTTTACATCGAGATTATCGACGGGAAGTTTTTGTTTAAGATTGACGATACGCATCTTAACAAAATCTATATTTTATACTGAACTTTCACGTAAACTATCATTCAGATGTCGCTCGTCAGACGAAGTAGACGGTCTCGTTTATCAAGTAAGACTGGAAGCGGTATTGTTAATCCAGTAATTAATAGGCTACCGTTCGAGTTACACATTCCCGGCTATCAGTATTGCGGGCCCGGGACGAAAGTAGTAAAACGTGTGGCAAGAGGAGATCAAGGAATTAATTCTTTGGATGTCGCATGCAAAAAACACGATTTAGCCTATTTGCGTAATAGTGAAAATTTAAGTGCTCGCCACCAAGCAGATCAGGAACTCGAGCAAAGCGCGTGGAAAAGAGTAAAATCGAAAGACTCTAGCGCTAGTGAAAAAGCTGCAGCTTGGTTGGTAACCAACATTATGAAAGCGAAACAACGTTTTGGTATGGGTGTATCATCATCATCATCATCAAAATCGAGAAAAGCATCCATTCGAGGTAAACGTCGCTTCCTGCGCCGCCGCCGCCGCCACACTAAAGGTAATGGCGTCGGTAAACATAAGCGAGTACACAAAGCAGCTTTTGGATCATTTATTAGACGACCCGTTCGATCAGGAATGTTAAAAGCTGGTGGGAAAAAACTTATCGAGAAAAATATCATGAAAGCATCGAAAATAGCTGCAGTAGCTGCACGTACATCCCTAAGAATAGCCAGCCGGTGGCAAACGAAAAATTCGCACGCCTAGAATCATTCCAATTCCAAAGACCGGGGGGATATTACCATTAATACCAATATTTGCAGGACTATCGGCCTTAGGTTCATTAGCAGGTGGTGCAGCTGGCATCGTGCGTGCCGTAAAAGCAGTAAAAAAGTCGACTGCAGAAAAAATAGATACCGGCTTACATCTAAGTTCAAGAGGAAACGGATTATATTTGAAACCATATCGCACAGGTTTGGGATTATTTATAAACGGCAACGGTAAAAATAAGAAATTAAAAAAGTAATAAAATCCCTACCTCACAGACCACTATCCAATATTGATATAGAAAAGTACGCCTTAAAAATGAAAACACCACACTTTCGAGGCGTATATATGAGAGATTCATTACCTGTACGCGGTCCCAAACGTCACGAGGCCGCCATTATAAATTTGGATAGTATGTCGGGTGTAGGGACTCATTGGGTAGCATATAGAAAAAGCAATTCTGAGGTAACATACTACGATAGTTTCGGTGATTTACCCCCACCTACGGAATTGGTACGATATCTGCAGATGGGTTCCGAAGCGACGAAGAAAATTTACTATACATACGACCGTCAACAAGAATTTGGAACAGTCTGGTGTGGACATTTGTGTTTGAAGTTTCTTTTACAATCACAAAAAGTATGTCTTTGACACCCCAAATGGAACTTGACAACTACACCATACCATCACTTAAAGCATATCGTGAAGTCGGAGAATTACAAAAAATGACAGCCGAACAGTTAGAAAATACGCCCAAAGAAGTGTTGATCGCATTAGCTCCAAATGAAATAGCACTAGTTTGGGATAGGTTACCTAATCACCTAAAAAGTGACATCGATATATCGAAATATCAATACTGTTTGGAACATTATAATAGCAATAATTCAGATTCGGACGAGGGCGATGGACCGACGCCAAAAAAAATATTTTGTTGTTATTGAAAAATTAACGATGTGAATATAAAGGCAGAAAACAGTTTAAAAACGTCCAAAGGAATAAAACAACGCTTCAGCTTAAATCCATTTAACTGTTGCAAACAGTAATAAAACAACTACACAAATAGTTTCGTGGTCAGTCATGTTTTACACATTCACTCTAACAGGACATACAAGTGTCTTAAGTGCGGATTTTTACCCACCCATCGAGTTAAATACAACAGGCAAATATGGAGTTGCACTGCTGGGATTTTACACATATAATTCGATTTTTAATATCGACGAAAGCAATAATTCATTCAGCCATTTGAAAACAGCGATACCAACGTATGTAAGGATTCCACCAGGAGCTTACGAAATTAATGGAATAGCAAAAGCCATGTACACCGCTTTAAAAGAGTCATGCAATGAAGTTGGTACCGATTTATTTTCATTATCAGCCAATAATAATACGTTAAAATGTGAGCTAAAGTCAAAATATAGCATCGATTTTCGAGGTAGGAACAGTATCGGCAAAGTGCTCGGATTTGGCTCCGTGTTGCTGCGAGGTGGACAAAGACACGAATCAAGTACCATCGTGAACATAATCAAAGTGCGCATCGTACGTGTGGATTGTAATATAATTTCCGGAGCATACCTGAATTCTCTGGAAAGTCATACGTTATTTGAATTTGATATTGACGTCGAACCCGGTTACAAAATCTCCAAAGAACCGCAAAATAATATTTATATGCCGATAATACCGGATGGTCGTCAGTTTATCGACAACATTACTCTACGCATCTTAGACGATAGCGGTGATTTGATCGATTTTCGAGGTGATAAAATTATAGTTAAACTAGAGTTGAAAAAAATCGTATAATGGGTTTTTGCTTTAACCGTCAACTGCATAAGCTGTCAACAATTCAAGATTCAGTTAAAGTGAGAAAAATTAGAAAATGATCGCCGCTAGCAGTGACAAAATCGAAATTTTTACCGAACTAATTTTTGATAACTGCATTATTAGTTTTCAAGAACACACATATAAACCTTACGGTTCTCCAACATTCCGCAATTCCGATGAAATTCGCATACCTGTACACTTTCAAGATATCATTTTGGATATATCGGATAGTTACATTTACATCGAAGGAACATTAAAACCCAAAGACGTTACTAAAAAATGTTATCTATCAAATAATGCCATCGCCTTTCTATTCGACGAATGTCGTTATGAAATGGGAGGGGAGCAAGTTGCCGTCGTTCGGAAACCCGGAATTACTACAACGATGAAAACTATGGTGTCATTGGGTGCCGAACAAAATAGAGCTCTCATGGCATGTGGATGGGGTCTAGACGAAACAAATCAAGGTATACTAGATTCCACAAGTAACGTGTTCTCCGGCAAGCTTCCTCTAAAATATCTCATGGGTTTCGCAGAGGATTATTCAAAGGGTATTTTTAACGTCAAGCAAGAGTTGATTTTAATTATCGCCCGCACTTTCAAAAATTGCTATATCGGTGAAGTAGATGCAGACATTTCAATTGAAAAAATTGAATGGAAAATTCGTCACATTATTCCAGACGATCGACAGAAGTTAAAGATATTATCACGCATGAATAGAGGTGGCAGTAACGCAAACGTTCCAATGGCTTACCGTAAATAGGGTCTTTACGAGCTACCTTCTTTGAGAGAAACATCGTCAGACGTATGGGCCTTAAGAACTAGCACGAGTCTCGAAAATCCGAGATATTTGATTATCGGTTTTCAGACAACTAGCTTTACCGACAACAGAGCAAAAGATAGCACACAATTTACAACGGCCGATATAAGTGATATTAGGCTCTATCTGAACTCTGCCGTATTTCCGTACGAAAGATGGAATTTAGATTTTTCAAAGAAACTGTATGCCGCAGCCTATTATAATTATGAGAATTTTCAAGCTAGCTACTACCAGCGAGAACTGAGCGATCCTATGATGAGTTTTGCCGATTATCTTAAAAATCCGCTATTCGTAATCGATTGCAGTCACCAACCAGAAGCCGTTAGGACGTCCACAGTGGACGTGAAATTGGAGTTCGAAACACGCAAAAGTAAATTTCCTAAAGACATTAAAGTGTACGCGTTAGTTATTCACGATGAATTTTTTAGCTACAATATACTTAATGGTTCTGTTACTAACAAATCAATACATTAGTTTGAAGTTGTGTAATTCTCCAAATTATGTACTTTACATATTTAAAATAAACTTATAAAGGACATATTTGCGTTTTATTTTTACTACATACGACATATTTGAGGGTTATTTTAATACTTCAAATGTAGGGCTTTGGTAAATAAGGTTGAGAGATGAAGAATAGAGAGAAATTTAGGATAGGGGTGGGGATAAGAATGTATATAAGACGTGATTTAGAAAATTAAATTCACTCGAAGCCAAGATGTCATCAAGTTCGGATGATGGATATTCCAGTGACGACGAGCAGAGCGCGGCACCAAATGTGCAACATAGGCTTGTACGCAGACCGCGTAGGCTTAGACCTAGGTATTGCATCGTGCAATCCTACGTATCATGGGTGTCTAGAGATTTGTGTATGCACTGCTACACGAGAAGATTTGGAGCTGTGATGATGGATGTTCATTTCGTCATAACTCATTTTACAGTGGGTTCGCGAGGTGATCAAAGGCGGAACCACTCGAGGTGTGCTTTGTGTAGGGAGAGACTGTTTACAGTCGTTCATCAGCACTCTTGCCTTATTTGCAATAGAATGTAAATTCTATTTCAAATAAAGCTCCTCATACGACAACCCTGCCTGCCCCCCTGACAAAATCAGTCCTTTTCAGGACTACAAAATATTTGATCGTAGTTTGTAGTTAAACACAATGTTTCCTAAAGAAGCTATTTCTCGATGGAAAAATTGTGATACTTTGGGTGAGAGAAGCATTATGTGTTTAGATCATACATAGATAGCGAGAGGAAGAGCATTGGCAATATTTATCTTGTAGTGTTAATGTATGATAAGAACGCGTATGCCTCTATTTATTCAAAGTGATATGACTTTCAATCAAGCAACATATTTTAAAAAATAAGGTCACTCTACATTAGGATTCTTGTCGTTTCACATAGAACGTTGGCTAATATTAAACCCGCTCTAACGTATGAGAAAAACAGACGTAGTTTCAGAGTAACAAAATATTTCGAGGAAGAAATGTATTCTTGAGGAAATATTTTTGTTACTCTTAAAGGATATGTCAGAACCGCTTAGCCCCACCCTCACCCCCACTCTCACCCCCACCACCCAAAATGCTTTTAAAAGCGGGAGCAGCCATCACATTTTTCATATCTCAACCAGCCATGAAGTGGGACCGGCTGATGTTAAGGACGACAAGGGAGTCCAAAATAAGCGAGTATTGGGAGGCTTGGCGTTTAAAAAACGCGAATAAGCCGGCGGCTATCGTACAGCCGATTCCAAGACCGCCGCCACCACCGGAGCCGGCTCCAACAGAGCCGGTGGAAGGACCCCAGATGCTGCTGGGTCCGGAAGAAAGGGAGGCTCTCTTACAAGAGCTCACGGAGCGCCGTCGGAGCCGTCGCAGCACGCGACTGGAGGCACGAAGACGGCGTGCCGCACCGCGATCGGTGCAGATCGCGAGAGGGGAACAGCCACTCTAGGTTTCCCTCTCCAACCCAACCCACCGGGAAAACGACCCTTTTCAGGGCCACAAAAGATTTGATCGTAGTTTAGATATTTTTAGTCACTTTGTGATTGACACTGTATTAGTGACAAATGCAAAGATGACCAAGAATAACATTTTCTGGACGTTTAAAATTGACGTTGACATTTGTGCATAACTGTTTTCGATAATTTACCTAGAAGTGTCTAAAACTTATTTTAAGTTAAAGGTCCAAGATCCGTTAAAATTGTTATTTTTCTAACTTAAAAATTGTATCCATTTAGTTATTTCCGAGAGGTATATTTTTGGAACTAAAAATCGATATTTGTCGACCCACTAAGATTTTTATTTTTGTATATTTGTAACAAAAAAAGCAACCACATTAACCCTTATATAATAAAAATATTTTTATTTCGGATCAAAGCAATGACAACAAGCACATAACTTGTGGGTTTGCTCTGGTTTGCTTGGGTTTGTTTAGCCAATACAAATAATAAGAATTTTGTTATTAATATTATTATTATTTGATAGTTCAAGGACATTTCAGAACATTTGACATAAAACTTTTTATGATCAAAATGATCAGACTAATCAAAATTTCAAGAATTATGGGGTTTGATCAGGTTTGCTCAGGAATAACGGGAGAAGTGTAGCTCAGATCGAAAAAAGTTATAGGAAAATATTTTAGAGTAAACTTTTTGTGATAGGAAATGACTTTTCAATATTTAATTTGGAAAAATTGAAAAAGATATTTTTCATATTTCTAATTAATTCAAAGGGGTAGTATAGGGAAGCTGTGGGGAATAGGGCGAAGGCATGAGGGATGGGTGGCATAATCGTTTTTAAATAAGACCCGAGTGATTTGAGTCATTAAAAGTAATAAGAGGTCGGTCAAAAAAAGACCTAGAGAGTAGGTATGTATTTTAGGGAAAACAGGGAACTATGAAAAGATAGTCAGGTACAAACTAATGTTGGCCACCCCGGGGTTTTTCGAGGTTTTTGGGGGTTTTTGGGGGTCTTTGGTGCAATTTTAGACCTTCCAAAACTGAATTTTATATATTTCTTTTTCTTATATCTTTGCACGTAAAACACCCTTCAGCGTTTAAGTTTGTCATCTCCTAAGGGTTCTATCATATCTTGGTAGTCGTCACAGAATCACACCATCATCCCCTCCTGTATTTTTAGCAAGGGTGGGGGAATCTGAGGTCTTTAAAAGCAGCTCGGCTCGACTACTTACTTCATTACATTCGCTCATCTCAACATGGCATCATCAGATGATGATGGATACTTAAGCGATGATACTCCTATGAATTTGGATAATTGGGCAATAAGACGGAGGAAAGTTTTCCCCGTCCGATCCCGCCGGGTTTGCAAGACCTTAAACCTGGTGAAGGTGGGTGATGACGAGTGGTGTATTGGCTGCTATGCCGACTTGGAAAACAAGTCGGTTGGTGACCAATTCTTCAGTGGTCATGTACCCCAAGATTTCGGTAGTCGCGCGCACATACCGAACTGCAAAGGTTGTGGAGTAGCTCTTGGTACTCTACAACATAAGAGTGCGTGCCTTATTTGTAATCGAGCCTGATTACAAATAAGATATCCCATGAAAAACGGTCCTTTTCAGGGCCACAGAATGTTTCATCGTAGTTTTAGTTACCTAATGCCATAGTATATGTGGTGTTAGATAGAAAATTATATAAGTCCAGTTGGATCGAGTATAATTTTCCTTGCAAAATCCGTCCTTTTCAGGACCTCAGAATATTTTGATCTTACTTGTATTTATCTAATGTCACGACATCTGTGACATTAGATAGAAATTATGTAAGTCCAGACAGATCGAGTATAATTTTCTTTGTCGGTCACATTTCCAGAACACAATTACACCATTTTTGAGAACTAAAAGCAGTGTTCGACAGTGAAGTCCGCCAGTATCATTTTTGGATGGAGGGCATTTGTATAATAAACTCTAGTTTGTTAGAGGTGAAAAGGTGGGGATGGAGTGGTGGAGGGGGTAGATTATCTGTATTTAAACGGTTGCGAGCGAGTCACAGAATCACTTCATTTTTAAATCTGATAGTTACCAGATCTAAATATGAATCTTGAACGTCCATGAAGTCGTGGTTCGTCGATTTGGAGCGACGAGACGGTCGACAGGAACGAAGTCGACGAACAAGTCTTTGATGACTTTGACGACATAGAGCAGGGCATATTGGATGCTATCGAGTGGGACGGGGATGATCTGCGACCACTCGAAGAACCTGAGTTCGATTGGGAGGTCGAACTGCCCAACGACGATGCAGAGTTGTCGGTTGACGAGGTGCAGCCGGACTCCAGCACTGATTGGGTGCTACCGCCGCCGCCGGAAGAACATGACGGTCCGGCCGATTCATCCACTTGGTGGTTCACGGACCATCAGGATGAAGATGGTCCAGCTGATTCCACTAACTGATCCCGGAACCATGCCCTCCCTGACCTATCCCGACAAATCAGTCCTTTTCAGGACTACAAAATATTTGATCGTAGTTTGTAGTTGATTCATGTCACATCCCAAGTATCATGATATTTCTCAAGAATTAATTTCTTTTGGAAAATATTGTGTTACTCTGTAAAGACATGCACGTTCTTACCATACGTTAGAACTAGCTAAATTTCTAGTAAGTTCTCTACGAAAAGCTGAGAGTTTGGTTTATCTTACTTGTAGTAAAATTCACATTTTATTACAAATAAGATGCATGTTCTCAGGCATTGTAACGGGTAGCCTCTCTTCACAGACATAACACTTTATCGCATACTTAAGTTGTGTGCATCTAACGATTACACACCTAATGTTACGGCCCTACATTTTCCGTCTATTCCTTTTTTCTACTTTGCATTTTTACACTATTTTTGTGTGTAACTTCCGTATACTTATTTTAGAAATAAAAAATATTGTTTCATTTCACTTTTTTTTATTATCATATATACAAAAACATTTTCTTTTACTTATATATACATTACTATTACAAAAATAACTTAACTCCATATTTACAATAAAATTCTAAAGCTACTTCTTATACGCTAAATTATTCATTACTTCCAGTCTTTTAACGCACTTCTCCCTTGTCCTTTTAGTTTCCTCCACTTTCACCCGCAGTTCATTAATCTGTCTTTCAAAGTCCGCCTCATCACTATCACACTTTTTTAGTTCGCGCAGTAGTTTTTCCCTATACCTATATGCCGCGGAGAAGACGCACTTTTGGCTCGCCGAAAACTCGTTCAACCAGTCCGGCTCTTCAGCAGTTGTTGCTGACTGCTGCGATTCCTCGTACGATCGCTTGCATCGCATCTTGACCGGTTTGCGGCTCTTCCCACGTCCTATTGTTGGCGATAGTGCTGCCTCTGTTGCAATTGTCCCTTTGTCGACAACCTGTGAATTGTCAGGTGTGGCCGAGTCTGGACCGTTATTCACCACAACGATTGGAGACAGAGGCTTCGGTGGTGGCGGAGACTTCAGAAAATCAGGTAGTTCCACTGGCACTGTGGGCGCCTAAACTGAAATTTCCTCTTCTTCTTCTCGCCCTCGGCAGCCGCATAGAATTCACCTTTATTAATGGTGGCCGTCTTGGGTTTGGTCAGAAGTTTTTGTAGTTTCGATGTTGGCCCCCGCCTCGCCTTTTTGATCACCACATCACTTATAATATTAATTCGGCCTCCATCCTCCTCAGTCCACTTGTTGACGTAGTCAACCGCCGAATTAACTGTCTCCTTTTTCGCGTCTACTTCTTCTTCCACAAACGCAGTGTTCAGCACGTCGTCATTGTGCCATTCTTCGAAGACACCTGTGGTCAGCAGGTCAATCACTTCCTGCCCCATCAACTCTGCTTGGATACTTCCATCCAAGTTAAACGCATTTAACGACTCACTACCGGAATTCAGTTTTCTAACTAACTCACTGCACTAAACTGACAAATGTATTTACTTGGCGAACTGTTCTAGCGAACTATGAAATGCTCTGCCTAGCAAACCAAATTTATACTTATCACCCCACCATAAACTCCCCCACTCTATCTGACGGTTGATGCTTTGGAGGTCAAACAAGTTCATTCAACTTACAAGGTTGCGTTCAACGGCTAGACAGCGATTCAAGGATATATTTTCAAGGTAATCGTGTGTCCTTACTTCTGTTATTGTTTGTGCTCTCAAGGTTATATGATCCAGACAACCCATATTTATAGACACTCTCTTTCCTTCGATGACTATTTTCAGAAACTATAATGTTGTCCGCAGATCAAGATATCAATCGTCCAGCTGAGACTTTTTCAGGAGCACAAATAATAATTTCTGCCGTTTGCTATAATTATTGTAAAAGAGAAGTATATATTTGGACTGACCACATGCAATCTTACAGTTACATTGAATTGTTGAGAGTAAGGATTGTTAAGTGTCATTACTGTGGAACGCTGATGTGTCGACGAGGGCCGATTAGCAGATCTCATATGCTGAGAAGACAATTGATGCTACGAGAAGTTTACAAGCAAGACATTAATTAATTTTTATTTTTGTAACTTTATTACTATATTGTAAAATGAAACAACATATTATTGAAACAATTATCTATGTATTTTACTATCCTGCGTTATAAAATTTCAACTATTGCTATTCCTACACTGGTTAAGAAAACTACGTGACATTCGAGTTAATATTTTTTTATTTTTCTAAAACATAGACTTTCCAACATTTTTCTAATTATAACTAATATTTTCGGGTAAAAAACTTTGCATAGCTTGTATTAACATATTTAGGTTATCTTCAGGGTTTGTTTCGTAAAACTTTATGTCTGGGTGCCCCCAAGGTAGAGTTTTTGTTGTTGATGCTATAATATAACGTTTATCGTCGTGGTGAGATAAAGCAACTTTATTAATTATTTCGGTATAAACGTCGTGTTTATAACTTCGAAAGGTTTTCATTTTTCGAAACATCTGACCACCACGTTCTACGATATTCCGATAATCTTCCAGGTGAAGCTGTTTTTCAATTACACGTTTTTTTATACCTTTCGCTTTTTTAATTTCGCTACTGACTGAGTTTATGTAATAAGCTTTGGCTCCGGTACCATAGAAATTTATTATTGGATCACCTGGAAATTGATCCTTCATTCTACCTACTACTGACTGACTTTTTTTTATGTTAAAAATATTTCCTTCGGTATAATTGGATGTATCGAATTTATCCGGATTTTCTGCAATTATGCGATAAAAATTGTCGGTGTAAACTTTTAATATTAACGAATCTGTGTCGGTATACAGTAAAGAAGCATTTTTGCCAAATTTTGCTTTAATGAATGAGTATAAAAAATCATAAATTACTGTTTTCGACATGTCCAGTATGGAAAATCCGATATAAATTGGTTTATTATAAGTTACCTTTAATTGATCCATATGAATGGCAACGAATTCTTTATTAAAAACCGTTGAACTTTTAAAATAAGGACGAGAAATTAATGCTCGTGCCCCAATTCTATTCCTGTCATTTTCCCATTTGGTAACTAGTTTTACATCATTACGATTCTCCACATTTTCCATGGTCTTGCCAAAAACAGCATTAATGATTAATTTCAAAGTGTCTTTACCAAACTTTGTTGTTGCCCTATTGCGCAAATCTGTATTTAAGTCGATATATGTCTTTAACCATGGGGATTGATTAAATTTTAAAATTCTGTGTGTTTGCATTACCATTAGGCCGTTATTGATTGCTTGTTTTAATGTTCGGTAATGAATGATGTATTTCTTTTTATCGTTTAAATTCGGAATTAACTTTGAAAATTTTGCCGATTCCGTGGGTGGTATATTTTCAACTAAAAAGGGTAAGTCGGAATGGTCATCATATAGCGTATCCGGATAATGAACGTCAACTTCCAAAACGTATCCTTCTGGACCTTTATCGTCCACATCCATAATATTTAAATTTAAAATTTCATGCTCTGATAACCATCTAAAGCCGCCAAATGGTAATGCTTGCGACATACTATGACCGTACAGATTTGTTGCATCAAGATAAACAATGAAAGATGATGGATCGTTAGGATCGTAGTTTGGTACATATATGTTGTTGGCGGCGTGCATCCTTTCTGAACACTGACTTATACCGCCTCGAATACCTTTTTTGAAAAAATGAACCGTGTCGATATCAGTCAATAGCTCTAACTCTACCTTGGAAATATGCAACATACAATCAAACGAATAACTTGGAAGGGTATGGTACTGTGCGGGATCCAGTTTATACGTTTCTAAACAAGTATCGCGAAACTGTTCAAAAACATCGGTTAATAATAAAACATCAGATTTCAAATATAAATCCGAATAGTCCCCCAAATTCTTACAATTAAATGTGTCCCACACCTTTTTAGCTCTATCATAATCTTCATCGCTAATGTGCTCCTCTGACAAACTATCATAAAACTGATTTTTTGTGGGTAAAGTTGGATGATTCATTTTCTCCATTGAATCGACAAAACTATAGGGAAAAACACCTTTTTTGCGCATTAAATTAAACTGCTCATTATCAGAAAAATATTTTCCTGTTTCCCTGAAACTACCCACAGCTAATCCATTACCCAAATTTTCCAGCGAAGTTGATAGAAATTTAAAACTATCGATGAACCGCAATTTCAAATATATTTTCTTTATTGTCCCACTTTTATTATCGACATAATCGTGAACGTAAATACTTTTCGTAAACGAAATATACTTTTCCTTGCTTTGAGCTAAAACATCGATCTTGTCTCCGTGACGACACAACTCTTTAATAAACATGTGGCAATCGTACCCGCTCAAGTTATGAAATATAATTGGAATAAAATTGGGTAACTTATAACTTAAATTGCAAATCGAATGAGCAGCACCAGGTCTTTTTTTCCCAGTTATGTGACAGTGGTCCTTTACTTTACAATTATTATTATTATTTTCAAAAGGTCGTTCACATATACCACATTTTGTGGCATTATTGAACTCCGCTATTTGGTCCGCCGTTAAAGTTTCCATTGCTTTTATATCTCTTAAGTATGTATTGTAAAGAGATCTTAAATCACTTTCAAGTCGAGAAACGAAAATCTGGGCTGCGTCGTTTCCCCGGTAGAGCTCAAATTTTGAAATCGAATCGTCAAAGGAGCACTTAATTAAATACGCAAAAGAATACGGTTCATGTTTGATGCTCTTGACTAGGTAAGAATTTGTGGGATTTGGTTCCACTGTATCCAGTGGTTTAAGCACCGATTCAAAATCCGCGTAAACAACAAACGGTACACGCATTTGCTTTTCTATGTTTTCAAATTTTAATATATTTTCACTTACACTCCTTCCAAATTTATCTATTTTTAAATTTAATGATGTTGTTAATGAATATTTGTGGTTACAGTCATTTTTTTGGTGTGACATCAAAGATGATTGTGAACTAAAATATATCAAACAACCATCACAAAAATACATTTTATCTTCACGCGATGTAATTTGACTGGAACATAATTTCGATAAGTCTTTTATCCAACAATAATGACTTTTAGAACAACGCGTATCACAAATATGTTCATCATCTTTAATACTACAATCCTTTGTTATTAACAACAAGTTTACATGTCTGTTAAGTTTTCTACCCGAATACCTTAATGGACCGACAACTTCATACTTTAACATATTATTCTCGAAAATTTTTTGCAAACCATAAACGTTAACTGAAATATTATTCATTTCTTCAAATTTTCATATATCACGCAACTTTGGAAAGTCTATACCTGTAAAATTCAGCACTCTTGAATAGTGTGAATAAGATTGAATCTGTGATGCCATTCTAGTGGTGGGGCACAAAGCAGACACGATTGACCACGCAAAACAACACTCATCTTGATTAAACACATTGATGATGGCTTTTTTCAATTCGATGAATCGGGGTAACTTTATGTATGAAGATCAACCAAAAGGTTTATACTCGTTGACATTTACTTCCAGGTATAGAATTTTTTCCAGAGCCCAACCTACGAAAACAAAAAAGAATGACATAAGTATTTATTTTATTTTTAGTCGTTAATTTATAACATACCTGAATCTTTTCCCTGAAACTCAGTCGATTGAGTCTTCATGGCTTCCACTAATGATTGATATATTTCTTCCAAATCGCTTCCTGAAGTAACAATTTCATTGCGTGTATTAAATGACTTGTCACTGTACATATTATCTTGTGTTGGTAAAAGATACCGACCAACAACCACCATATTAACTTTCAAAGCACAACGCACTCTTACTAGGTCACTTACTACCTCTAACACTTTTGCTTTAATTTCATCAAAAAATAATGAATAGTCAGTATGTTCATTATCACTTGATATACGGTATGTGGCAATCCTATTTCTAAAAGCACTGGACACGAGTTCAACACCAGCTGATATTGGTGAACATGCATTACTTTTATGGTGTATTGTTCTTTGATGAGCTGCCATTCGATTTGCTGGTATGGTTATATTGCAGCAAGTGCAAGTACGCACCTCAGATGTTTATGCCCCATCGTCAACTTTTCGCTGTTTTCCACCATGTATATTTGCAAATCGTGCTACGCACGATTCTCTTTTATGTCGTAACATATTATAGCTCTGGGTAAATGATTTACCACAATTTTCACACACGTAAGCCATGACTTTCAAATTAACTTGCTTGAACCGTTTTACTGAGCACAATGTTCTATACTAAAATTGAACTCCCCCTACCCTCATATATACCTAACCACATTTAGACCCCCGCAAATGTAACCTTGAAATAAGCGTCGTACACTTGGTCATCACCAAACAAAGAACACCACAAATGTATCCTTGAAATAAGCGTCGTACACCTGATCATCACCAAACAAAGAAACAGCTGCTCGCATTCATTGAAAATATGCACCGCAAATGTAACCTTCAAATAAGCGTCGTCCACCTGGTCATCACCAAACAAAGAAACATCTGCTCGCATTCAAGGCCAAGTTCTTGACCTTGACCTTGGAATAACACTTGCGCATATCAAGGCCAAATAACAATAGCACACCTGCGCGTTCAAGATCGACCCTACTGCGCATGCGGAGACTCGAGAACGGTCAACCACCTCTACTACCATGCTTTTTTTCACAATGTAGAACTTTTTATGAATATATACTTTTTTTGTAAAGGCGATAAAAAAAATTAATTTAATTTTTGGGACCTCCTGTATGTTCCAAACCCAATTTACTAACATAAAAAAGTTAATTCTAGCACATTTGCAGTGGCAGTTTACCTTTAAATAACGATTTTATGTCTTTTTAGCTTCACGTGTAATAGGACTTTTACATTTTTGAGCCACCCTGTATGTACTAGATTAAATTTTTGAATGGAAATGCTATTTTCTCACGATGCAGAACTTTTTATAAAGAGGCACTTTTTCTCGTAAAATCAATAATAAAAAAGTTTTCCATATGGTAAGAACTTCCGAAGACACGCTGTATATATATATATATATATATATATATATATATATATATATATATATATATATATATATATATATATATATATATATATATATATATATATATATATATACATATATATATATATATATATATATATATATATATATATATATATATATATATATATATATATATATGTATGTATATGCCATTATCTTATTTCGTCACTGATATTATCCATTTACGGCCGGTATTATAGGTTGTTAAAACTGAAAGTTCAGATGATCTCAGGTTCTTCTGGTCCATGGATTGCGCATAGGATGTCGAATTTTTTTTTCAGCCAAAAACAATGTTAGAATATATTTTTTTGTCTATTGATTTTGACTACCTATCTATTGTTTGAGAACGTACAAATTGGTACTTTATTTGAAAATATCTAAAAATAATAATATTGCAAGTGCTGTTTTAATCAAGTTCTAAATTTCAAATTGAAAAATGAAGGACGTAACAACAGGGGGGGGGGGGAATGTGATTAGGTACTTGTGACAGGGGGGGGGGGGTCACACGAATGTGATTAGGTACTTGTGACACGGACGGCGGTGGGGTCAAAAAACGATGAAATTTGTGTGACGTAATTTATGGAAGATGCCTAATTTCGTAACCGAAAGAGCAAATAAAACAAAATGTACACATACGTAGCTTATTACGTAGATTCAAATTTTATAAACACAAGTACATCATTCCATTTAAAATTTCAAAATTACCCCCTCCCCTCAAAATAGAGAGAGAATATAAATTTCAAAAATGTGTTTAAATATGTTCCCCATCTCCCTACTAACTCGGCAAAATTTCATTAAAATATTTTAAACCATTTTCAAAATAACGCCTTCTAAAACTCTAAAAAACTCACCCTGCTTTCACATACGTCTCTCTTATTTTTCAATGTTCTACCTGTTTACCAAATTTTGTTAAACTTGGCGACAGCGAGTTCAGTCGGTCACCTTGTTAGACAGGAATTTTATTATCAAATTTGTGTTCATCACAGAAAAATTAAATTTAAATATTACTTGGGATAACTGATAAGAAGTGATAACTTTATTCAATTTACGAAAATCTAATGACCTGGTTATTCAGTAGCCCTTAAGATACCCTTGTAGAAATCCAACTCGCATATGACCTATTATATGTTATTTTATTAAAAAAGATCTGCTAATTTGAAAATTATGATAAGGAGGGTGACAATGGACTCTCACACTATTTTTTGATATTGATTCCATAGTACAGAACAGAGAAAAATATAATTTTCGACGTTCCTTATTTTTTGATACTGTTGAGTATTTTTTGGAAAAATAAGAAAACAGAATTAGTCTTCAAATAAAAAAATCGAAAAATCTCTCTGTCACAAGACTTTTTTTATATAAAACGCAGGTATAAACGTTAATAAAACGAATTTGCTAGCTTAATATAGCTAAATTTTTAAGCAAACTCAGCAACTATGACGATTTTATTAATGTATTTTTATAAAATTCATTTTAGTAAACCGTTTTGAGAGGAATATTAATCTTAATAGTACCAGGACCTTGTAAAAAGCAGCCTGACAATGTTATCACTACTTTTAAAATTTAAGTTTATAAACTTCTTCAATTTAACCTTTAATACAGTCGCTGTCTTCTGTTCCTTTCTAACATACTGACTACAACAAGAACAGAGTAGGAGACGGTGGTATGTAGTGGGACAACAAAGTGTTTTTTTCTTTAGTTATTGAATCTGTATATTTAAATTTACAAAAATTGCATGGAACATGGCAATGTGTTATAGGAATATATTGGCACAAATATGATTCTTAAATTTGAACAAGACAAAGTGTTGTGGCCGTCGTCCCACTATACACCACTGTCCCACTATATATGGGTATATGGTATATCATGGGACAATACTGAATATTAACAAAAATTAAACCAATAGGTATCGTTTAAAATATAACCATAAGTTTATAGGAATCTAATGGCATTCGTTTAATTTCAAAATGTTTGTTGTCACACTATAGACCATACCAAGGTATATAATGGGACAATATCAAATATTAACAAAAAAGCGATATTTAATTATTGATAATAGGACTATGTAAATCTTTTCACATATATTTAGTTATGTGATACAATACGAAATCAAATACTATCACTTAAAGTAGGTATGGTATTTAGTGGGACAAAGTGGAACGCGTCCCACTATATACCATTCTTACGTGTCCCACTGTAAACCAACAACCAATTTTTGTTTTTGAATGAAATAATTTTGTCTAAAATTAATATGTCACAAATATGTATTTTTTCCTGCCTTGCCAACACACCAAAGAATTCAAAGGGACTTCACAAAAACTTTTTATCCACTTATATTCTCTAACAGATCCCGTTTTTTAAAGTACGAAAGGTAAATATGATTGACATGGAAATGTGCAAGTCAATTTCAGCAGTGTTGCTTTGTCGGTAAAACAGAGGGCTATGAACTTAAGAGTAGGTCTCTTTATAAAGTCAACAAAAGTAATCTGGCATGTTATCTAACAACTAACAGATGGTAGCTAGAATGATTGCCCACTATATACCATGTCCCAATATATACCACCCTCCCCTACGTATATATGTTTGATGCCAATAAACAGGGGCGTATTCATTGATGGGATGGGGGGAGTATCCCCCCGCGTTAGTTAATTCGATCACAAGTTGTCTATCAGGACCTCGTACCAAAAAACGCCGACAGCTAAATTTTGGGAAAATTCGCAAAAATTTAATTCCAGCGAACGTAAAAATGTTCGACCAGATATAAAAAAGAGTCGACAGTTTTTCTCGGAGAGAATTTGCAAAAAAAAAGATCGACAATTTTGGATTTTGAACCTCGCATAGTTGGAATCAACTAATGCTGACAAGTGGCCGCATAATGCCGATTACATACAAATGCGCTAGCTAATCGGTTTATCACTTATCTTATGGGCCATGATCCACCAGCCTAAGCCATTTTCTACATTTTTTAGAAATTCTGGAGCAAAATTCTTTACATTGTCGTAAAGCACATACTTAGTACGTACGAGTACAAAACATACCCTGATATAAGATGTAAGTATTATAAGTATGACGTTTACGTTTAGTAATAACAAGCTCCATGTATCAGAACACCCTAGACTCTAGAATTGTTCCTGGCTTTACAATTTTTATTTAGCGAATAAATTAATTTTATCTTTCAACAAGGTACCATATAACACGCACGCCATTGAGAAATTTTATATCGGTAATTTTAGGCCCCATACAAAACTATTTACAACTGAAATAAAGCCGAAGCTGTTCCACACGAGCACCTGTAGAGGTTCCCCGGGTTGTTTGTTGTGTTAATTGCTTTTGTGTATTTATTGCCGGAGCAGTTTATATTTTTTATTATTTGATTATAATTTATGATTCTTTTGTGAAATTGATATATTTTGACTACGTTATTTATAGACTACATATAACTACTAATGGATCAACATAAATTGGCCGGCAAATTGAACATCTAAGTCATTATTTTATTTCAACATTAACATTGTTTGAACATTAAGAACTAATTCTTAATAAATTTAAAAACATACACCCAAAGATAAATTATTATGGCTGCTGTAAATATTTCTATAACATTTGAAAGTTCAAACCTAAAATCCCGCTCAGGATGGATTAATAAGTGTGATAATTTTAATTGTGTGTTTACCAGGCGCGGCCCGTCCATACGGTCATTTGGTCAATGACCCTCCTAAAATTTTTAATGATCTACCTAATAATTTATTTTTTAATTTTTTAAAACCAAAAAAGAATCTTATGCTTGAAAGTTACATGCGAAAACTCCCCATGAAAGAATCAAGCGAAGCCATCGTCAAAGGATATATCCAAGCTTGCTCCGGGCTGGGTCAGATTTTAGATTGATTTTATAGGTTTATACCGACGATATAAATTCATTAAAACTAAGAGAGAAACAGACATACGCGCTTTAGGAAGTTAAAAAGAGACACAATTGGTCGACGGCCCACCAATAATATCGGGCCACTCCCACTATGGAAATACTCTCAAACCGCCCCATAAAATATACTATTTCAAAACATTTGGTTCGGAAAAAGAAAAACTAATTAGGTAGCTAATATGCGCATTGTATTTGCATTGTATTAATAATATTAGTTAGCTGTTAAACAAAAAATTATAAATACGATTTCTGTCAGGCCAGCGCTAGGCATCAAATTTTTACGGTATCGGACCGATTTTCTTATATTACCAGCGTAGTCTAGAGGTATAATCTCAGCGAGTTGATCGGAATGTCGAGGGTTCGAATCAGTGTTGGGGCAAGAACTTTTTTTTTAATTTTTTGTTATTTAAAAAATTAGTTCGGCTCTAAAAGGTGTATTGGCAACAAGTTGTTCCTCGATAAAATATTTTTAAAGTTGTTGGCAATCTCATATTTACCACAGCTTACCACTCTCATATTTACCACAGCACGTGCGTAGACAAATATCGTATTACTATGTCTAGTCGCCAGTATAGTACAAGGCGCGACATCTATTGAGGAGAGGCTAAACTTACCAAAACGGAAGCTGCTAAAATCTGCTAATCTAGAGTATTAAAACACATAGAAAAAAGCCATAAACATCTAGAGTAGTAATGTTCAATATTCTGCTGTAGGTACCTATTTTATGATTTTTGCTGTGTTTATTTGTAGGTAAATAATTTCTTGGCACAAAAACCTTTCATAATTAAAAAAGTGTATTTTGCTTGTTGTGTTGATATCACTAGTTGCCCACAAAATTTTTACTCACCTGTAAAAAAACTCACGGGCCGCGGCTGGTGTTTACGCCAAAATGTATGTAATTTTTGCATGTTTTTCATAAGGTTTTAAACAACAGATATGTTAGTTAAGAGTTTAAATGCTATTTTTAAGATTTAAAATCCTTTTGGCAACATCATTTGCTAATTAAAATCAACACAACATTCTAAAAATAAGTTCTTAAAACTAGGAATATTGTACAGGTTTCCTAAATTGTAGGTGCCCCCTGTAGATTGTCTAATTTGTAAAACTGCAATTTAAGAAAAAAAGTCTGATTTCGTGACAGAGTGAGCCGAGAATTACTTAAATATTGCTGTAGTCTGAACTTTGAAGCAGACAAAAAATTACCATTCATTATAAAGTTTAATGTAAAATGTAACCACACAAATCATGTGTGGCATTTATTTTCAATAATAAGGAATATGCACATATTTTTTTTATTGCACAAATCATTTAAGGAAGTCATTGCAGACCCAAAAAAATATTTTGAAGAAAATTACTAGGATAATTTAGCTACAAAAAATGTTTACTTTTCGTTATAATTTATTACAATTTAAAAAGCAGCCACATTTGTCCTTGAAAAGTGACGTCAGGAGATCAGCAAAAATCTACGTTAACGTAAAGCTTAACCTAAAGTCGAACAGGTTTGATTTTCTCGAAAACAGTCAGAGGGAGAGAAATCGAATTTTTTGGGTTGATAGAGGAATAGTTCAACTAGCTTCAGTAAAAAATTCAGTTATACAGGATGTTTCGTTTCGGAGCTATTAAACGTCAGAGTCGAAATTTCCGCGATTTCCGTCGAAATCGGGTACAGGTCGTAAATATGAATTAAATCGATGTAAATTTTCGGAGGTTGTAGGGGACCCGGAGCTCCAAAACTCCACTGAAACTGGTGAGAATCAGAAAATGGCAAGTAATTCTTTTGAATTTTTTTAGGTCGAAAAATGCCATTTCCAGACCCACCAAAGAGGGGTCTGGAGATCAGCAAAAATAAGTGTCAATATACATGTTAACGTAAAGCTTAACCTAAAGTCGAACAGGTTTGTTTCTCGGCACCAGTCAGAGTGGGAGCAATCGAATTTTGGTACCTCTTTGGTACCTAATAACTCGAAAACAAAACGTCAGATCGAAAAACGGATTTAAAATCTCAAATACTTTTTTTGCAATACACTTGCCTAAACAAATCACTGGAAAATGGAAATATTTGGAAAAACTGGAAATTTAGATTTTTGACCCAAATATTTCGCGGTTTTTAATTTTTTGTGGGGTCAAAATGGTTCAAATCAAAATCCCATATACGTCATCGGAAAGAGCTCGCCAATCCATTCGATATCCATATTTTTTAATTTCTTCATTCTCAATAGGAAGGGAGCAATCGCCGATTAAATTTCGATTTTTTTACTTTTTGTGCCCTAGATATCGGTACATTTGAATCACTCTGTATTTTTTCCTATCTATTTTTTCCCCAATTTTTTCAACACTATCTTATAAAGGGATACTGACACTGTAACATGAATACCGAATGGGTCATCCAGGAGCGTATTTAGGGGGTAAAAATCGGATTTTATTGATTTTTTCCGACAAATCCTATTTTTAACCGACATTATTCCACACTATTTTTACCCTATTTAGTAATTCTTTTTGGGTTTATTTTATCCATTAATTATCTAAGAATACCCCCCACTAATTAAAATTGCTTATTTTTTCGGTAAAGTTATAAATAAAATGGTTTATTTGCATCGAGGACATCTAGAATTTGAAAATTTTTGAATTTTCCAAGATTGCCATGAAAATAAAGAATTGCAGTTTATTTACTTGAAATTATTAAGATGATATGTCAAAAATGCCAATGTTTGTTGCAAAATTGAGAGGTTCCTGAACCGATTTCGGCTTAAAGTGTACATGAATAAGATTTTAGGAACCTGCTACTTTAAGTGCAGGGATATTTCATTGGATGAGTTACGCATTAAATGCCATTTTTATTGAGTTTTCGATGACTCTACAACACTGGAATTCGCCATGTACTCATGATGAGTCATAAGTTCAGTTTTGACGACAAAGCCAAACGTTTTACAAGTTTCGAAATTCGCGCGAAAATTTGCCGTTTTAAATCCTTTTTTTTTGTTAATAAAGACCAAAATAAATGGATAACAGCAACCGCCATGAACATTTAATTTATGTAGAGGATATAAAAAAAAATATTTCAGAATTATTCGGGTTATATGCATATTCCCTATTATATTTGTGAAATTTGGGCTGCAGTTTAGTTTTCTGAAAACCCCAACAATATTAAAAACACGTTTACTTAAATATCTAAGCTTGTTTCTTTACACAATGAAAGTTAAATAATTACTTATGGCTTAGTTTTTAATACTTGACTTAGAGTTCCTCTTTTTGCATTGTACAGCCATTGGCAACTCAAACTTTCAAATGTGCAATGCATTTCCATGTAGACTTTAAACCGAGAAGACCGATCAACGAGAAGCGGCAATCGGCTTCCCGCCAAAAAAAAAGTAGTGGGGGTAAAACCTGATTACTGGCAAAGCTTCGACCGGATCTGGTAGTCCGGGAGTCGATGTCTAACTTATGTTGACAGTGCTGTTGTCTGTGTTATTAAAGTTTTTAACTGTTTAGTCTGTTCAGTTTTTTATCTTGTGTCGTGCAAAAATATGCCTGGAAATTGGTGTGCCTTTCGGGGATGAAGTACCCAAGGAGGACAAAAAATAAGTATGTTTACATTCCCCAAGGATCTTGAACCGTAAGTACATATACACCTTTTCAATATAAATAGTGTTTACGTATTTTGAAATGTTAAATTTCTTATTTTTTTTCTTGAAATATATAAAAGCAGTACTTACAGTAACTGTTTACCATAGCCCCATGATCCAAGTTTGTAATTTTCTTGGTAAATGGGATTATTTTAGCCCCCAGAAAGTTCATTTTCACTACAATTATCTGGAAAAAACATGGTTAAGAAAATTGTGCTATATCTATGTCTTTTGGTTGCAGAAGCTTTTCTAAAGAAGTAAGGTAAATGTTTACTATATTTCCATTAACCAAATTTGCATTTCTTTATTATAACATGTACCAAATTACTTTCCCCCAAAAAGGCACTTTTTGGTAAAATCTTATCTCGGGTACAACTGTCCGACACAAAAAATATTTTAAAAAATCCTGTGAGGAATATATTTTATAGTTAAATAAGCTTTCTGAAATAGTTAATCTTAAGTAATTGTTAAAATATAGGCATAGCTTCATATCCTAAGTTTGCGTTTATGGTATAAAACGAGAATTATTTCTAGGGCCAAAAACAGATTTTAAATTAAAATTACCAGGCCCAATGTTATTTTTTCTAACATTTTAGCATTTAAAAGGACAAACTCACTTTTTCTAGTCTAAAGCAGGAACATTTTTTCCTTCTCTAGAATGCTTAAGTAGTAGAATTTTTAACACTCATTATACTATCTCAACAACACCGATACTAGATTTATGTCCATTGATAATGACAAAAAGAGGAACATATTGATAAAATACATTTCCATTTTATGGGACCGAAAACGCTGGGTTTAGACTTAGCACCCCAGGGTAAAGCGTAGCTGTTTACAAGATTGTTTTAAATTTTATTTTAACTAATTTTTGGTACCTATAGGATTTAGGTCCAATGTCCTTTTTAAAATTTAAAATCTTGTAGCGTTTTGGACATACAACGAATCATGCCTCACAGAAAAATGCAAACTTAGGGTTAATTAATTAGACTTTCAGACAACCTACTTTAAAATCCATATCGTTCTAATTTTTTTTAAACATCATTTTACCCAAACTTGTTTTAAAAATCTAATCATATTAAATTAAAAAATTGCAAGTTTGGGTGATGGGTAACGTGACCATTCGTTCCAGATTTTGCGGGACGGTCAGTTTTCAGACAAGCCTTCCCGCATTTACAACGTCCCAAAAATGTCCTGGTTGGCCGGATTCCGTCCCGCATTAAAGTGTATTATAGTTGAAATTAAAAATTTGAAACAGTACTAAAAATTAAAGAGATGAGTTTTGGCAGCCACAAGATCTGGTCCCTTTACTGATGGATCGCTAGCTTACTTAGTTAAGTATTCTTGTGTCTCTAGTCTGTAGTAAACACAATATGCATTTAATTATCCCTAAGTAATTGTTTATTATAGCTTATTTACTTAAGTTTGTTATTTTCTATTGTTAAATATTATTGGGATGTTTCCTAACGGATATTTTTATTATTATACTGTCTTCTTTTGTTCACTACAGATTATGGTTGTTTAGGTATAAAAATAAGGTACAATTGTATTTTACTTAGACCCGGTAGTACCTATTTTAGGCAATTACATTAAATATTTAATTTCAATTTGTTGTTTTTCTTTAAAATGTTTATAAGTTTGGGATTCAGTAGGGATGAAAAAATCATTATATTTAATATTTTGTAAAATCTTAGGCTTTGCTATAGCTGACTATAATTTAAATTGTTATAAAAAAGTAGCTGAAATATTCAGAAAGGTGTAAACAAAAAAAATAAGGGGTTTATTCTATTATTAAATATTATTATTGAAATTTTCTCCCCATGCATATTTTTATTATTATAGTGCCTTCTTCCTTCTTGTTTATTACAAATTATGGTTTTTTAGGTATAAAAATAAGTTATACTGGTACCTGCTTATGATTTCTTTCGGATTTAGACCCAAGTAGTACCTATTTTAGGTAGTACTTTAATTCATTCTGTTTCTTTAAAATTTTTATAAGTTTAGAATTCAATTGGAAAGAAAAAATTATTAATTTTAAAACAGGACCATCTACTCGGCAGTACTAATCTTTCTACCAAATTTTATTAAAATCGATCCAACAGTTCTTGAGCTGAGCGCGTTCCAAGGATTTGTCTACAGATAGCCGACTGACAGACAGGCGCAAAATATCTTCTATATGCCCTAAACGTAAAAATGTTTAAAATCCGAGACAAAAAATTATACACAGTCTAATATTTGTGAAATCAATATGAAAAGGCCCATTTACTAAAAGAGCGCCAGAAAAAAACGATGCAATTTAGAGGTTTGAGCATTTTATCCGAAAGTGAATCGTTATCCAGATATATTCATTATTTCAGACTATATCAGCACCCTGTATAATATCATTTAGATCAAAGTGTGCAAGGAATATACATTAAACTTTAAATCAGATTAATTTCTTACAATTTCGTATAAAATATAATTCAGTTTCTCAGTGTACAAGCAATTTTTACGCGGTCGCAGCATTTTCCTCAGTGTACCGGACCTGATTATCGTTAAATATTCGTAAATATTCGTGAACACGAAAGAACAAAGGATTTGCGGATATTGTCGCTTCTCGTTGGTTTGGTCTTCTCGGCTTTAAAGTTGAAGTCGGCAATGGATGTATGTAATGTATTATTTAGGCAACATGTTGCCTAAATAATACTATTTAGGTTCAAATTCAGGGTTTAAGATTTAGTATTGGGTTAAATTAAGATCCGCTAATTAAACAGTTAGGTTTAGACAGATTTTTGTCCTCTCGCTGTTAATAACTCATCATTTAAAAGTTATGAATTATTTTAATATTTTCAAATGATTTTCATCTCGAAGTTATTGCTAGAATAAATGTAGTTTCATTATTGTCGAAAGTACGTACTAAAATTGCCCTTTTCTTTGTATGTTTGCGAAACAAATTTATAGTATAAAACTTAGTTCTGTTATTGTTCCATGTGTCAGTTTAAAACTATTAGTTCTCAAATTAGACCAGCTTAGCGTTGGAGAATCTGCCATAAACTTCTAAAAAATGTTGCTAGTGTGTTAAAAGTGAAAAAAAAAAAGATTTCAGACTATTTGAACCAACTGAGTAATATATCGAAGTAATAGGTATTAAAAAAATTGGTACAATATGGGTCACTTTCCCCTACATTAATACAGACGATGTACTAATTAACATATGAAATGATTACTTTACTTTAAAAATGTAGGCAAAAAGCAAAAGACCAATGGTAACGTAGGTATTTTATCGGCACTGTCAATCTACTTCCAATTAAATCTATGACAAGATTGAAACATTGTGTAATAATATTCTTTTACATCACATGTTTAATTAATTGGAAGAATTCGACTGCTCTTGTACGTCTGTCACTTGAATTGAATAATTTTATAAATTTAATGAATCGCTGCAGATGCAACTGAAGAACGGTGGGGCCAGAGGCATTAAAAATTATATGAACATACTTAGATCACAAAACGGACTTCACTAATAAAAAGCCTATAGTGTATATGTTACCGGCAAAGTCCGTTTCTTCGTCATACTTAAGTTTGCCTAGGTAAACCGCACATGGCGGGAACGTTTTAGGCAAAGTCCGAAATTGTTCTCCATTTCGGAGTTTGCCTATAATGTAATCCGGCAAACTTAGGTTTGCCAAACAGGTTTTAGGAAAAGTCCGAAATATGTTCTCACATTTGTGTTGTATCATGATAACTGGTATACTAGTGATGGCAAGCCTGTAAATAATATGATTCAATCGTATTTCAGTACCTACCTAAGTTAAAAATACCCTCATATACTTATTAAACTTTTTTATTGAAAAATAAAAAACATATTCTTAAAAGTAATAAAAACTGTGTATTACATTAGGTAATACACACATATAACATTTATAACATGGTTGGGAATAATGCATTATTTATTGGCACATGAAGACGAATGGTGGCATTTTGAATTACAAAGAATCTTCTCTTTCTTGCATTTACAGAAATTTGTGACACATTTTTAAGTACAGTTACATTTTAAGAATCCCTGTCCTCCAAATATAGAATTCCTATTACTAATCTCTCGAAGCGATAATTCTTTATCGGGAATATCGTCGATTTTTAAAAATTCGTTCTTATTCACTAGTATACCAGTTATCATGATACAACACAAATGTGAGAACATATTTCGGACTTTTCCTAAAACCTGTTTGGCAAACCTAAGCTTGCCGGATTACATTATAGGCAAACTCCGAAATGGAGAACAATTTCGGACTTTGCCTAAAACGTTCCCGCCATGTGCGGTTTACCTAGGCAAACTTAAGTATGACGAAGAAACGGACTTTGCCGGTAACATATATACCGCAAAACTGAAAATAACTTCACTCGATGTTGCCGACAAATACACTAGTCTTGTCTACTGATAATGTAGCAACTGTTTACCCAGTTGATGTGTTTTATTGTTACTTTTGCATAATAATATAAGATAAAATCCTAAACATTCTAAAACAATTAATGATTGACCGTCAGCATAGATTAGATAGAATCCGTCAGTTAAGTTCTTCTAAAAGTCTTTGCATAGGAATCTAGGTACAGGGATATCGAAATAAAGTAAACAGGCCTTATAACTTTTTTATTTTTAAATATGGGAAAAAATGTTACATATGAAAGTTTTGAAGATTTTTATGAATCATTCATATATCTTATCAGCAAAACAATTGAGCATCAAATACAAAAATACAGTATAAAACATCGATTTTATCGCTTATTTTAAATTGGTATGATTATTAAAGAACGGAAAAATCATACGAGCTCGTATGAGCGCCATGGGCGGCGTGAAAATATTTTTGTGTAATAAAATAAAATGAAAACAAATCTAGACGATTAAAATTTATTGGCATTACATGATATAATTGACATTTTTTCAAAGTTCGCGTCAGTAAAACGCGTTCGTTTATAATTAAGAATATCTCTGTCTAGAAAAGCTCCTTTCCACATCACAACTTGTAACAGGAGCGAAACGGAAATGATTATACAAGTCAGTATTTGTAGTTTTCAATGTGTCACAAATATTTGTTATTTCTAAAAATCCTGGATTTCTTTCTAAGATTTTTGGTATATACACTTTTAATTTTTCACCAATTTCGGTAGGACATGCTTTGAGCTTGTCTATGGTTGTCTGAAATAAATTAAAAGAAGTCGAAAGGGGAAGGTTTTGTGTCTCCAACTGTTCAATTACACCTGGAAGGTATCCAAAATTTTCAGAAATAAACTTTAAATCATTTTTAAGCGTCAGTGCACTTATAACTTCTTTACTTCTTGTTACACTCAAAGCATCAACTAAGTCGTAATTTATATGGTAATATATAACGGCTGATATCCATGTTCCCCACCTTGTAATAACAGGTTCTTGGGGCAATGGGACTTTAGGACACATTTCCTTAAATCTGTTTATTCGCGCTGGTGATTTAAAAAAAACTTTTTTTACCTCACTAACCAAAGTAACAATAACTGGATAGAAGTCACTTATCAGTTCACATATTCTAGGCAAGGCATGAGCTAGACATGTAAAGTGAATCAAATTTGGAAAATGTTCTTTTAACAGTCTTCCTGCTTTTTGCCGCACTATCCGAAAGCAGGAAAACAACGTTTTCAGTAATATTCGTATCTGAAAAGAGCGACCTGATATTTTCTACTTCAACTTGAGTTATCGTCTCACTATTGGTTTTAGCCAGAAATTTGCTGTTGACTACATATGAGCTTTCCGCTTCTATAGGATTTAAAGGCCCAACTATAATATTAGCAACGTATCGGCCCTTGCTGTCGGTGGTTTCATCGATTCTAAACCACAACTTTTTTCCTTCAATATTGTGACGTATTTTGTCAATAGTTTTTGAGTATACCTTATCCGCGCATAAAAATAAAATTATAAACTCACGGTGATTAAAGTATTATTGTGAACCTTGACATTAACTTTGACTTACCTTCGAAGAAAATTTAAAATGTAGCAGGTATTTCGTTCGCAACCTGGATAGTTACGTTTAAAGTAACTTTATTCGAAATAATTTTTAACTTGAAATATTTCAAAACCGATTAAAAAACCGCATAGGGTATGTTACCTATATAAAATATGTCTAGAACTTCTCCTAGAATCCAAAAATATGATAAAAATCTTACAATTCAATTTAAAATAAGGGAGAAAATCGATGTTTTATACCATGTTTTCTTTTATTTGATTCTCAATTGTTTTGCTGATAAGATATATGAATGATCCATAACAATCACCAAAACTTTCATATTTAACATTTTTTCACATCGTTAAAAATAAAAAAGTTATAAGGCCTGTTCACTTTTATTTAGATATCCCTGTGCATATAACTACTTAGTGACCGGCACAAAAAACGGACGCCTTAGAAGTTTCACCAATTTTAGTCATAAGTTTTCTAACTACAATTACCACACATGCCGAATGGGAATTTTATCCAATAGAGAATTTTAAATGAGTCCTAATATACTGGATACTGGTACCTCCTTAAGTTTAGCATTTTGGACAACAGAACTATTTAAAAACGCTCGTCTAAAGCACTTTAAATATTTTTATATTATATCATCAGTCTACACTATTTTCCATCGTCAACGTAAAACATAACAGAAAATAACAAAAATACACAATACGTGCACACAAGTACACTCACAAGATTAAAATATGAAATAATTTAATTTAAAAATTATACCGCAGCGCAGCACCGATCTGCTCAAAGTATTCAGGTATTGTATAAAATGGATTGTCTAATAAACTTTTAATTTTCTTTTTAAATTTCTTTACAGGCAGATTGCTGTCTCTAAAATATTCTGGCAATGCATTATACATCTTTTAGCTATGACACAGGAACTTGTTAAAATTTTATTTTTGCGAATTTAAAAGTTTTATAGCAGCGAAAGGGTTAAAAGGCCGAAATAAAATTAAACTTTATATTATCCCCTGTACTTATACCTCCTTGAATTTGTTTGTTTAATTTTGTCCTATAGAATTAAACCCAAAAACGTATTACTAGAGTTGAGCAAAAAATCACTACCTGTGAAATATTCACTGCGAATTACAATTCACAGTCACGACCTGTGAATGATTTAAAAATAAACTGCGATTGGTAAAAATGCGAATGAGTAGTTTCACATCATCGTCGACGTGATTTGGTTGAGTCGTGTTGGTCGGTCGTATTTATCTTCATTTCGCAATGTCGCGAAGTGCACGATAGCAAACGAAGGAACAAAGAGCGGATTAATAGGTGTAACAGTGAAGTTTATTATTTTTCGTTATTACTAGTTCCATAGATGAAAATTTATAGGAGGTTAGTTCGTATTTCCTAGAACATCCAGATATCTTTCTCCATTTAATGTCTCCATGAAGAATGGGCCTATTATTCTCTGACCTATTATACCGTCAGCCCAAACATTTACCTTTTAGGGGACCTGGGTATGATTTTCGCATATCCAGTGAATATTGTCCCTGACCCAATATCGACAATTGTGCCATGGAAAAGTTAATTTCCATTAAAAAAAATGTTGATTCGTCAGAGAAAATTATTCGGTGGACCAAATCTGGATTGGCGTTGCAATGTTCCATTATGGTTTCGCAAGATTCCAAGCGCTTGTCCTAATCATCTTCTGAGAGCTCTTGCACAAGTCTTATATTGTACGGATGAAACTTTTCGGTTTTCAGAAGGCGGTCTACGGACATGTATGAAACGTTGTTTTCTTTTCCCAGTGTTCTGGTAGAAAGATGGGGATTTTCCTCTAAACTGAGTAAAACATTTAGAGCCTTATCACCATCTGTTGCACTTTTAGGTCGGCCTGAGCTTATAGCGCTTTTTATGTTTCCAGTTTGACGAAAATTTTTTAAAACTTTACTTACAGGAGATTTAATTAATGGATTTTTTTTAGGATATTTGTCATTAAAAATATTACAAACTTCTTATTGCGATTGCATTTTATCCCCATAACCCAGTATTATTCAAATTTAAATTATTTGGGTTTCTGTTAAATGATCCATTTTTTGTAAATAAACAAAACCGATAATGTCAGACATTTCAGGTAAACTTTCGTGTACAGGTATTTTAAGGTAAATACGATTAAATAACGATTTCCGACCACCATTTTCTCTAAAACTGTTAACTTTAGGATAAAATGTACAGAATAATAAGTATTCAGAATTTTAAGCCAAATTCGAAAATCAAATAAAATATAGAGCGTTCCATTAAAAAAAAAAGTTTCTATTGATATCAAGAAAACGGTAAACGTGACAACAATGCGGAGCTCACCATTGGATCGGGCAAAATTTTCGGTGCACAAATTTTTATAAAAGTCGGAATTTTTGTTGCACACTGTATGTCGTAGTAGTCATAGTCATAGAACAGTAAAATCCGTCTTTTTATAAAGATCCTAGTCACATCATGAAGCGTCAGCAAATTGTATAAAAACATGAGGCTACACATACTAAACAATATGCCGAGGCTTTACATGAAATGATCGTACCATGTCGGCGTATTGTATGTATCACAATCTAGCTAACTTTAAATGTTGCGGTTTTGTGAAATGCCCACAAGATTAGGCTTATTAAACAGATTGGATTACTCTCAATAGAAGCGTTCCATTTAAAAACAAAGTTCCTGTCGATTTCAGGAAAACGGTAAACTTGACAACAATGTGGATCTCACCATTTGATCGGGCGTAATTTCGTAACTAAATGAACGGTTTGCAAGATATTTGGAGGTTTCCATATTTTTGTTACACACTGTATATAAATTATATCTTATCGTAGAAAACCAAAGATTTCAAAATATATAAAAAGATACATTCAAATTTTAGAGTTTCAATAGGCTCAGCTATTCTGAGCCGCGATGGAAAATACAAAATTTTAAAATTACGACTGAATTTAACAGAATAAAATAAAATAAACCGATCCGAGCCTTTGTCACTTCCTACTGGATATTTAAAACTATGCTACGAAAATCCCTTTTCTGGAGAAAACTTGAAAATCCTGTTTCATCCCTCTTATTTTTACAGATTGTTTTTACAGATGAACCTTTGTTAAGGATTCCAAAAGGGCGAGTATGTTGACTTTTCAGATTTTTTTTAGATACATATTTTGTATGGAGGAAAACCATAACCTATGATTTACATGTCGGCATGCAATATAGTTATTGTTCTTTTTAAGGATAGCTCAGGGTTTTAATGGTCCCTTGAGAGCATATTAAGACCCTAAAAACGTTTTTAAGACCCTGCCATCTTACAATCCATTACGAAGACAGCCAGCTGATGTTTTTTGGTCATTCTAAGTATAATTTTTAGGCGGTTTGGCCCAATCTGTGGCTTATGAAGCTGCTGATGAAGTTGGCTTTGGTAGTCAAATTCAAGTATCCACAGGATGAATTTTTTGCAACCTTGAAAACAAAGTTTTGTTTTCCAAAGCAAACATTTTGAATGACTTCATTAACATCAAGATAAGTATTTAATTTTAAGATTGCTTTATGCTATGCCTACGTTTTAAGTAATGATTTTTATAAAGTAAATAATCAAGAATTCCTTGAATAATAGCTCTGTTCGCACAAGAATCACAAACCGGTCAGAGCCAATGAAATTGCTGGAAACCAGTTGGCAAACTGTCACGTTACCAAATAACTAAAACTCGATTGGCGCTGATCGATTTGTGATTTCTGTACGAACAGATCTATTAATTTTTTAAACTGACTAGTATCATATTCTAGTACAGTAAAAGTTTGTTATTTATCTTTTTTTTTCAATTACACCTCAATAACTCATTCGTATTTCACGATGCTTCAACGTTAATGGTCGGATTCACTAAGAACTTAAAATTTAGTAGTGGTTTAAATTAAGATCTTTTAAACGTATCAATGAAAGTCTACTTGTCAGGGGTACATATAAATATGCAAAAATTGAGAATAAATTCTCTAACCACCTGAAAATTCCTTATACAATAAGGATTTCAACAAATAATGGTAAAACAGCTATTCTCCGGGCTATATGCCCCTCTGAGCGCTGAATTACATACCAAAATTTGCCGTATTTTCTTCTAACACAGTTAGATAATAAAATACTTGTTTTGAATGCAAGAAACTACTAGGAAGAAGGAAGCTTTTTCTTTAGTTATAATGTCGTCACCTGCAGACCGGTTTCGAACTCGTTGGTTCTCATCAGTACAGGATAGACGAACATACCAACCTTCCGAAAAAGTAATCCCTTAAAGCTACAACTGTCGTACTGCATAAGCAGTGAGACACAGGCAGCGCCATCCATTAGCAGTTTCGAGCATTCAGAGTACCATTATTTGTTGAAATCCTTATTGTATAAGGAATTTTCAGGTGGTTAGAGAATTTATTCTCAATTTTTGCATATTTATATGTACCCCTGACAAGTAGACTTTCATTCATACGTTTGAAAATTTTACCTTACGGTAAACTCTACTCTGAATGCTCGAAACTGCTAATGGATGGCGCTGCCTGTGTCTCACTGCTTATGCAGTACGACAGTTGTAGCTTTAAGGGATTACTTTTTCGGAAGGTTGGTATGTTCGTCTATCCTGTACTGATGAGCACCAACGAGTTCGAAACCGGTCTGCAGGTGACGACATCCTAACTAAAGAAAAAGCTTCCTTCTTCCTAGTAGTTTCTTGCATTCAAAACAAGTATTTTATTATCTAACTGTGTTAGAAGAAAATACGGCAAATTTTGGTATGTAATTCAGCGCTCGGAGGGGTATATAGCCCGGAGAATAGCTGTTTTACCATTATTTGTTGAAATCCTTATTGTATAAGGAATTTTCAGGTGGTTAGAGAATTTATTCTCAATTTTTGCATATTTATATGTACCCCTGACAAGTAGACTTTCATTCATACGTTTGAAAATTTTACCTTACGGTAAACTCTACTCTGAATGCTCGAAACTGCTAATGGATGGCGCTGCCTGTGTCTCACTGCTTATGCAGTACGACAGTTGTAGCTTTAAGGGATTACTTTTTCGGAAGGTTGGTATGTTCGTCTATCCTGTACTGATGAGAACCAACGAGTTCGAAACCAGTCTGCAGGTGACGACATCCTAACTAAAGAAAAAGCTTCCTTCTTCCTAGTAGTTTCTTGCATTCAAAACAAGTAGGTATTTTATTATCTAACTGTGTTAGAAGAAAATACGGCAAATTTTGGTATGTAATTCAGCGCTCGGAGGGGCATATAGCCCGGAGAATAGCTGTTTTACCATTATTTGTTGAAATCCTTATTGTATAAGGAATTTTCAGGTGGTTAGAGAATTTATTCTCAATTTTTGCATAAGATCTTTTAGTTGATTAGTTATGATTTGACAGGTTCTTGTCCTGTCATTGTTAACAAGTCGTCAATAAAATCTTATGAATTATTCTGATATTTATAATTTTTATAATTTGGTTGATTTCCAAATGATTTCATCTTGGTACGGGTTGCTAGAATGAATTTAGTTCTATTGTTGTCGGAAGTACGTACTAAAATTGCCCTTTTCTTTATAAATTTTCGGAAAAACTTAGAAACAAGTTCATAGTATAAAACTGATTATTCTTACAGTTGTCAGTTTCAAACCTTTTGCTTGTCAAATTAGACCGGACTAGCGTTGGAGAATCTGCTTAAATTTGAACTTTGTTTTGTTTTATTGTGCACTTTCTGGATTTACTTGCAGAAACTTTAATTATTGAAAAGTGGGCTGTTTTATACATTTATAATTCTCTTAGTGGCGCCAAATTAAAACTGTTTTGTGGCTCACACGAATGATTTTAAAGAGTGTATATTTTTTGGGGTAAGCACATTACTCGTTAGCATGTGGCATTATTAAACAATAATTAGTAACCCCTCAAGTAAACTGCTCCGCTATTTAGAGCTAGTCAATCGATGGTTTGTTGTCGTATATCTAGGCCTTTATTTTAACATAATCGGTTATTTGATGACAGTAACAAAGTTATAAGAATTTTCAAAGAAGGACAATTTTTTATTTTTATCTTCGCATAGTTAGATATTTTTCCTCCACTCTCCCCCGCCCCCAAATATAGTGCTTTCGATATACCCTTGTTAGGAGTCCGAAAGTCATTCACTACTATCCATTTCTAAAGTTTTGACCCCTCAGTCTGAGGGTCAATAACAAAAAAACCACGGGGCAGAATAAACTGAAAAAATTACAGCTTGTTAGGACGTTATCCAAGAGTTTCTTCCAAATAATGTATTATTGTAGTGTAAACGATATTGAACTTATTCATAATCAAGTAGAAAAAAACAACGATTTTACTGCGTTAATACTGATAAACGATTTTCTCATGTCTATATATTGGTTAATTTTTTCCCTATTTAAATGCAATTTTGAAGGTAGATAGAAAAATATCTACACTTTCGCAAGAGATTGGTAGTATGTGTCTAAAATTCTATTTTTTTATTTTTTAATGATGTTTGTGTATCAGCTGTACTGTGGACAATTTAAAACTTAAAAAAAAATCTTTACACTCGTAGACGTAGATATTATTATACAAATGCATTTTATTACACAAAATTAAAAAAAGCACCTTTAGTTCTTGTAAAAATTGTAATAAATATTAAAAGACACATAAGAAAGAGATGCAAAGTGTTAAACTCCTTCACCGACATAATCACAGGACGGTGGCGTCGTCGTAAAGGTCGTATGTAGTCCGTAGGTCCATGTATTTTTATTTGTTTAGAATTTAATCTATTTGTTATGTATTGAAAAGATTTGTAAAATAATATTATTTAGTTGATTGTGGTTGTTTATATCTCGTTATTGTTGATTTAAATTTTTGGTTTTAGTGGTAGATAGTAATTTGAAATTATTATTGTTTTCACACGATTTTTAAGATTATCTTGTTCGAATTTATATAAATACCTGATGTAATCTGAACCAAAAATACGGTACCTAACTACAGTCTAATAAGTTAAAATGTCTCGTCAGTGCAACGAACAAATGAAAAATTTTATATTAAAAGTCAGAGCGTACTTTCAACAAAAGAGAAAGACACCGGTTTGGAAAATATTTTGATTGAGCAAGTGGTTAAAAGAACAGCAGATTGCCTGGGTATTAGTGAAAGCACCATTAAACGTGTTACTGCGGAAGAAAAAAGTTCCGGTATTAGTATACCATCAAAAGGGAGAAGTGGAAGGCCCCGACTGGAATGTGATGAGATTTTGCAGGGCGCCATAAGGAGAACAATATTAAATTTTCACCTGGAGCGCCGGTTTCCTTCTATAAAAGAAGTTTACCAGAAATTGAAAGAAGATGTCGATTATTTACCAGAATTTTCAGAAATGACTTTGTACCGATGGATTAAAGAACTTGGGTTTTCCTATAAAAACAATTAATAAACCAATTTTAATGGAACAAAACACAATTGCTGCCAGAAGAGCGGAATCCTTATACGCCATAAAGAGATATCGTGAAGATTCTTGACAAATATTTTATACAGATGAAACATGGTGCGGTGCAAATCATTCAAGGAAGTTTGGCTGGGTTGAAAGAGTTAATCCCACAAAACGGGATAATTTTGATGAATACAGAGGTGGTATACAGGAAATTAATGGCTTTAGAGGTGGAATAAAACGGCCATCAGGATCAGGACAACGGGTTATTATCTTACATATTGGTAGTAAAAATGGGTTTTTGGATGGCTGCCTGAAGTGTTTCGTTGGGAAAAAAAGTGCGGCGTCAGTGGATTACCATAACGAGATGAATAAAGAACATTACGAAGAATGGTTTAGAACAGTGCTTTCCGTAATACCTGACAAATCAGTAATCGTAATTGACCAAGCACCGTATCACACAATGTTGGATCGTTGGATCCTAATTTTCGAAATCCTACAGCTGCCTGGACAAAACAAAAAATAATAGAATGGATGTCCCAGCGAAAAGCAACATTGCCCGATGGATTTACAATGTTTAATGAATTAACCAAACCAATGCTGTTAGACCTATGCAAGAACTATCACTTTCCAAAAACGTATCTTTTAGATACAATTGCAAAGGAGTTACATAATGATAATGTAAAGCTTCTATGCTTGCCAGTTGCACACTGTGAATTCAACGCAATTGAATTAATTTGGGCATATGTGAAAAATAAAGTGGCAAAATTGAATACTACGTTTAAAATCACAAATGTACTAAATTTGTCTTGAAACGATGCAGAACGTGCCAAATTCTGTTTGGGAAAATTGCGTTGGACACGCTAATAAAATTGAGGAATCCTACAGAGAAAAAGACCACTTAGTTGATGTTGTTGTAGAACCATTAATTATAAATTTAGATGAAGATGATGATTCAAATGAAGACTTTAGTAATGATGAAGAAGGAGAAAACGATTCATAAGTGTAGGTATTCTTCGGTAAAAAACAGTGGTGTAATCCAATCAGGTTATTTTTAGTTTTAGGTTTAACTAAATTTTATCAGGGCTTTGTACCTTAAAAGTTAAATCAGATGTGATTCTACGTAAACAGGCCACTTTCACATATTTCTTTTATTATTAAGCAAAGGCAAATGCAGACAAACTTACCACAGCAGTTGTTACAATTTTCCAAATATGCGAATCATAAAAATAAGGGAACATCAAAAATATTGTTTTTCTTTTAGGTGAATTATAAATAAATAAAGCTAATTGGCCTATTTACGTTACTCACTTTGAAGTAATATTTTTAAATTACTATTGTTCTACTACACACGTTTTGCCTATTTTATAGATCGTAATGAAACAATCGAAAATCGTTAAATACAAATAAATGTAAATATGTACCAATGCATATACTTATTTTTTCTTAATGTTACCAGTTACCTAATTTATCATATAGAGCACAAAAAAACCATCACTATACTGCATTACTTTAATGATTATTACCTTAACACCCATACTATTGCACCTTCGACGCCCCGCTCCATCCCGCAAGCACAATGCTGCTATCCTTTACACAAATTAATTGTTTGTATTTACGTTTATGACAACTGCCAAAACAAAATTTTCGTTAAACGTAAAGTTACATCTCTTTATATGTAATACAAAAAAACAAAAAATTTTGCTGTAAGATTACTGGTAGTAATTACATAACCACAATCATTTTTTGAATATTACTACCAAACCTAAGAAAAAAAAATAAAACTAATATTTTTTGGGACTAAAGTAAGGTTCACTTTATCGCCTGTAAAAAATTAGTTAGGCCTGGGAGTACCAGTAAGGCACAATAAATTTTTACAATTGAGTAATTGATGAAATAGGGAAAAAATGGTGACAATTTTACACTTACCTTCCCATTAGAAAAGCACCAAGGCATCTACGGTTACAAAATTTTACATGTGTAATAGAGACAAGTAACTTGACCGAAATATGTGAAAATTATGTTTTTTTAAATTGTACTTTTTACTTTACAAGCTTCCAAACTGAGGGGTCAAAACTTTAGAAATGGATAGTAGTATTGTGGCCGGAGTTTGTTGACAGGAAGCAAATTGATCGTATGATGGCTAGAGTGACGGTATTCTGTATTTTACTTGGTGCGACGGAGCTATAAATTTATAACACTAGCAGACACAGTATACTGTCAAAATTATACTGATGGTCTCAGCGCCGCTTTAGCAACAGTTTTTATTTCCTAACACCTGTGAACTCGCATTGTACAAATCACTACCCTGATTAATGACGTAAATGACTATTATTTTTAATTCTTTACAAAAACAACATAAAATGACAATTGTATTTTAAAATTTGCCTTCGAGAAGAGCCGACGATTTATAATATGCCTGGCTTTACAATTCATCTACGCCGGTATGCATAAAGTTATAAGAAGAAAATGAATAAGACGAATACGTTTCCTATTATTTATATCGACGAAAAATCGTCTTGAGCATCAAATAAAAACAATACCTTTAATCCCTTCCGGTCAATCTGATCCTTTCATCCGTACCCTATCTAAAATAAATATTTTTCCACGATTTTCCTTCGCTGCATCCCCTATATCTATTAATTTCGTTGAGCCACACATGTGAAAAACTTCTTTTAGGGGGAAAGTATAAAAGTTCATGAATCCAAAGTTACGCTTCCCCGGGGAGCCATAGTCCTGTCTGACGTCACTACCGGTCCACAGGATTAGGAATTATCTCGGGGGATTAGCCCCTCTGTCACAATGTTCTCCCTACTCACTGGGGATACGGGGTGCTCTTCTTAGTTTCATCAATCCGTCGGGTAACTCGATATAAGACCAGACGTGACGAAAATCGTAAGATGAGATTTGTTTCGCATATCTTAACTGTCAGGATTATGGAACGAGTCAGATACAATATCAATTTAATTGACTTAATCGAATTACTTGCATGATAAATAGTGACGTGGTGGCATTGGACTTTTTAGTTAGTAGCATTATTTGTGGTTATTAGATTCGTTATTCTGGGGTAGCAAAAATATAACCTGATCAATGATTTACGTTTTGGGAACTAAACTTTACGAATTTGACATGCATGCTTAGTAAAGTTTCAGAAGTATAATGGATATAATAATGATTAAAACTTTGTCTACTGCGGATGCAGTGCCTATTTTTGGCTATAGGGGGTCCTAGGCCCGTTACCCAATCCGGGGCCCCTCATAACTTCAAAAAGTGTTTTTTTCCTTAATAACTTACGCAACACGAATTTATTACGCTTTAATGATATCATAAAGAAAATAAATTAATTGCTACAAATACAATAATAATTATTAACAGTCTAGAAAACAGTAAACAGGTATAGAAACATAAGGAAAAACATCAACATTCTTTTTGCTTATGCAAAAAATAAAATGCAAATAAAGTATGTTTTTGTCTTGTACTATTTGAATAAGTATAGTGTCGCTCAGGGCGAGCGCGGTTCCCCTCTGAAAGTGGGGCCCCAGGCCCGGGCCTATTGGGCCTATTGGAAAAATAGGCTCTGTGTGGATGACCAACAATAATAACGCCGAAAACAAAAACAATCAGAAAATAAGTAGGCACTTATGTATTATAACCAAATGCCGGAAGTTGTCCAATTTCAAAGCGCTAACACAATTGGCAATATGCATATTATTGCATATACCTACCCCAAATAAACCTATTTTTTTGTTTTCTCTGTATAAATTAAATATGTATGACCATTATTTTTAGCAACTTATTATGTTTTTATTACGAAATAAGAGGATTTTCTTTTACAAATTTCCATACAAAATTCGAAACTTGCAAAACGTAATCCTATTGGTGTGACGTCACATGTCATGTTAATAAATGTGCTATTATGGTAGGTGTACTGTAAATTCGAGTGTTAATTTATTTTCTTGATTATTTCCCGAAGATTAGGATCCTGACTTTACCTACATCTGCAAAATGGTATTTGTTAACAAAATATTCTTTTATGTGCTAATAAACTCTAAATAAATTTTTCTTTTTATTTATCTTACGCTTTACTTTGACAGTGGTAAATCATAACCCCGACATTTGACTTCAAACTTTTGTAAGGATTTATTATAGGTAGGCAAAGTATGCCTACTTGAATTTGGCGATACTAACATTTATTAATATTTATGTAAAATTTGTAATTGACTTTGCACTACTTTCTTCTGACTTCGGCTGCTCTTGACACATGAAAAAAATGTTTGTTCGGGGCACTTGTTGTGGTATTTTTGCATATTGGCAATACAATACATGTAGTTTTAAAAAAAAATATTGTTTAGTAATTACATAAAGAATTACACACAAATTAGACTAATCATAAAACTAATTCTACGCAAACAACTTTCATTCATTCATAGTCACATCTCCATTACCGACTGTTATCTTTATCTTTCTTTTCCACTGTACTCTATCCTTTGCCAGCCTTTCCGCATATATTTTATTAGGTCAGTTTAGGTTTTATATAGAGAAAACATCAACTCCTCATTTATATTTAATTATACCGGAACTAAAGTCTAATTAAAAAAATTCTTTGAAAACTTTTTTACACTTTATGTTTGCTCGGCGAGTTTTGCAAAGGATTCTAGATAATTAAGTGTCTTGTAGATATATTTATGGAAAACGATTAACTTTTATAAAATTATTTTTATTTAGATAAAGCGGGCTATTATTTTATTAAATATAAATCCTGTAGTTAGCAAAAAAAGGGACACTAAAAAGTTAACCGTTTTCGATTAAATAACAACAACATATATCATATAAAATAACCAAAGCAAGTCAACATACACTGTATGAGAGCGAAATACAAATGGCGTCTCATATACCTAGGGTTGCTATTCGTCCCGATATATCGGGAATGTCACCGTGATTGGAGTTTATGTCCCGCTGTACTGACAAAGGTATCAAAAGTCCCACTCGACGTTGTCAAGATTTTTTAAATTAAATTTTCAAAGGGACATGCCCCCAAAACGTGATTTTGAACGGTTTTTAAAAAGAAAGCTTTTGCGTATAACGCACTACAATAGAGTGATCTCTATCTTGAGGATTTGTGCGTAGCGTCGTGTCGGTATTCTTTGCAAATCAGTTCACGAGTTCACTTGACGTCTAGCGGTTACTATTAATAGTCCAAGTCATTTCTAATATTCAACGATTTCGACTGGATGTCGCTGTTTGAAATCCCAGAATCGGAAAAGTTGGACAAAACAACTACATATCTTAAATCGAACAGTTTGATAATTTTAGGAGATCACTGTTTCCAACACACCTTAAGAATTTTATGAGAGAAAAAAATCTTTAGAAGAGTAGAAAAACAGTTCGATTGGAGAAAGATGATTAAATTTATTAAAAAGCACAGAACATTTAGATCAGAAATCGAAGTTACTTAAAACGTGTTATAAAAATATCAATTGCTGTCATTAATAGTTGTTGCTATTTTAAAAGGCTAAGAATATCTGACGACAAGCCATCGGCCAGCTCAATATTGGGTGACAATTATACCAGAGGGATGGGTTAATAATTATTGTTCATTATTGCCATCGGCTAATAACCAAATCAATGTACTTACCGAATAACTGTACACTCTTTAACATCATCGGTGTGGGCCACTAAACAGATCTAAATTGGCGCCAATTACAGAATTAAAACGTATCAAATAACGCACAGTCCAATAATTAAAGTTCCTACAAATGAACTTAACAAATGTACAAAATAAAACAAAAAAGTAAACTGGATGTTTAATTTAAATAAAAGGTATCGTCAGATATGCATTGGTTGTAGAAAAAAAGAAAAATGGTAACTTTACTACATTTAGGGGTTTCAACGCCTTCACAGGGCTAGGCCGTTATCTTAAAACGGTTCTCTCTATAAAAAAATGTGGCTATTTAACAACATTTGGCTTTTCTTATCGATCACGAAATTAGGTACATAACTTGATGTTTACGTTGTTTGTAGCTCTGGCTCTGGAACTCCAGGAGTCGTTTCATTACTTGAGAAACTTCGAGGGGGACACATGCCCAGGACTTCCCTCAAACCAGTTCAAAATCCGATCACCAAAATGTCATCAAAGGACCTCGTATAACACAGTGACTCAATAAAACATAATATTAATTAATTTTCTAGATAATTAAACCGTTTGGCAAATCCATAAGGTAATGTAATGGAATGTTATGTGATGTAATGGAATGGGGCTGGGTTTGCCTAAAACAAAACGACAAATGGTCGGTCATCTGTTCAATCAGAAGGGATGAAACTAGATTTCTTAGTTTTTCTCAAAGGAAAGTTTCCAACACCACAACCCGCAGAGTGACCACTGACAAGTGACGGACAAATCTCTATACAGTCATAAACGTCAGGCAAGAAAGGTGTGTTGTGTTCTATCACAACCTCAGGATCATGCACTCGCGAATCCATGCGAACGACCCAAATAACCTGAAAATATCGTGGTTAGTCTCGAAATAACTAAGTAGAGTTCATAGTCTCGCGAATCCGCGCGATTGTGCAGTAACGCACATTACACTGTAAATACCTGTACGCAGTCCCTGCGCACAATGCAAATTATGAAAGAATTTTTTCCTTAATGTCCATCAAATGGCCAGAAGAAAGAAATTGTTTATTAGCTGAGTCCGTTGAGGCCATTCTGCAATGCCAGTTTAACTTTAAATTACCATGGGCAGAATTTTGCAAGTACATCAATGATCAGAAAGATGTTCAAAATGAAATCACCTCAACGGAAACATATAAAACTGGCAAATCCCAAATATTTTTTTTGATTTAGATTTGAGAAATATCAGTTATAATAAAGATTTCCATTCCTAATTAGTTGTTTTTGTGTTTTGGTATTTAGAGCTAGGTAAATTTGAAGAAAATAAGCTCCCACACCCCCCCCCCCCCCTTAGCCGGGCCTTGTATCCTGATATGAGTCAGATGATTTATGGCAAACCTACACATACCCCACGTCACGACCAGCCAAGATGATCTTGGCTAGCAGACGAATCACGTGACCAGAACATTGTTCATAAGCACAGACCAAGTTTAGACAAAAAAAATTTTAATAAAGGAAATATATTACAGTTCTAAAAACTGCAAAGTATTGACACTGCAAAGGTAACTTAAGTTTATTATTATAATATTTTTACATAATATTTTAAGGAGCTAATATTTTATCAATTAAAAAAAAATTCCAAAAACAGTAAATTAAGGAAGAGTTATTTACTCAATAGAATTTTGTTTAAATAATTTAAATAATAATAAAAAATTAACTCAAAGGTTTAATTCACACAAGAAAAAGGTTTTTCTTAGTGTAGGGTGTTGTTAGACGATTCAAGCGTTAGTTATTTATTTTTTTCGTTGGGGAAATCTCAATAGATTAGCGATGGGTCGTTCGCGAACGAGTCGTTCGATTTAAACGACTCTTTTCAGAGAGTCGCGAATGAGCCGCTCCCATCAACTGAACGATACGTTCACCGCTCGTTAAAATATCTGGCTCGCTCTCGTCCGTTCGTGGAAATTCCACTCCACGCTTTCGCGAGTTTCGGACAACTCGGAAAGCGCGAGCCGCGAAGAGCGCTAGCCGGGCCGGGAGCGGCTCAGTCGGAGTCGTATAATAGAACGAGAGTGGTGGAGCATCTAGCGGCCTATTTGGTAATACATTACACAGTTTTTACGTCTTTGGTATTACTATTATTTTACGATTAACGATTAATTACTTTGCCGGACATCTGCTACAACGTTTTTTAAGCAGAGGTGTATACTGCGGGTAGGTTAAAACTCAGGGCCACGAACTAACGCATAAAACAACCAAAAAGCAAATCAAATGATTTATTAAAAGCCTGGTTCAGTATTAAGTATTATTATATTAGTATATTATTGTGTCGGTCTCGGTACCCACCAAACTCAAACGCCCTGCAAAAAAAGCCATAAATCATTCCAATATTTTAATATTTATTTTATTTTTGTTTGAAGCCGCCGCGCCACAATTAAGCAGCGTGCCGTCGGCAGTCGAAAATGTGTAATTCATAGCATTTTTTGCTCTATTTTATGAACATGAACAAATGCAGGTGTCACCCTAAAGTAAAGAGCGCCGCAATTCGCAGCTCGGAGATACGGGTAGCAGCCCTCGTTTAATCGAACGACTCCTTGCGAACGACTCCTTGCGAACGACTCTTCCAAGTGAGCTGAACGAGTGAGCGGGCTCTCTTGAAAGTGAACGAATGACCCATCGCTACAATAGATGTTCGATTAAAGCAGAAAAAGCATGTCTCAAGGCATGGATCTATTATAATACGGATTCGATATCCGTATACTGTGAGCGTATCGAACGTGAAGCCTTATATAATATAAATATTTTGTTGTTTGTTATTCTCTCGAGAGAGCAGTTTACGAACTACGAACATAGACAAGACTACGAATTACTACGTAATTGAATCAAGAATGGTAGTAGAAAGAGATAAAATAGCATTGGAGTGTTGGAGCTCAGAAGTGTTGTTGTCTGCTGGGTGCTTAGGAAAAACGTCTGCGAACGCTCGGTTACACGTAGGTACGTCTTTGTCTAATGAACTAGAAAAGAAAAAGTGCGACGTATAGATTTATATAGATTTATAAATGACTCAGAGCGACTTTAAATAAACGCCTTTAGAAATAACCTAACATAACATAACCTATAAATAATAAAACCTATTTAACTTAAATTTATTACTATTTAGCAGAAAAAGACAATATTTTGGGGCTTTTATTACTTTTAGTAAATCTTGTGATGCTTCTAACGTATTTTTGTACAAAAATACAAGGTAAAATAAGATGTGGCCAATGTTTACAAATTGTGTTTACAGTGTCGTTTAGAATGGTTTGTTTTGGCTTCAAAGAATGTGACATCATCCCGTATCCAGTCCTAATAAATCCATGTCTCAAGGCCACCCACAGAGTCATCCGCACAGGGTTTCCATTAAAGCATTTTCATAACACACTTACAAAACAAGGTTAATTTTAGTAGAATATTTTTTTTCTATAAAAATGCTTTATTTTAATTTGTTTGGTATCAGTGTTAAATTGGCAACACTTCAGTTGATTTAAAATTCGTTTTGTGACCTTGACCACAACAATATATGACATAATATGAATATTGCCAACGTAATGTAATTTATATAGTGCTGCCTACTCGTAAATAATATCACTAACGTTGTAGTCTATCTTTAACAAAAAAAGTCGTTTTTCTACAAACACTATCAAAAGTAGGCTTTTTAACGTGGCATTCTAATGTTAAAAGTGTAATTTTTTTACTAGTACCTATTAGTGAATTACTTTTAATAATAATGTTAAAAGTAAATTGGCAATCGCTTGTCAATAATATTTTAAATAACCTGTCATTCATTTCGTCAGGTCTATTACAATTTTTTAACTAAATATACAGTGTTTGTAGAAAAAATAGTGTATGATACGTGTTATAAGTGATTTTATTTTGTTAGAAGAAAAGGAACATTCGCTGCGCTCGTGGCTTTCCTTCCCACAAAATAAAATGCCACTTTTAACACTTGTATCATAAATAACTATTTTATTTATATCTATAAAAGGTACGAAACCAGAATTAAATAATAAATCGAATTTAGTATGCGGGTGGTACAATTGCTTGATGCAACGCAACGGTGGTTTTTTATCCGTTTTCTTTTATGTACCAAACTGGATTAACAATTGTCTGGGGGAATTAGCCTTCATGTCGAGCAATCCCCAAATCTCTTGGGGTTGGGGAAACTCTTTGTCAATTCTGCGTAATTTAATATAAGAACACACGTGATGAAAATTTAAGACAAAGTCTATGTAGTTATTAGCTGTTTAATTTCTATATGAGGTAAGAACTTGAAATTTTTTCAATTTTGCCCATTTTTACTTTTACGAATCTTATTATAAAGAAAGTAGATTTACCAAAAATCTTTTTTAAATAAAAATTAAAGTTATATTACACACAAAAACCACTAATGCATCTAGTATCAGAGAGATCGTCAATAAATAATAATCAATGTCAATCAATGTGGTACTACGTTTGCTATTCCTGTATGACTATTATATTTAATTCAATGCTTAACTTATTCTTGTTTTAGCAATAATGATTATGATTGGTTCAATAATAGAAACATATTGGTCTATATTAAAATACCATTGGTTTTCAATGGCAGGCTTTATTTGGGGCAAAATAATGTGTACTTAAACTACTGCTTTTCAATAAAAAGCTAGGCTTAAGGCAAAACGATCTACAATACTTTTAAATATTGATTATATTGTATGGTTTAAACGACTAATTATCTAGTTAATATAAGCCTTTTCTTACCATCAGCGATTGAAACGAAGTTTTCCATCCCTTAAGAAACCAGCACGACGCCATTTAACGCACAAAATGTAACGCAAAATTGAAGAGGGAACAGCAAGACCTCGACCAGTGAAAATGAAAAATGATGCCATTATCTCGATCCTCATACACGCTGAGAGTAGTGGGGGCTGCGGACCCTTGGTAATAGTAAAATAAAAATAAGCAAAACAATGAAATTTAATTTAATTTTCTTTTACTTTTATTTAGAGATTAACTATTTTGATTATAAAATAAGATTTTTTCTGTGTAGCATTGAGTCAAATGCTGCAATCATACTAGTAAAAGAAAGGTATTCTAATAGCTATTTGTGTATTAAGAGCGCAAAGTGATATATTGCCGCTCTGAGCGAGAAGTTAGACGCGCGACGCGTAGCGGAGCGCGGCTATCTCGCGAGAGCGGCAATGTCACTTTGCGCTCGAATTACACACATGATGTTTTCTACAACCGGTATTTTTATAAAAATATTTTGTAATGTAATTAATAATTATTGATATCAAATTTGACAGTTTATATTTTGTGTCAAAAGTCGCAGATACGCTGGACGTTTCTTTATTATTATTAAGGTGTCCATGGTAACTAAGCGAGCGACAAAGTAATGAAACCCAACCTGAGCAATTTCAGATTAAAGTTGAAAGAGTGTCAGCGGCTACAGAAAAGATATTCAAATAGCGTTATTTTTCTTAAATAAATCTAGTTAACAATATTTGCTGTCCTAATTATTATTTTTTTAAATATTTTGGGAAACCTTCTACAGGAAGGTGGTAAAGGAATTCTTCATCGGCCGAGGTGGTGCCACCCCACACATCCCCTTAAAAGGGCTGGTGAAATTCCCTACGGGTGATTCCAGCTCTGGATGTGTGCGTCAGACTTCTCCAGTACACCCACGGTACATGAGTTTGGTCTTCGTGGGCTGTCAGAAGATAAAGAAATATGAACGTGTATTTAGATTCTTGAATTAAAAATGTTTTTTTTTTAAATAGTGCACAGACACTTCTGGCCCTAAGAACGGAGTCTTTTGGAAAGACACGGGCTATTTTTATTATTCTCGGACATTTAGTCCACGGACATTTCGTGCCCCGGGTTTTTCGTACCGAGACTTTTCGTGCCTCAGACTTTTCGTACCCGGATTTTTCGTACGTACCCCGCTACCGTAAATTATGGGCGAGTTTTTAAATTAATGGAACATATCAATTAATTTATTCACATTATGCCATTCACCGTCATGGGTTAAGTCAATGAATTTCAGGTGAGCAAGATTTTAAAAACGAACTGATGGATAGTCTGACGTTGGATAAAATATTTTTTCTACTCCCATACTTTAATTGATTTATTAGACATTTACTACGTACTTTAATGAGATTCATTAGGATACAGATTTTTGATTAAAATACAAGTTTATAACCACCTAGCTGGTACCCGCGGGCTTCGCCAGCGTGTTTTAATCATGAAATATATTTTTAGAACAGTAATATACCTCGTATATTACTGTTAAAATCATTTAAAACTGTCAGATAAAAATTATCAAAAATTTTTTGGTAAAGGCTAAAGAAATTTTGGTGGAAGTAGTCACAAATTATTTATTTTAAAGTAGTTAAATTGAAAAATAAATAATTGCAATGAAGAAATCTTAAGAACTGAAGAGAAAATGGGAAATAAAAAGCGAAAAAAATCGTCAATATCAAAAACATCAATGTCAAATCAAACATCAAATTTATCAGGAAGAAGTTCAGAAATTGAAATCTGTTCCGATAATGAATATTTACCACTGAAGTACCCAACTGACGACAGGTATGATAGATTTATAGCCAACTTAATTATAAAAACACAAGATAAAATAGAAGCGGGTAGTTCTAAAGAAAAAACAGAGTTATGTTCACAAACAGATGAAAAATATTGTAAAAACTGTAACATGGAATTTACAAAAAGATCTTATTCAGTTCAGTGTATAATGTGTGAAAAATGGTTTTGCATAAAGTGTTGTAATGTATCAAAAAAGGAAATATGTGAAATTAAAAAAAAGAAAATAAATAATTGGAAGTGTAACGATTGCGATAAAACTATAGAAGAAATTGAAGAAATAAATCCATTATTGGCTAAAATTATTAATGAAAATTTATTTTTTAAAAAGTATATAGTTGAGATAAATGAAAAAATGAAATGTTTGTTGGAAAAAATTAAAATTTTGGAAATGAAAAATGATCAAACACTGACAAAAATTGAAGAAAAATTAAAACCAAACTCAGTAACTCCTACTAAACAAACATCTAATTACATGTCCTATTCAGAGGCAATTAAATCTATGGAAAACAACGAAGTTATAGAAGATAACTTACCTGTTATTCTAATAAAACCAAAAAACCAACAAAGTAGTAAACAAACCAAAGAAGAAATAAAAAAACAAATAAATCCGATGAAGGCCCGAGCAACTGTAACTGGTGTAAAAGAAATCAGAAATGGAGGAATTATAATAAAAACAAAATCTAAAGAAGAGATAGAAAGATTATTCGAATTATCTAAAAATACCTTGGGTCAAAATTATTCTGTTGAAGTATCAAAACTAAAATCTCCAAAATTAGTGCTGATTGGTTCAAGAAAAGAATATAAAAATGAAGAATTGTTAGAAGAGTTAAGAGCCCTAAATTACCTGAGTAATAATGATAACTTAAAAATCATTTACACAAGAAAATCAAAATGTACCAAAAAATACATAATTTATATGGAAACTGCAGGAGAAACTTTTAATAAATTGGTAGATAAAAATATATCTCTGGGATGGGATAAGTGTATTATAAAAGAAAATTTTAATATCATAACCTGTTTTAAATGTTGTGGTTACGGACATAAATCAAAAAATTGTACTAAAAAACAAGTTTGTTCATTCTGCTCTGGTCCTCATACTTATTGGGAATGTAAACAGCAGCATCCTATGTGTAATAATTGTTTAAATTATAATCAGAAATATAATAAAAATGTAAAAACTTGTCATGAGGCTCAAATTATTCATAAAATGGACAAATATATTCAGTCAATAAATGAAATTAAAGTATTGTATATGAACTCCCGTTCCATGAAAAATAAAATGGATGATATCGAAATTCTATTAGAAGAAAAAAAGATAGACGTATTAGTAATTTCTGAAACATGGGTATACAAAGAAGAACAAAAATATTTCAATTTTAGAAATTTTGAATCAATTTATGCTTCAAGAGAAAAACGTGGTGGTGGATTAGCAATTTTTGTTAATAAGAATTTCTCGTATGAAGTTTTAGAGAAAACTGAAGATGATATATCTTATATTTCCATTCAGATTAAACCTATGGATATTGTAATATGTGGTATTTATCGACCTCCATCTAACAAAAATAATAACTTTATAAGTTTTTTGGATAAAAAGTTAGAAAATTTAACAGAATGTAAATTACAGAGCTTTGTTATCGGAGATATGAGCATTAACCTTCTTAACAGTAATGATACCAACACTAAGAGACTTCTGGATATTTATGCATCTAACAATTTTCAAATTTGTAATAAAGACATTCCAACAAGAGACGACGGTATAAAAAGACCTAGTTTAATAGACCATATTCTAACTAATACATCAAATAAAATAAATTTTCAAGTGTTAGATAGTGCACTCAGTGATCATAAAATCCAAATTGTGACCATCCCAAATAATAAAATAAATACCTCAAAATATAAACATATCACTTTTAAAAGATATAATTTTGACATGATAAAACAAAAATTAATAATTTTATCGAATAAATTTTTCATGTTTGATGAACCAAACATATTCTATGAAGAAATTCTGAAAGTGTTTGAAACATCTTCTTATGATTTGTCTGTTAAGATGAAAGAAAACTCGAAACCATGGTATTCTCCTGATCTGGCCAAAATGTTGAAAATAAGGGACAAATATTACCAAAAAAAGAAAAAATATCCCAATAATGAAGACTGTAATGAAACCTATGTTAAATACAACAAAATGGTAAAAAGAAAAATTAAAGAGGCCAAGGAAAAGTTTTATAAAGAACAATTTTCAAATAGCAATCAAAAGAAAATTTGGGAAAATATAAATTTTTTATTGACCAATAAACAAAAAAGTCATTCAAATTATATTGATTATCTTTTGATAAATAACAATAAAATAGAAGATAAAACAGAAATTTTGCGAAGAACTAAACAGATATTTTATCAATGTTGGAAAAAAGTTATCCAGTAAGATACCATCTGTAGTAAACCGAGACGAAATGTCGACACAATATTCTATGTTTATGGATCCTGCGAAAATTAATGAAGAAGAAATAAATAACATAATTAATGACCTTGACCCAAGAAAAGCTACTGGATTTGATGGAATCTCTGTTAAAGTTATAAAAAAAGTTCAAAAAGAAATAAGCCCTATTTTACATCATCTTATTCATCTGTCAGTTTCTACAGGCATTTTTCCAGAAAAAATGAAATTAGCAAAAGTTTTACCAATTTTTAAAGGTGGTGAACATTATGATACAAATAATTATAGACCTATATCCGTTCTACCTGTATTATCTAAAATCATTGAAAAAATAATGAACAATAGATTGACAGAATTTCTGGAAAATAAAAAATTAATTTTTAGTAGACAATATGGCTTCCGTAAATTTAAAGATAATGAAGTAGCTGCTGTAGATATTATAACTGACATTCAAATAAACATAGATAAAAACAAAAAATGTTGTCTATTATCTTTAGATTTACGGAAGGCATTCGACACAGTCGATCATGTCATTTTGTTAAAAGCTCTTTTTAATATTGGAATTAGAGGAAACATTTTTAGTTGGTTTCAAAATTATTTAAGGAAACGAGTACAGTATGTTCAAATTGATAATTATATAAGCTCAAAAAAAGATATAAATTGCGGTGTTCCTCAAGGGTCAATATTGGGACCAATCTTATTTCTTATATACATTAACTCGATATCAGATTTAAAATTAAAAGGTAACATAACATTATTTGCAGATGACACCACAATAATTTACTATGGTGACTGTTTTTCTGAGATAAAAGAAAATATTAATTTTGATTTAAAAATTTTAAATAACTGGTTGCAATCCCACAAACTGACTTTAAATTTTGAAAAATATTCTTTTATGTTTATTACAAAAAAAAAACTGAATAATAATATAAAATCATTATCATTTAATGGGAATCAAATTAGTTATGTCAAATCAGTTAAATTTTTAGGTTTATTTATAGATGAGAATTTAAATTGGAAAAATCACGTAGATTACTTAAGGAAAAAAATAGCCCCTAAATAGGAATTCTGTTTAAAATTCGTTCTTATATACCCATAAAATATTTAAAAAATATATATTATTCTTTAATCTATTCTAAAATTCATTATCTAATTTCAGTTTGGGGATCAGCTTGCAATGAAACGTTAAAACCTTTAAAAAAGCTACAAAACAAAACAATAAAATGTATTCACAAACTTAGTTTTTTGGAACCGACAGTAAATTTATATAAACCTAGAGGATATCTTGATATTCAAAATTTATATAAAGTAAAAATATGTACTATTATCCACTCCATAATGCTTAATGCAAAACAATCAAATATAACTTTTTCTAAAGTTGATATACTTCATAATCATAATACAAGGCAGAAGGATTTTTTACAAACTATTACTATTAAATCAAATTTTGGAAAAAAATCTATTTTGTATGATGGAATAATTATTTATAACGAATTACCACTAGTAATTAAAAATCTAAAAAAATTAGATAGATTTAAAAGAAAAATAAAAAAGTTTCTTCTGGAAAAATAATAAAATCTATAAACAAATTTATTACTAGGTTATGCAGATTTTTTTTTTATTGTTATTATTACAAGTTTAGTATAATTATTGTGTATTCCCTGTAATGGATTCTGTATTCGTTGGGAATAATAATAAATAAATAAATAAAATAAAATAAATAAAATAAATAAATAAATATTTGGAAATTAGCACTTCCTTGTAAACGACATTGGTAGTTTTTCGTAGAGGCTGCAAAACAGCCAATCTGTTGGACCGTTAAGTACACCTATATAGTATGCGCATATTTTGACATTATAGCTTCTGTGTATAACAATAAAGAATGCGGAAAATAAAAATGATGGCTAGATCACGCTAGGTAATGCGGCCCGGACTTCTGACAGCACTGTTGCCAGATTTATTTAAGTTTAAACTAAAATAGGTTTGCACGTGGTGTTACCCCCTAGGGATTAAATTACAACACAAAAAAATTGGTTCCTATCTAAAAAAAAAATAAGATTGACATTCGGCGTTTGTCAATACAATCTGTCATTTTAGAATAAAGAATATTTTAATTATTTGGGAATGACTACCCCTTTAGCAAGAGACTTTCATAACACCCGCTACTATTTTGCATCAAGACCGCAAAGCAAACCTGCATGCCAAATTTCAAAATTTCACGACGCGACGCGACGTATGGTTTAGTAGATCGAGTGAGGGAGGGTTTTACCCCTTATGGGTATTCAAACACAGAAATTAAATAAAATCGACGTATTTCGGCATTTTTCATAAAACCCATTGGACTTTGAACCAAAAACATATTTAATTTGTAGGGGTAAATTATACTCCTTTAGAGAGTTTTGCAATATCCTTTCTTAGGCTGTGTACCGTTGTCAAACCTGGTTAACCACTCGGTATAATGCGGTAAACCTATGGTAACGCTGGTTCCTGAAAGAACAAGTTTTACTCATTTTTACTGCGGAACGCAGATCGGTCGTTTCTGTTAGATTTCTGTTTATTTTTACGGATATCGATTCAACCTAAAAACATACCTCTCCTCCTGCTTCCACCATTTTAAAACAGATGATTTTTAACATTTGTGAAAAAATAAATTTAAATTTAAACAAAAAAGCTAAACATAAACAACAAAATGACATAACAAACCGGAAAACCAGCGGGGAAGCATCGGTTCTTTCGGTGAAATTAATGACATATTTTTCAGTAACCGCGTTTCCAATCTTACCAACTTTTCAGCTTACCGATACTTACGGGACACAAACCAGTAACCGAAGTTGACAACGGGACACGCCCTTGGTGGAAGTCTGGGGCCTAAATTAAAGCTGTATGCAAAGTTTCAGCTTTCTATCTTTGGTAGTTAAGGCTGGGCCTTGATAAATCAGTGGTAGAAGTGTGGCTTTACCCCTTGGGGTAAAATTGTAACACGAAAAACAGTAGTCTTATGTAAAAAAAAAAAATCAAATTGACGTGTTTTGGCGTTTTCCTAAGAACTTAGTAGTTTTTAAAATAAAAAATAATTAAATTTTTAGGGGTTGCTTTTACCCCTTAGAGGGCGAGTTTTGCAATATCCTTTCTTAGTGGACGTCTGGGGCCTAAAGAAAAGCTGTAGGCAAAATTTCAGTCTTCTATCTTTGGTGGTTAGGGCTTGGCATTAATAAATCAGTGGTAGAAGTGTGTTTTCACACCCTAGGGGTAAAGTTTCACCACGAATAAAAAGTAGTCTTATGTAAAAAATTAAAATAAAATTGACATGTTTTGGTGTTTTCCTCAGAACTTAGTAGTTTTTAAAATAAAAAATAATTTAATTTTTAGGACTTGCTTTTACCCCCTTTTGCAATATCCTTTTTTGGGACGTCTAGGGCGTAAAAGAAAGCTGTGTGCAAAATTTCAACTTTTTAGCATTAGTAGTTTTGGCTGGGCGTTGATGAATGAGTGGGTCAGTCAATTTACAATGTTATATATTAGTATAGATAGAAATGCAACATTACAGCAATATTCGATCAACATCAAAGATTGGCGTGACCATGACAAATTTACAATAATTAATCAATTTTGACGTTCATAGTTACTACAGTAAAACTTCTCGACAGCGGACACTAAACCCAACCTGGATGGGTGGCTTCCTCTCTAATCGACGCATATCTATCGTGGTTGACGGTCACTCATCTAACTTCCATCCAATCAATGCTGGCGTCCCCCAAGGTTCAGGTTGGGTTGGGTCTGGGTACTAGTACCAGCCCTATTTCTTCTTCACATTAATTACCTGCTCTCTTCAACTACCAATCCACAGTTATGCTGACGATAGTACTCTTCACTCCAATATTCATTTCTCGCACGCAGATCTATGCAGCTATCCCTTTCCCAAGATCCTCAATTAATCTTAGACTGGAATGCCAATAACCTTGTTCAGTTCAATGCCACCAAAACCGAGTCTTGCTCCCTGTCACGCAAAAAATCTGGCAACGCTTACTCCGTCCACGTGAATGGCCAAGCCCTACAGAACAATGAAACGTTCGATTTTGTTGGCGTCGCTTTCGAACATGATCTCAGCTGGCACAAACACATTACTTTAGTAGCCACATCGGCAGCTAAAAAGCTTGGTTTTCTCTTTCGAGCGAGAAAATACTTCTCCCCTTACAACTAATACACTCTCCATGTTTCCCAAATAAAACCTAACCCAGAATACTGCTCCAACATATAGGAAGTGACATCACCTTCGACACTTAACATCCTTGATTTTATCCAAAAGAAAGCCATTCGACTTATCAATGACCCAGTCCTCACAAGAAAACTTCCTTTTCTCGCTCATCGCCGCACTGTTGGGGATTTATCCCTTTTCTAACGGTACTTCCACGGATTTTGCTCTGAAGAACTAGCCGGTATTATTCCCCCCTTGACTATTCCTAACAGCACAACAATAGGCGCGTTACGTATGCATCCCTTTACTGTCCAGCTACAAAAGTCTAGAACACACCACTTATCTCGCTCATTCATACCTAGGGTCTCCAGATTATGGAACAAATTGCCTGCAGATGTTTTCCCTTCCCGTGTTAACCTCCAAACTTTCCCTTCTCTTCGGACGCCCACGGTACGTTAGTGCTTAGGCTTGAAGTCTACGTGGGATGTCTTAGATAAAAAAGTTATACCTATTGCAAAAAACTGTACCTATATTTTTTTAAATTGTTTATCTTAAGCAAAAGAAAAACAATAATTCAGCGTCCTTACTATATGATTGTTTATTTTACAACCTTTGTTCTTCGAACCTTCAATAAAATTTAATTTATTATGTTTTCTCTATAAGTTATAAACATAATACAATAAAGTATTGACACGATGACCATTTATATAGCCTGTTGATCTTAAACAACGACTTGAAAACAGGCTCATTTAATTCCTAATCAGGTGTCGTCCAGGTGCGTAATGAAGAACAAAGAATGCCACTCGGCCGTACAGACGATGATTAAAAATTATGTGATTGCGTTTTTAAAATCGTCAGGTAATTTTTTAGAATGACCATTAATTCAGGACAGAATTCCTGCTATGTTATTGTCTTATTACAGAGTGTTAAATACATTATGCGATTATGCTTGTCAGCCTGTTTAATAAGCAGCTATCTGATTAAATATTTCTTATTTTTAAGAGGTGTTGCGCTTGGGCATTTAAAAATATTTTGTCTTTTTTGTTGAATAACTATACTGTTCATAAATCTAAAGCGCTGCTAGGAATCTGTAGTGCTATTTCTCTTGACTTACAGTCAATAATCTCATGATTGATTTGCTAAAGTTGTTTGAACTTCGCAAGCAAATGTTCTTTTATGTTTACCGAGATGTATAAAATGATTATTGTCTTTTTTGTATAGATATGTATTTTTCGTCTGAGTTAATTTACATTCTAAGTTTTCCTGTATCCTAAATTAACAAGTTATCAAATTATAGTAAAAAAACATATAGTACATAATAATATACCTACAGTACTCCTATATTATCTTCCATTATAGATTTCACTAGAATAAATAACAACTATACATAGCATTCTAATTAAAACGGGCCATCCTGTACAACTACGTTATCTGTATATTTGTATGAAATATTAAGTGTTCTAAACACAACCAAATAGAGAAGCACACATAAAAATCATTTGACGAAGTCTTCAAAATGATGCCACTAACTTTCCTACAACAATTGCACAAACGAACTTTCATTTTCTCCCTTACATTGTAAAGAATTTATTTCTCTGCAATGCATGTTGAGTCTTTCTCGGAAATCTTGAATTTTGTAATCTACATATTTGGTTTGTTTAGTACACTTGAGATTTCAAAAACTTACAGGAGTAAGCTCGGTAAACGTTTATTTGTAAGAATATACAACTGATTTAATCGAAATACTTATTGTTATTGCAAAGCTTTTTAGATTTATTTTACATACATACTATAAAACACTAAAGTCCACTCCAGTCCACACAAACCCTGAAACACTCCAGTCCCCAGAATTGCAAAAGATTTATTATTTTTGGCGTAACTTTAACGCAATAAACAAACAGGCTGCAAGCTTAAATGACTATTAAACGAACAAAATACCAACAGCATAATTTTAACCTCTCCAAAGGGTGTCCGCGAGCAATAGAAGTTAAACTTCAGTCAACAACAGAACTCATTGAATTAATACTTTTTATTATTTCTCTAATACCTTTAATAAAATATATTTTAATTTGAATCACACCGCCCACAAATAACTATTTTTCACGCAATTATATTTGAGCATTCTCGACAAATAATTTAATGTTTCAGCTTAAACAATTCTATACTCTAAGGAATAATAGTAATTTATTAGTTTCCAATAATAATTTTGTAATTGAAAAAATGGTAATATAGTTTTCAAAGAAGTAAGACTACTTTTGAACTCTAATAATTAATAAGTCTATATTTAAAGCAATTTTTTTTTTGGTTATTTCATTGATGTTTTGTTGAAACAGTATTAACTTTAATATAAACAAAGTGAGAGTGGTCAAGAATAACACTATATATTATTGAAAATAGCATAGCAGTTTTTTCTGGGTGGCTAGTTTTAATTAAAATGGTCTGAATATAGTTGTACCCATTCTAAGCTGTGTAAGAATCTTTCCTCCGTAATTCTAAAACTGGAAAAGTTCCAGAAACGATTATTTTACTAATATGCATTTTTGTAATGCGCCTATAAAAGCCTAATACATGTCTATGCATATTCATTTAAATGGGTGTATTCGTGCATTTCAACATCTCAAATCGGCCCGATACCGAGTATGTTGTGATTGAAAAATACCGGAAAGAAGTTTTATTTTATGGAAAGGTACGATGGTAACAAGTCCTTATATTTCCCCATCAAACTAGGTCGGCTTCTCGCCCGCCTGGAAAAGCAAGGGGGCCAAAATTGCATTATTTCTGTCATTTTATCGCATCTGTACCTACGGGTATATCGAAACATTAATATTTCTCTAATAACTGGACGCAAATAGTTCAAATTTAAAGTCCTACTCTACTCTTCGTATCTAGAATTTAGTATATTGTTTGTTACAAATCTAGGAAAGCGTATTGGGGCCACCGATGATTTACACATAGTAACTGTAAATTTACACATGTTTACTGAAAATTTATAGATAATAAGGGGTCATCCATACGTTAAGTCACACAAATTTCATCGTTTTCTAACCCCCCCCCCCCTCGTCCTTGGCACAAGTAATCACATTCGTGTGGCCCCCCTCCGTTGCAGTGTCACTCATTTTGCGATTTGAAATTTTGAGCTTGATTAAAACAGCGCTCCCAATACTATTATTAGGTACTTTTAAAAATTTTTATTTAAAGTAACAATTTGTACGTTCTTAAACAATAGACAGGTACTCGAAATCAATAGAAAAAAAATATTCTTACATTGCTTTTGACTGAAAAAAAATTAATCATTCTGTGTCCGTAAAAAATAAACCTGAGATCATCTGAACTTTCAGTTTTAACAACCTATGGTACCGGCCGTAGATGGATAATATCAGTGACGAAGTAAGATAATGGTATCTATATTTTTCAGATTAAAAATTACTGTAGAATCAGGTTCAAAAACAGTAGGGCGGTAGGTCGAGGCCGAAAACGGTAGATCTACCGTTTAAACGGTAGACCTGGTAACACTACAAGCAAGTAATAAATTAATAAACCCCGTTTTCAAAGGTGGTATCGGTCTTTCGGTGTATGTTATCAAAGGCCTTCCCTATTTAGTTGTTTTAATACTTTAGATTAGATGTGCCGTCACGAAGCTTGTAACCCACCCCCCACTTGTCACGGTCTTGCCACCCTTTGTGAACCCCCTTCCGCCCCCTTTGCCTGTGATGTAATTAATGGATGACCCCTAAGTATAAATTTACACTTATTATCTGTAAATTTACAGTTAATGTAATAATTAAAAAATTTTTTGGTTTTATAAGATTTGTACTACAGCATAGTAACTGTAGATTTATTTATTTAGCATTTAGGATGCAATCAGAACAATCTAGTTCCAAAAACGGTATCCGACATTTACATATACATACATAGTTATATTATGATTAATGTAACCTTGAGAAAAGATTACTACTATTATGCTACTTAATGGTAAATAGTATACATACAAAATAACAATAAACCAAATAATGCTATTAAAATTAAATTAACACACCAGTACGTAAAAGACAAATGTAACATAACACACAGGGTCCAAACAGCAAAGCTCTCTACCTAAGAATTTTTTTTTAGTACGGATTTAAATCTTGTATTAAAAATGTCAAGATTTAAAGAGCGAGATAAATCATTATAGAGCTTCTGCAGTCCGGTAAGAGTAGTGATTGCAATCTCGCAATGTTTTAAATCCCGCAGGGCATATGCGGGATTGGTTCTAATCCCGCGGGATCCCGCGGGATCCCGCATAGGTTTTTTAATTTAATAAATTTCGATACATTAATGTTTATTTAATTAATTTTTGAACCAACTTTAAGTTTTTATTATAAAAATCAACAAATAACCGTATATCAGTTAAAAAAATTATATAATTTAAAGTCTTGCATCTCTTAACTAAACTACCATTACTATAAATCAATCAAATTTCTTCTTAATTAAAGTAACAAGTAACTTTAGGCAAATGAACTTCAAATGTTTATAAGCGGGATCACGTATAGGCTTTTTAATTTTATAAAATTCGATAAATTAATGTTTATTTAATTAATTTTTGAACCAACTTTAAGTTTTTATTATAAAAATCAACAAATAACCGTATATCAGTTAAAAAAATTATATAATTTAAAGTCTTGCATCTCTTAACTAAACTACCATTACTATAAATCAATCAAATTTCTTCTTAATTAAAGTAACAAGTAACTTTAGGCAAATGAACTTCAAATGTTTATACGCGGGATCACGTATAGGCTTTTTAATTTTATAAAATTCGATAAATTAACGTTTATTTAATTAATTTTTATTAAACCAACATTAATTGCTTGTTAAAAAAATTAAAAATTGACAGTATGTCTGTCAAAAAAATTATGTAATTTAAAGTCTAGCCTCTCTTAACTATACTACTATGACTATAAATCAGTCAAATTTCTTATCAATTGAAGTAACATGTAACTTTGGGTGAGTAAGATATTTATAATACCTAAGCAGTCTCATTAATTTTCATATTATTATAATACCACGGATATTTGGCAGATACACGGTTTCGCGTTATTTTTTAAGAGTTTATGGATTTTTCATGGCTATGTGGGTCCGCATAGCTGGTGCGGGATCCCGCAGGCCGCCAAATGATGCGGGATCCCGAGGGATTGCAGGATCCCACTTTTCGGGATTGCAATCCCTATGTAAGAGGCGTATTTAAGCATAAATTGGTACGTTCAAAGGATACCTACCCTGAACAATTCGTGGCTTCTCAGGACTCTGATATCGGTGTATTAAAGTCAATTTGGGCCAGTAGATTAGAAGAATCGTAGTTAGAATTTAGTAACTTATACAAAAAGCAAAGATCGGTTATTTTTCTTCTATCAGAGAGTGGAATTAATATATTTATTTATTTATTTATTTATTATTATTACCAACGAATACAGAATCCATTACAGGGAATACACAATAATTATACTAAACTTATAATAATAACAATAATCAATAAATAGGTAATTTACAAAATTAATTAATTAATAATTAATTTAAAAAAAAAAAAAAAAAATAAATCTGCATAACCTAGTAATAAATTTTTTATAGATTTTATTATTTTTCCAGAAGAAACTTTTTTATTTTTCTTTTAAATCTATCTAATTTTTTTAGATTTTTAATTACTAGTGGTAATTCGTTATAAATAATTATTCCATCATACAAAATAGATTTTTTTCCAAAATTTGATTTAATAGTAATAAACTGCTGGCCAATTGAAGCGGGACAAACTAAATTTTTGATAAAATTTAGAGTGGAATATTTTCGAAACGAAAAAAGATTTTGATTTAACTTTTTCAGTATGTAATTGAATAGTTCTTCTAGTTTTTATACTTCAAGGCACTATTGCTAGCAGTCGCTGCAACTCTATTTTACAGGGTGTTAAGTGAAACCCTGACTTTTTTGGAAAAGTTTTCCAGTTCCGAGAATCTAGGAAGAATTTTTTTTGAATTTTCTTTTCATACTAAAATGATCCATGGTCAAATACAAAAAAACAATTTCTCCGGATTGTCTCTATTTTCATTTGTTTTCCGTATACAGGGGTTAGTCGAAATTATCGACTTCTTCTTACAAAGGAACCCCTAATTTGGCCGTTTATTCACAAAAAGCGAAAGACCAAGTAAATTTGTAGTTTGAAGTAGTCCAGCTAACAAAATTAATACAAATTTTTGTACAGGGTGTAGCAAGTTTGGATCACGGGCTAGTAAATTATTATTTTTTAATTTCTACTACTTTTTCCTAAGTTAACTATTAATTATCACGTGCTACGTTAAAGGGTTAAAATTTGTTAGGTCCGATAACAGTACTGGATAGAAAGATCCTTTTTGCCCAAACGGGTTTTTCATTTTTTGTCTAGTCCCATTTTTAGTGATTAAACGGCTCGCATTTTGAACCTAACTTTTTGCAATTGCATCCATGAACGATTGAAGTGAGAGTGCTTTTCTGGTGGTACATAATGAATGTTTTATCCAACCAAAAAACATGTAGTGGCCAAACAGCTAATGATGCTTATTCGAAGAATTTTTTAGCATTATACAGGGTTGCAAAAAATATACCACCTATACTTTATATGGAAGTCATGTGATTTTCAAATTAATTGAATATAGTCCCAATTTTCTTGGAACTTTTTGCCGAAACTGTTTTTGAATTTTTTTGTCTGGTCCCATTTTTAGTGATACAAATGGCTTGCGTTTAAAACTTAACTTTTTGCGATTGCATTCATGAACTATTGAAGTGGACATCGTTTATTGGTTTAACCAACCAATAAAAAAGTGTCGTGGCCATAGAGCTAAAGATGCTTATTCGCTGCTTTTGTCCGCGTTTGCCCAAAACATATCACCTACATTTTATATGAAAATCATGTGATTTTAGAGTCCTTTAGGTATTCATAAAGTTCCTTTTTGCTATATTAATAATTATTAAAGAAAATGTCCTACTTATTATTAATAAAATCTAGTAACGATACAGATAAAAAGAATAATATTCATTCGGAACTTTTTCACATTATACAGGATTGTGCAGAAGTTACTCCTTATAATAGAAGCCACGTGTTTCTCGATATCTTTGGATTTTCGTAAACTTCGATTATTCATTATAAAAGAAAAATATTTTACCACTGCTCTAAAAAGTCAGTACATGGCATTGAGAAATTTTAATTAATAAGAAGTGTCTTAAATTAATAGTCACGGAGTACATTTTTCTCGTCAAAAATTGGAGATGGATAGTGAATTCAACTGAACAAGTTATAAAATTCTGTATAGCGTAGTTTTTAGAAGGTATAGAAATTTCAGAAGATTTAATTACTTTTGAAAGTACTCGAAAAGATACGTAATTTTCAAATTTAGTAGTTATTTTTCCCGGCATTACTTTAGGAGATCCAAAATGTAAATTTTGGTTGTTACTTTTATAGGTAAACAGAAAACGTTTTAAATTATAGAACATTTTTTTTACTTGAAGGTATTATAAAAACTTGCAACTAACGAAAACAAAACAAATCTTAATACCTAGTAGGACCTCCCCTTACATTTATTATCTCTTGGCATCTTCGAGGCATGCTTATTACCAAATTATTGACAAATTCTTGCTGAATATTTTCCCACTCCTGAACAATGGCGTCTGCAAGTTGTTCTAGAGTCTGAGGAGGATCTTCCCTAGAACTTACCAATAATTTCAATTTAGACCAGACGTGTTCGATAATATTCATGTCTGGTGATTTTGCAGGCCAGACCATCCTGGTAATATTATTAGCTTCCAAAAACTCTTGCACAATGCGTGCTCTATGAGGTCTGGCGTTATCGTCAATTAGCACAAAATCGTTCCCAAAATTGTTTGCAAATGGTAGAACGATATTGCTTAAAATTTCGTCCCTATATACCTGACCGTTAATGGGCTCCAATGTTAAAAAAAGTTCCGTTTTGCCATTAAACATTACACCACCCCAAACAGTAACGCCTCCACCACCAAAAGGTTCCTGAGGAGCCATATTCTCCTCCATATACCGTTCGCCACGTTCACGCCAAACTAACATTCTGCCGTCCGAGTGAATTAAATTAAATCTTGACTCGTCTACAAACATGCAGTTTTCCCAGTTATCTAATGGCCAATTGCGATGTTCATATGCCCACTGGAGACGTCTTCGCCTATGCTGTGGTAGAAGTCGCACACATTTAGCACGTCGCCGAGCTCTAAAATTAAAATTTTGGCTTAAAAATCTGTAGTATAGGTGTAGGGAATGAACCAATAAATAAGCCAACAGTAGCTTTTATTATACTAAAATGCAAAATTAGGTCAATTTTCATAACGTTAGTTCTAGGGAAGAACTAAGGAACATTACGCTGCAAGCACAAATAATGTGTTTAGGGTCGCCTATCAAAACTTTAATTTATGAACAACTTAGTTCAAGTTTACATTTATAATATCGGTGCGCAAAATCCAAGATTCACGCCTCAGCTGACGTCGATATTATAATAGCCGACTTACTAAAATGAAACACTAAAAATATTGGTACAAAAAATAAGATCTCATTTGAAGTAACTCACCTTAAGTTATTATTGTTTAAAGTTCTTCTAATGGTCCTATTGCTCACACGAATGTGTGTTCTTGCTCTGAACTCCTGGTTAATTTTCTCTGATGAAATTTTTCGCCTTCGACGAGCCTCTCTAACCAACCATCTTTCATCTGCAATGCCGACTTTCTTTTGGCGACCTCCCCCATAACGATAGTTTGCACTTCCCGTTTCGTGGAAGCGTTGACGCAGTCGAGATATTGTACTTCGCCCAACCCCGTACATATCCGCAATAATACTAATTTTTACCCCATCTTGTAGTAAACGCAAACAATTAGCTTGTTCTTTTGCACTTAATCGAGCCATTATAAAGGATAATAACGCACCAATTCAAAGAAGAATACTTTGTTGCCTTGGTAACTGTCAATAGCAAAGAAAATGTTTTATTTTTTGGCCTACTAGATCTTTTGACTAAGAAATAGAAACGCCGCTAAATTAACAGAAATCCACCTGCAAAGTATAGGTGGTATATTTTTTGCAACCCTGTATAATGCTAAAAAATTCTTCGAATAAGCATCATTAGCTGTTTGGCCACTACATGTTTTTTGGTTGGATAAAACATTCATTATGTACCACCAGAAAAGCACTCTCACTTCAATCGTTCATGGATGCAATTGCAAAAAGTTAGGTTCAAAATGCGAGCCGTTTAATCACTAAAAATGGGACTAGACAAAAAATGAAAAACCCGTTTGGGCAAAAAGGATCTTTCTATCCAGTACTGTTATCGGACCTAACAAATTTTAACCCTTTAACGTAGCACGTGATAATTAATAGTTAACTTAGGAAAAAGTAGTAGAAATTAAAAAATAATAATTTACTAGCCCGTGATCCAAACTTGCTACACCCTGTACAAAAATTTGTATTAATTTTGTTAGCTGGACTACTTCAAACTACAAATTTACTTGGTCTTTCGCTTTTTGTGAATAAACGGCCAAATTAGGGGTTCCTTTGTAAGAAGAAGTCGATAATTTCGACTAACCCCTGTATACGGAAAACAAATGAAAATAGAGAAAATCCGGAGAAATTGTTTTTTTGTATTTGACCATGGATCATTTTAGTATGAAAAGAAAATTCAAAAAAAATTCTTCCTAGATTCTCGGAACTGGAAAACTTTTCCAAAAAAGTCAGGGTTTCACTTAACACCCTGTAAAATAGAGTTGCAGCGACTGCTAGCAATAGTGCCTTGAAGTATAAAAACTAGAAGAACTATTCAATTACATACTGAAAAAGTTAAATCAAAATCTTTTTTCGTTTCGAAAATATTCCACTCTAAATTTTATCAAAAATTTAGTTTGTCCCGCTTCAATTGGCCAGCAGTTTAGTTTGTAAAAAATCCTTCTGCCTTGTATTATGATTATGAAGTATATCAACTTTAGAAAAAGTTATATTTGATTGTTTTGCATTAAGCATTATTGAGTGGATAATAGTACATATTTTTACTTTATATAAATTTTGAATATCAAGATATCCTCTAGGTTTATATAAATTTACTGTCGGTTCCAAAAAACTAAGTTTGTGAATACATTTTATTGTTTTGTTTTGTAGCTTTTTTAAAGGTTTTAACGTTTCATTGCAAGCTGATCCCCAAACTGAAATTAGATAATGAATTTTAGAATAGATTAAAGAATAATATATATTTTTTAAATATTTTATGGGTATATAAGAACGAATTTTAAACAGAATTCCTATTATAGGGGCTATTTTTTTCCTTAAGTAATCTACGTGATTTTTCCAATTTAAATTCTCTTCTATAAATAAACCTAAAAATTTAACTGATTTGGCATAACTAATTTGATTCCCATTAAATGATAATGATTTTATATTATTATTCAGTTGTTTTTTGGTAATAAACATAAAAGAAGATTTTTCTAAATTTAAAGTCAGTTTGTGGGATTGCAACCAGTTATGTAAAATTTTTAAATCATATGAGTTGTTGATGCAGTTTCAGGTGAGCAGTTACTTTTGCGTGATATCGCTTTAATAAATTTGTGCTGCATTGCCTCAGTTGGGAAGTTTCCTATTTTAGAAATATTGAGTTAATTCAACATCATTTAATACTCTTTCACTTAACTAGTCAATCTTCAATTTTTTGTTAAATTATATTTTAGGTTTAAAAAAATTCAAATGACTAACTTTCTACTAACACATTTTTTTCTCTTAAAATTTAAGAATTGTCGACAAAATGGTGTGAAATTTGTTTAGAAAAAATAATAAATAAAATACCTAAGCGTGTTAATTTTTTACCAAGGTGGGTCGGATTCAAAACTTTTTTTCGCAAATTACAAAATATTTTTTTTCTTCGCCAAAACATTCCTAGTAGGGCCAGTATTAAAAAACCTGAACTTGGCATGGGTCCCATAAGTAGCAACAGAGATATACAACTTTAAAATTTCACGGGCCGCGCCTGATAATCATCCTTGCTTCTATCCAAAAGAGAGACATTCGACTCATCAATGACCCAGCCCTCACAAGAAAACTTCCTTCTCTCGCTCGTCGCCGCGCTGTTGGGGATTTGTCCCTTGTCTACCTCCCTTGGCTGTTCCTAACAGAACAACAAGAGGCGCGTTACGTATGCATCCCTTTACTGACCAGCTACAAAAGCCTAGAACATCCCATTTCTGTCGCTCATTCATACCTAGGATCTCTAGATTATGGAACGGACTGCCTGCAGATGTTTTCCCGCCCCCTCTCAACCTCAAATCTTTTAAATCCTGGGTCAACAGATTACATTTGCCCTCCCTTCAGATGCCCAAGGTACGTCAGTACTTAGGCTTGACGTCTGCGTGGGCTGCCTCAAATAAAAAACATATAATAACGGGTCCAAATGACTTCCCTGAGGAACGCACTATTCTGCAACGAAAGGTGCAGAGTTATGCCCATTAATCGACACTATCTAAGATCTTTCATAAGATCTTTCAATAAGAGCAGGCCCATTTTAAAAGGTACTCACTGACACCGACCTCAGCAAGTCTATCCAGCAAGCGATGGTGGTCGATTTTATCGAAAGCCTTGCTGAAATCCGTGTAGACAGAGTCCACCTGGTTACCAGAGTCAAGAGCTTTACAGATATCCTGAGAGTAGTTGATTAAATTTGTTTTAATGATCCATTCGGGAAAAAGTCAAGTTGTTGTTCGAGTATATCTCTTTTCACAAGCGTCTGAGTAAACAAGTTTTTCTAGCATTTTTCCAAAAGTACAAAGTTTACTAATAGGCCTATAATTCGATACATCGGCTTTTTGTCCCTTTTTAAAAGAAGGAGTAATAATAGCCGTTTTCCATCTTATGGGAAAAACACCCGATTTAAGTGACAAGTTAAATATTATACAGTGGTTTAACAATATTATCTTTGCAAGATTTTGCAAATCCGGGCGGTATATTATCAGGTTACTTTTACTTGGACTAGGTTCATTTATTAAAACGAATATTGTTTTGGAGTCGTTTATTGCAACAAACTTGCAACTTGCAAACAAATTACTTATTTCCATTCCATTTCTAGCCACCCTACCGTTGAAATGCATAACTTGTGGAATAGAGGTTTGAGATTTCCTTTTGCTAGAAATAAACCTCCACAAGTTTTTGCTGTTATAAACTACGAGTATTTTAATTTTAGTAGAATTAACATAGTTTCGAAAGTCTTTTTTTATATATGTTTTACTTATTGATCTTAATTGAGAAATCCTGTGATAGTCAGCTTGATTTTTATATTTTTTAAACTTTGTATGATATTTCTTTGCCTATTAGTTTTATGGTGTCTAAGCTAAAATAAATTGGAAAATTTACCCCCATTGTAAAAGAGTGCACGTGATTTTGTATAATTTTATCCAATTCATGCTAAAACAAATCCACCATATTATCTACGTTTTTACTACTGAAAAGATTTTCCCAATCAATGACGCACAAACCTCTGTTAATAAGATCGTAGTTTGCCGTTTTAAAATTCATTATTATTTGTTTGTTGCATAGACAACATATATTTGGACCATCACAACGTATTCGCGACACCGCTGAATCCGTCCAATGTATGGGCGAAAAAGTGCGTTTGTACGCATTGGGCGCCAGTCAGATTTTTAAACGACGCCGACGGTCCTCTCGAGGCATGCGAACTCGGCACGTCTCGCAAAAGTGGTTGTTGAACTCGATGACGCAACTCGGCGATCAGAACCGGGCCGAAAAAATCTCAGTCATTTTTATGTTATGGTATTTTTGGTCAGGGTGGCGCATATAACGAACCTCTGAAGCTTGTTATTTCGATACAAAAATATTCTCTACAAAGTGTTAAAGACATTTCATATGTTTCGCCAATTATGTATCAAACTTTTAAATACAAGGAATTATTTTGTAGTCCATTTCTTACAATTAGTGCATAAATACGAATAGTTTAATTCCAAATTTAAATTATATCAATATGTGAAAGAATAGTAGGTAAACAATATAATTTATCTTCAATGCACTCCGGTGTTGAAGTGAATACACACACGGAGAAGTAGAAATAGTTATCAGTGACGTATATTGAGTGGGGCCAAGGTGTCAGAAAGGCATTGATGGGGTATGTGTGTATTAGGGGTATTGTATAAGAGGTAAGATGGTGTAAGAAGGTCATATATAGTGTCAATACCTCCTTCCCCTATATTACATAAGGGTGAGTGTCCAAAAGGCATATTTGCGCTTTCGCCAAAGGGGCTCTAAAAATACTAGTGGATTAGGGTAGAGGGGAGTATTTTAAAAGGGATGGCGAAAGAAAAAAGCGCTTTCGCCAAAGGATCGCTAAGATATCAGTGGATTAGAAGGGTGAGTGTTCAAAAGGCATATTTGGGCTTTTGTCAAAGGGGCACTAAAATACTAGTGGATTGGGGTAGAGGGGAGTATTTTAAAAGGGATGGCGAAAGAAAAAAGCGCTTTCGCCAAAGGATCGCTAAGATATCAGTGGATTAGATTGACATGGCGCCGTAATTAAGTAGCGCTTTCACCAAAGTATCAAGTGCACACACTGTAAATAGGTGTAAAAATATTTATATCTTACCATAGAACTTGGTTTGTTCAATAATTATACAGGGTGGGATGCCAATCCAATAAAATATACACATAGTTTTGGTAATTTTTTTATTTACTATTTTACTTCTTAAATCAGTTGCATATTTCATTTCTATTGTTTAGAATGCTATGTTTATATTTTATTTCAACTTTCAATTTTGTAAATGTAACGTTTAAAAAATTAAGAGGGGGGACATTAAAGAGACGCACTGTATATGTATAAACTGAGCTACTTTCGAGGAATTATCGACAGTTTTGTATAGCAAGAAAACTCAGATTTAAGCCAACAAACTACATATATAATTTTTGTTAAAATCTCACTAATGGTTACATTTTTATCATTAATACAAAGAATAATTACAAGTAATATATTTAGCATTTATTACTCGATAAAAGATTCACGTCATGTGAAATAAATTTTGAAGTACGGTCCTGTCTATGACAAGGCAAACGTTCTACAAGGCGCAAGCCCGCAGAAGACCGTCTGTGTTTACGGATTCAGCTTGGTAAATTTGCCACATTCGCAAATGACATTATTTCTCTATTATATATTTTCTCTATGGTTTGTTGGCATGGGATAAGGTTATGACTGGTATACATTGAAAGCTGAATTCAATACTTGGGTTGATTACGTTATTATTAACTGGAGGACTTTGGGAACTTACTAAATGTTTTATAGAGTTTCTGTTGCACGAAACTAAGTCCAGGGTCCTGCACTGAAACAATCGTTTGGATTTTTTTTCACACAAAATTGTTGCAAAGTCTTTGTAGAGCAATTTACTCTAATTGGATTATTAGTAACAACAGTATTTATACATTTTCATACACTTTTAGCAAATTTTGCTACAAATTGGTCTTGGACGTTTTTGAGAACAAATTGTTGGAAAAAGGTACATAATTGTAGTGAAATGTCCCACAATGTCTTTTGAGTGTGTTGTTTTTATTTTCTACCGAAGTAAACTGCATGAGTTCGAAGTAAGAGAAAGAGTCCACCATTGCGGAGTATTTGGTATCAACTTGAGTTGGTTTTAAAAATAAGTCATTATTTTCCCTCACCCATTGTACTGTGGAATGATTAAAGTCCCCCACAACGGTAACTATCCTGTCTTTGAGAATTTTTTCGATTGAGTATAAATTATTTACAAAATAAGTAGTTGCATAAATGTCTTGTTGCAGAAATACATTTTTTCGCCTTTTTGATCTTTAATCGAGATCAAAGTGTCCTCTGCTTCAGTTTCCAGTTGTGGACACGGTTCTGATGGCCGCATTTTTTACAGCTATAAGAGAACCAACCAACCATCTTTCTTAGTGGATGCAGATGTCTCTCTATCGCGACGATAAACTTCGTAGCTATTATCAAATAGTTCACTTGACAGAACACCACTGTTTAGTTACGTCTCGGTGACAAAGACCATATCATAATTTGATGAAACCAGATTATAAATAAATCTAAAGTTTTCGTACGCAAACCCTGTGTGTGTTGGTGATAAATTTCGAGCTCCATTGCCATCTTGAATTAACGAAAGTTTAAAGAATTGTTTTTACGAGAATAAATGCTTCGATTACATATTGTCAATGTGATTTTGACTTTTTATTGGGAGAATTTTAGATGTTTCATCTTTTCTAACAAAGATGGATCCATCCTTGGTCCAGACGAACTTGTAGTTTTTTGTTTTCGCTGCTGTTCTAACCTTTTTAAAGAGGATTTTGTTAGACAACGTAATATGTTCGTTTATAAACAAGTTATCAGAGAGGCCAATGATATTCATCTTAGGGTGTCCGTTGCGGCGTTTTAATTTGGCAGAAGCAAAAAATCCATCTTTTAGTTTTTTAGAATTTGACCACAATATTTTTTATTTTTAACCCTTTAATCCCATAAGCGGTCGCGCCGCGGCACTCTATGCCGCCAGCAAAATAACTCTAGTCTTATAGGAAAATGAATTCTAATTAGGAAATGCATACCAAACTAAACAGTTATGATATTAATTATATTAACAATATTATTTATGAAACAAATATTCTAAGTTAAATTAAATTAAAAAAATATATATAAAATAATGGATATAAAAAATACAAGTACACATTAAATAAAATAAAGAATATAATCAGATACATAAAAAATATTCAAGAACTAATCTTCCTCCATGGGTGTATAAAGGCAACTATTACATTGAACGGATTTTTCACTGTGAGATTTGCACACAAATCTTTTGCATTGATTACAAGTAACTGTTGTTTTGATATTTTTTTGTGCACTGCATATATGACAACGACCACTCCGACTTTGATTTGGTGCGGTAGGAACTTCAACAGGGGTATTGTAGGGGGAGAGAAAATCTCTAATGTCTTTAGGAAGGGTTTGTAACTTCGCGCGGTCCTTAAGATGATTCTCCATGAGTGATAAACCAAGAGAGGTCAGATACTTTCTTCTTCTTGGCGGCGTATCTGTTGGTTTAGTATGATTGAATATAATTTCGGAGTTTATTCCCGCAATATCCAAAATTCTGAAGAAAATTGCTAGAGGCCACCTTCTTGTAATTCTTTGCGTTGTATAAGAAGCGCATTTTTGGTCGACTGTATCGACACCACTTTTTGTTCTGTTATAATGTAATATTATTTCTGTTTTTTTTTGTATCCTTATCAACTTCATCATTGTCATGCATGGTGGACAGCAAAATGACAGCTTTATTTTTTTTAGAAACATGGGATACTAAAGTGACATCAGGTTGGAATCCAAATAGAGACGATCCAACTGTACAAGACTTGCTTGGTAGGTACTCAGGTGGTAATTCCCTTTTGTTTTTTTTCAATGTACCTGTCAATGTTAGACCATTTTTTAAAAGATATTCTGCTAAATCGTATCTAAGTAGTGTAATAATTATCAGTAGTTAAATTTCTTTTAGTGTGATTTATTGGCTCTACTAGTCTCTGCACAATATCGAAAGGTTCGTTTGATGTCTTGAAGAGTCCCTCGCATGTTGTATTCCACAATAGATTTCAAACTTCCAAGTGTAATACGTTTTACTGTCACAAAGGGCATATAATTTTATACCATATTTGGCAGGTTTTTGTGGCATGTACTGAACAAATCCGCATCGCCCTCGGAATGGATGTAACATTTCGTCTATTGTGATGAACTCCCCCAAACTATAATTATTCATGCAATTTTTCACAAAATCATCAAATATCGTTCTTATCGCTGCTAATTATCAGACTTCTCGCGTTCTTTATTTCCAATATTATCGAAATGAAGGGCACGAAGAAGAAACAAAAATCTTTTATAACTGAATACAGCTCTTAATAGAATCATCCCAGTCCCATCTTTAGTCCAAAGTTCTTCAACATTCACGTGGTTTCCTTTTTTTACGGAAATACTGAAAAGTGCTCCAAATAATGCCAAAATTTCCTCGGAAGAAGTTAATTTGCAGTCTCGGTCTCTTTGGTACGCAAAATTTGCACGTTTATTTTCTATATATATATATATATATATATATATATATATATATATATATATATATATATATATATATATATATATATATATGTTAGTGCAAAATACTATATGGTCCATCATATCTCTGGTCAAAAAAAGAAGAAACGAGTCTAATGGATTTGATACATTTTTGGCCGCACTTTTTGGGCCCGGTAATACTTTGACAATATTTTTAGCTCTGATTTTTTTACCATGACTTACAGGGGTGCTTTTCCAAATCGTCTCTTCGTCTTTTCCGATATAAAAATATTCATCTTCATTGGGCGCTAAAAATGATTCAATATCTTCGGAAAATTCATCAACGGACTGCTCCGATTCACTATTATGGTAATCTGCTTCAACGATTTCTTCTTCTCCTTCACTTTCACTCTCAAAGTCAGCAATATCATCGTTAACATCAGACAAGTTCTCCACAATGTCGTGTAACTCTTTCTCAGTAAGTGTTTTTTTGAAGGCTCTTCTATCCCTAAAATACCAATCTTATATTTTTTTGTTCAAAAATATTTACAAAAATGCGAGAAACCACAGCCAGATTTTTTTAAATATAATTTGCAATAGAATATTTTCACAGAATACATATTATGTTAAAAATACATAAAAGAAATACAACAAGTATTATCAAAAATTGTACTTACATGACAGGTCGCGTTGCGGCACGGAATACCGCAGATCAGCACTAGTTACTTTGACGCCTATATACTACGCCTTTATCTGTAAATTATTTGTTCATTTACAGTCTATATTATTTACAGATTGTAAGAAGATATACAGCTAATAGGTGTACATTTACATTTATTATCTGTAAATTTACAGTTACTATCAGTAAATCTACAGTTACTATCAGTAAACCTACTGTTACTATGAGTAAATGTACAGTTACTATCGATAAATTTACAGTTCAAATGTTTTAGTACAAATCTTATAAAAAGAAAATAATATTTTATCGTAAGCAATCTGTTACGCTAAATAAATCTAGTCAAGTCTCAGGTCATGTACAAGTTAATTCTCGCTCACCGGAGGTTCTGGTTGATAACTTAACCTCCATATTGTCATTGTTATGTATTGTATTGTAATAAAACAATAATAAAAGTAGCTATTTTCTTAAATTTTTAGGACACACTTTAATTGATTATTATCAGCAATTACAGTATAATTTTAATATTAATAAAAAGTCAGAATTTCGTTTGAGTTTCGACAGACAGAGAAAAAATTACGCAAAAATCGTTTATTGTATAAAGAAATGTATGACGTGGCGATTGTATTAAGCAGCTGAATAATCAGCAGCATAATGTAACCAGTATAATTCAGTAAAATTAAAACAAATTAGTTCAAAACAACGGTTGACCCTGCCAGAAGTCAATATGTACTATATGGTAAGTTTTGAAATTCCAAACACTTTAGGAATCTTCAACAAACTAATAAATCTGGTAAAAGGGCTTCAAAGAAAACAAAATAATAAAATGAACACAACAAATACATAGGTAAGAAAGTAATTTGAAAAAAGAAATTCGATCGTTAATAGAAATAAAATATTTGACAACAGACCAAACTTCTAAGTTCAGCGACGAACGGCATAAATTTACCAGCTATTCTCTTATTTAATTGTTTTTTAACCAAATCTTTCAGCGAACAATGATGATGAGGATAGTATGTGACCGGAGCGTGGACACATTTTGCAGCTTTGAAGTTGCATCTACATCTGTAGATATTCTTTAGAAACTTACTCAGGTTTTATAAGTAAATCTGAGACACCTTGTAAACCGTGTTATTTTGTATTATAAAGCGCACTTAAAAGATGCAGTAATCAGATAAATGTTATCGTGTTCACTTTAGGAACTTCATTACCTAAGTGAAATGTTTTCATTTTCTAATTTTACTCTTTTTTACGTGTCGTTTTAAAAAAATACAAAAACTCATGCTTTAGACACAACAAACTAACAAGAACAAAACATTCTTTTTAATAATTTATTCAAGCAACTTAAAAACATTCTGTATATCCATAGCTATTATTCAGCTGAATGCTTTATGTGCCAACTCTTTGATCATTTTGGATGTATTATTTGAAAACCCGAGGCGGCAGGACGTCAGCTTTGCCGCTATATAATTGATAAGTTGGCCTAAAGCATCGCACTGGCTTCCACAGAGATACATTCGTTGCAAGAGTTTGCATCCGACGCTTTTACGTTTTGAAATGGTTAATATTTGTGGTTGCTATGACAAAATCAAGAGCTTATAAATACACAAAATCTACACAGAAAAAATAACAGAATTTAATAGCCTCAGGATCGTTGTGCCAAAAGAGAAAAACGATGGTGTGTCAAAACGAACTGAGAAAATTTTAGTATGTAATACTTAGCAATCTGTTGTTGAGGATGAAATACATATTTCCTTGGTAAAAGAAGCGGCTGATCTGAAGGTCAAGTCCATTATTTGATGAATATTGTTTAACTCGTGTAATTTAAGCATTTTCTCGAGCAAATTAATGGTTTCTATACTAAAATAAAAGCGTAAGCAAAGATGATCATCTTTAAAAATTAAGCCAGCTGGTAAATATAGTTAAAATTCTTGAATGTTTGGACTTGGCGGGTAAAAAAGACAGTGTGCAGTTGCATTAAAGTACGTGGTATCCAAGATCTAATGGAAATTCCCGAATCGGATAGACGGTAACGGCCAGATTCTCCAATGCTAGTCCGGTCTAATTTGACAACCAAAGGTTTTAAACTGACAAGTGTAAGATTAAGATAACTATGAGTTTTATTCTAAGATTTTTCGCAAAATAACGACAAGGGTAATTTTATTACGCACTTTCGACAATAATAGGGGGGGGGGCTTGGGGTGCTTAGCACTCCCAAAAATCTAATTAGCACCCATAAACAAAAGCTTTGACCATATACTGAATAGGGTACAGGGCTTAAGCACCCCTGAACTTGGCTGCCTAACTACGCCTATGCCCAACGCGGGTCTAGGCTTACTTTCTACAAGGTCCGGGATTTTCCATTTCCGGAGTGTTCCAGTTAGTTGTGTGCCCAGTACTTTAATGCAAGAGCAGAACACCCTGCCTTTTTTTATCCGCTCTGCAACAAACGTTTTCTTTTTCTTATATTTATTACGGGCACTAAACTCTTCTCTTCATATAAGAGACTGCTGTACCTGTCGACAGGAATATAATCACTGTCAATATAATTTTTGAAAAGGACACTCGAAAACCAAAGCTTTATTTCAACACTTGCTAATAATTTCAACCGACACGCTGTGCCAGATTTGTCTTTGGCAGCATTGATCATGGTATTCGCGTCAAAAAGCTTAAGCTTTTCAATCTGAGTAAACCTATACAGTATTTTTTTTAACGCGCGCCATGGGAGTTTACATCGTAAAACTTCGACCCTGTATAGGCCTTGTTCTATTAAAGATAAGAAGCTAAAATTTTTAAGAAAGATGGTTCAGAACATTATGTACAAGCTGCGATATCGTGTTGATAAAACTAAGCAGAATATTTAAAAAATGGGTTTATTTTATAATAAAACAAAGTTGTGTCTATCCCTGTATACATCCATAAATTAAGGTATTATTGACACTTAAGTACTGGTAAATGGCATTATCAAAAGCTTTGGCTGGTTGTAAATTAAAAATGCCGTTCCTTTTTCTTAATTTCCTGAAATCTTATCGCTTTTATACTTACGCGAACTTAAAATTTCAAACAATCATTTTTTGCGAAATACACGCCGTGGGCTGGGCTGAACTGTACTCATTACTACTAGTTTAATGGCAACTTACAGAAGGATTGTTTAAAGTTACAAAATTAAAGACAAAATATATTGTATGTAAAGGAAAATAAATGTAATAATTTTAAGCAATAACAAAATAGCAGGTACTCGAAGCAATAAACAGTTAAATTATTTAAATAAATTGTCCAAGGTGACCTCCGTTAACAGCTAAGCAGTTCGCTAAGCGGTCATAACAATGTCTTCTGACATTGCACATCTGGCGTACGGTAATAGTAGGTGAAGCCTCGATAATTCTATTTTTCAGCTGGTCTACCTCATTAGGTCTCCCTCTCACATAATCAAAAACCTTGGATGATAGATATCTCCAACAAAAGAAATCCAAAGGTGAGGTATCGGGACTTCTCGCAGGCCATTTAAAAGTGCTGGATCGTCCAATCCAGCTGCCAGGAAACATGGTCTTTAAAAATTCAATAACGACTTTGTTAACGCAGGACCCACTTTTGTTTCCAAAAGTTCCAGATATTTTTCTGCTGTTAATGCGCCGTCTATAAAATACGGTCCGATGATTCTATTTTCTAGAATTCCTGCCCTTTCGCGCCTCTGTGTATGCGTTGAAGTATTTTCTTTAGCCCATATTCTGCACTGCTGTTTATTTACTGTTCCATTTGCAGAAAAATATCTTTCGTCGGTAAAAAGAACAAGTTTTGTAATATTTACGGTATTATTAATTCAATCCATCCAGTACTCACAAAATTCTATGCGATCAGAATATTCTTGCGGTAGAAGTTCTTGGACCCTGTGTATTTGTTTGATGAATTACATAAAGATTGGCTCTAGGCCATATGACTGTATTTTGTTTATTAACAGTCCCTTTTGTACAAAAGGAACTTCTACTGGTAAGCTTACTAATAGCGGGTTGCAAAAAAAACGCCGGTTATGCCGTGTTAAATTTTAATACAGTTTTAAGTTTTAATCAAGTTACCCAAGATCAAAAGCTGGTCAAGGAAATTACGTGCAAAGAAATCTCTTAACATCTGCGTTTACATTCGGGCAATCGGAAGCGGTCGCGGTTGGTCGTGTTAAACTTTCTTGTGCTTGTTTTGAAGTTTAGATGTGTGTTTTTGGACGAATAATAATTAAGGAAAAGAAACAAAGGGATTCTGCAATTATTATACTGTAAAGAAAAAAAGTATTGCCTAAAACAGTAGTTCTATTTTTTAAGTAAGTGTATGTACATTGTACATACTTTGTTTATGCTCTATATGGCTGTTTACTCTCAACTAATATTGTTTCTGGTGTTCCTCACAAATATTCCGTAAATCCATAATTAATGCTTGATTTCATAGTAGGTTTTTCAGTATTAATCTCTTCTAATTATTCCCTAAACCTAAAACTAATAGTTATTGGAAACCGTAACAAAAAATGAACATTTTTTCAAAAACTCCTCAAAATAAAAACATTCTTGAGCAAGAACAAATAAAATGTAAATTTTAAGTAATTATAAAAGATTTGAAAAAAGAACAGTTAAGTTAAAAAAAAAAGTTTTATATGAGGTTGAATGCCCAGTGTGTCTTCTATGGTCGTTCTTAGGGATCGTTGGAGTGTCTTCGTTTGAAGGCGATATCTAAGATGCGGCTACGATTATATCGCAGAATTTCATTGTCCAGTAACACATTCCAGTACTCAAGGCAAGTTTTTGCGTCTTTTGCTTTTTCCTGCTCCCGGACGATAAAGAACAACATTTCCTGAGGCCAATCTGCCTCTTCTTTCCGGTACTTCACTCGACCACCGATGGCCATTTTTTCCTAACAAGAAAATAAATAAATACCATGATACCAGAAATAAATTATTACCTATAAGTTCAGGCTTCTATCTTTTGAAAACAGCTGTCCTCTATCTATACTCTGACTGGGTCTCTCGTCTTCACTCTGTTCATTTTCTTCACCTACAATTTACTCGGATTCTGCGTCACTTTGCATTACAACAGTATCTGGTTCGTCTTCAGATTCAGAACCTTCGATATCTTTCTCCTTCGCATTTAGTGTTTTTGACATTTCTTCCTATAACTTTTTACTTGATAAAAGACGCTGTCTCTGCCACTCACCGGACATCTAACTTTATAAATTTTGAACACAAAATACTAAAAAACGCGAAAATCTTACAGTTTTATATATCAACGTAAACAATACACTGGGGTCTACGAGACCCCACGGTATTTTCACACGTCCTGCTTGGCAGTCAAAGTAACGACTGGACCATATACAGATAGTAGTGCCGGCAGACCCCAGGGTGTGGTTCTAGGGTCAAGTCTTAGTGTTATAAGCAAATGAAAGACTAATCATCTCCAAGAGTGTTGTTTGATTTAATCATTGAAGTGCTAACATTTTGGGTGGTTTCTGTATACAAAAAAAATATAACGGTATGTAGACAGACTATCTGTTTAACACTTGACTTGGACTATCCTCAACTGCTAGGCATAGGCCCATTTTTAAGTTTTCTGTCACTATAGTGGAATTTCTTCGTCGATTTAGATAGATGTGAACTGACGACACAACCTGGTATTGAAGGTTAAATAACAATATTGACATGGTGTGTGATAAATTAATGTTTTTTAAAAAATAAATGTATATTTTTAGGTATTTTTTTTGGATTTTTTTTAGCATACCTGGCAAACTGACATAATTTTAAAACTCAGAATTAAGTTTTTGTTTTGACTTCTCTTAAGTCATCTTCAGAACTATATATCTAAGAACTTCACTGTTATATTATATGTAGATCAGCAAGTACAGGGTTATTGACTATACGTGGAGCAATAGATAACTTTTTTATTTGCAGTGATAGAAAAATGTTTATTTAAATCAGAAAAATGGTAGATTTGTATAAGAACCACCAGGAAACGTAATTGAAAAAATAATTGAACATCAAATACGCGACTTTTGAACTAACCTTAAATTTTTTCAGAGGGCTCGCCATTTTTTTTTGCTTCTTAACTTCTACTCGCTAAGAGCTCAATTTCATCTTAACTAACCTACACCTATGTTCGACTGTTTTCTTATAATTTTAAAAAATAAAACGAATCTTAAGTCATTTTCCATACCCCTCCTATATGAGTTAATTCTTCTAAACGACAGTGTAAACACAATTCAAGTCGTATTCAACCGATTTGCTTACTATGACGGGGAATGTTTTCTTTTCATCTTTATCTTCATTATTTTTTTTTATCTATGACATCCCACGTAGACTTCAAGCCTAAGTACTAACGTACCGTGGGTGTCTGAAGAGAAGGGAAATGTAGTCTATTGACACGGGATTTGAAGGATTGGAGGTTGGGACGGGAAGGGAAAACATCTGCAGGCAGTTTGTTCCATAATCTGGAGACCCTAGGTATGAACGAGCGAGAGAAGTGGTCTATTCTAGGCTTTTGTATCTGGACAGCAAAGGGATGCATACGTAACGCGCCTCTTGTTGTTCTGTTAGGGAGATTCAAGGGGGGAATAATACCGGCTAGTTCTTCAGAGCAAAATCCGTGGAAGTAGCGGTAGAAAAGGGATAAATCCCCTACAGCGCGGCGATGAGCAAGAGAAGGGAGTTTTCTCGTGAGGGCTGGGTGATAAGTCGAATGGCTCTCCTTTGGATAGAATCAAGGATCTTAAGTGTCGAAGGTGATGCTGCTCCCCAGATGTGGGAGCAGTACTCTAGGTTAGGTCTTATTTAGGAAACTTAGAGAGTGTATAAGTTAGAAGAGGAGAAGTATTTTCTGACTCGAAACAGAAAACCAAGCTTTTTAGCTGGCGATGTGGCTACTGAAGTAATGTGTTTGTGCCAGCTGAGATCATGTTCAAAAGCGACTCCAACAATGCGTTATTTGGCATATTTGTCAATGTCGTCTAGTGAGCCCGGCTTCTCCGTTAAAAATCAGCTGATTGCAGCTGGCTTACTTACCTAATTTCAGTCGCTAATAGGGTTTCTATGGAAATACGTGGTTACAGCAACTGTCACTTTACTAAAGATTGTCGATGTTTCCCTAGAAACCCTATACGACTTGCATTAACTCACATACGAGGGGTATGGAAAACTACTTGAGTGTCGTTTTATTTTTTTAAATTATAGGAAAACAGTTGTGGTGGTGTAGGTAACTTAAGATGAAATAGGGCTCTCGGCGAGTAGAAATAAAAAAATAATATAGTGAGCAGAGCCCTTTGAAAAAATTGAGGTTAGCTCAAAAGTCGCTTACCTGTTTGATATTCAATTGTTTTTTCAGCTATGTTTCCTGACGCTTCTTGTACAAATCTACAGTTTAAACATTTTTCTATCTCTTCAAATAAGAAGTTATCAATTGATCCAAATATAGGTATCAAATAACCCTCTACGTTTAACGGGTAATATAGATTTGTTTTACCAACCAATACATAGGTAGTCAGTGGCGCAGCCACGGGGGGAGGGGGGGGGGTGGCGTTAACCCCCCCCCCCCCCCAAGGCCTACAGATTATACAATATCCATCTCCCAAATTGACGAAAATAAAGCAATATTTGTCAAATTTTTTTGTCACACATTGGATTTTTGTGTTTAGATGAAAGTAATAGCTAATAACCAGGTTTTGTCACATGCAAAATGAAAAAATAAGTAATAATGCTCTGTAGATTTACAATGCCCATCAGCGTAAGGCCAGTGCCAAGCCAAAAGAACAATGGACAGAAGAATTGGATTTGTTGTGTCAGAAGTGAAAATTACTACATGACATTTGTACCTTGTTCCCCACCATACGCAACATATATAAAATATTATTCAAAAGAGAAGAAATGAAAAAGGGCATCTGTCCCTTATGGAAAATTTTATGAGGCATCTATCCTTATAACTCTGGGCATCTTTCCCACATCCCAGGGGAGAGATGCATTAAAAGCCAGTTTTTACATATTTTTTTTGTAACCTTGAACTAACTTCTTTTTTTTTATATTTATATTTGTTATAGATGTTTTAAATGTCACTTTGGTATTTTTGAAAAATATATAATATGAAACTAACACTTTTACGATTTTATTTGTAAAAGCGTGGCAACTGTCTCACATTTACCCTACTACTTTTATCAGTGGCTGGTTTTGCAGTACGATACTGTTAATTTTCTTATTGCGAAACATTTTCTTGTCACGCAAATTCTAATTATTTGGAAATGCGAAATGATCAGATACGATATTAGGGGTATAATTATATCTATGTTTAAACCATTAACGCTGTAGGCCGTAGGCTACATAAGCAATAATTATAGAGTGGTACGGCCGATGTGCGACGTTCACCGCCTAGGGTTTGTCAATAATACCTTTGAGGAATTATTGGGCTGACAAATAAGTGATACAATAAACTAAATTTGGTTGAAATTGTAACTCCTATATCGTCTGCCCAAGATATCTGCAACCGGCAAAAGAATTTAAAAAATGCAAGGCAAGGCTTAAACAACGTTGCCAATTTGTTTGTAAACCAGTTTTAAAAACTGTTTTAATTTTTCGGTAATAAGATTTAAACTTTTCTTACCACATCGGAAAATTAGTCCTATCGTAAAAAATTAGATAAATATGCTATTTTCTTCAGTTAATTTCTCGAATATTATTTTCCTTTAAAATATTTATAAGAACATTGCAACACTGGACGTTTTCCTTATCTTCGTCGCATCGTCGAAACAACAATGATATGAACCGCGTCGGTAATCTACTTCTTTGAATAGAAAAATAATAGGTACGACTTATTTGGCGGACTGCGAGTCGGTCTTCCTCTCAAGCTGGCTGCTACTTGTCTCATAGCTAGAGTACGAAATTCTTAATTCACTTTCAGTAGCGTCACGATAAAGGGGGCGTACTATGTCTATCAAACATAATCCTAATAAATGGCGTATCTGCCTTATCAAGTATGGAAAATTATTTACTTTATGTAAGGAAGTGAATAGTGTTATGCAAAAATGGTCTGACCCACAAAAAGTGCTAGTTTTAGAGTATATAGGTGGGTCTCAATGTGTTCAAAAGCCGGAAAAAACCTAAATGAGAGATGTATTTTGGACTTTCATTGTCATTATGTATTGTATCAAAACGTTTCAACTGGTAAACATTTCCACTCATCTTCAGATAAAAATTGTATAATATGCACCTGGAGACGACTGGAGATGTTTACCAGGTGAAACTATCGCTACTGGCGATCGAAATCTTGCTAAACCAGTTATTCAGTGATTAACAAATCTGCATGCGCCACGGATGGATCACCGAAACAACATAGATCACGGCGACCACGTAATCGCCAGTTATTGAAATAAATAGGTATTTCTTGGACTATTAAGGAGCAAAATCGCTGCTTGAACTGTTGCCAGTCATTATCACTTCTTGCGTTATGGCATTTTCTGGTCCTTCGGTATTCACTTATGTTTAATTGTTCAGTGATATTTCGTTTGCCGGTCCGGTCGGATGTAGTCGATGTTGCTTGTGAATTAGTCATGGTACTTTCGAAACAAAATATCGGCTACTAATAAAAAACTTAATTTAATACAACATAAGGACTTTTTTTCAAAGCTTTTTGTTGCTATTAGCTTTTTAAACGAAGTTACCCACAGTTTTTCTTTAAGATAGTCAAAGTGTGGGTTACTAACTAAACTGTGTCTAGAAACTTGAAATTTGGCACGAGGGTTTCTTATACAATGTAGGCATTTACTAAGGAATAGTTTTTGAACATTCAACACCTAAGGGGGTGAAATTGGGGTTCAAACTTTGTATAGAGAAAGAATATTAAATAGTCCTATTAAGTCCAAACTTCATAGAAGTACTCTAAAAAATAAACGTTTAAACACTTGTTTTACAGTTTTTAATAAATCAACCCCTAAGGGGGTGAAATGGAACTTCAAAGTTTGTAATGGAGTATAATTGTTATACCACGAAGTTGCGGGCGAAAGCTAGTTTATACAGTGGTTGGTACATGGATGGAGTTGACAAGATGAGGAAAACACTAAGAAGTTAATTTATTGTCGTATTTAGATTCAGTGTAATAAAAACATTTTCAAGTATACCTATAATGCTCAAAATTACCTAAAACAGTATAATTTCAATTTCAGAAAAAAATATTATATTTTTAACTTAATCTGGCGCAAGAATCAAGGCAATTTTCGATCAATAATCGCCACGCCTCTTCCACTAGCTATCTCGAAAAATACTATTTTACCCTAATAACTAGTTACTAACCAAATCAAGTAATAATTTTACTTGCAATTACGAGTACAGCTGCATTCAATATTTATACCGAATATCAGAATCGTAAAAGCAACCATGCTGCTCCGCCTCGCATTAAAAATATAAATCGCTGTAGTGAAAAATCACCGTTGAAAATAACGGCTATTTCCAAATCACTATCGCCGTTTTAACAGTTATCGAAAAATCGCTATATCTCCCAACGTGAAACGTTGTAGTAAAATAACTAAAAGACAGTGGAAGATCCCTTGCAATTCATCGCGTAGCAAACGTGCCAGTGTGTGACGTCTTTTCAAATAGCAGGTAACTTGTGAAGGGTCATGCCATCGGCATCGCGCGTTGGCGTCGTCGCATCGCGCGGCGCGCGGTGGTGATGTGACCACGTACGATATACTGAAGACCGCCCGGCAGTGGCGCCAACATTTGGTAACATTGCCGCCTTGTGACAATTAACGTTTTTACCGAGGGTAATATGTTTTCTGGTTCAAGATTCTAGTGAGTGGTGCGTCGCAGGTGTATAATGTGGCAACGTGCAGCGTATGGATTGTTTTATTTGCGGGAGTACACATTGTAATAAAGTTATTATGGCTAACACAGAATGTAAAAAGTCCTTACGTCGTGTGTTTGAAAATGTTCTGCCACTTCTAGACGTTCTAGAGGGTTGCAATTTGGTATTGGGGTTGAACTTACAACCCAGAATAAGCGGATTAATCAAAAATTGTCAATACCTTTTTTTACCCTTATTATGGGGAGGAACCTAACAAAAAACGCAGGCGAAGCCGCGGGCGGCGTCTGCTCTAAATTTATATAACACAATTAAGTAATTCTACCACAGTTTCCTAAGTGCAAAAACTATTTTTTGAAAAATATAGTAAATAAGAAATATCAAAAACTACGCCAATGTAAATGAACTGGATTTTCGTTCTCTACTCATAGTCGTCCCATCATCGATCGAGCGTTTTGGAGTTACGAAATTTAAAAATGGGAAATTTAAAGAGAATTGTTTTGCAAACTCAGGCGCGCAATGTAATTGCGAACTTAATCAGGGTTTGCGCTAAAAAGGCGGCGAACAATACTCCTAAAGTACCAACAAAAAACAAAACAGAACGGCTACTCTGCCAAAAGTCATACGGGTGTGCTAAGTTCATCTGAAGTAAAGATTTAAAAAGAAGATGCTATTAAACGACATAATAATCCCACGGGCTTATTATCTTCTCCAGGAAAATAAACTGAAACGAGCGCCTGTCTTAGAAAAAATCGGAGATTGTGATTGTTTTTTTTTCTCGATTATAAAATTGGACCCACAAGAAAAAAAACTTCTGTCATAAATTAAAGAAGACATGGATATTTCTTTCCACCGAGAGTCTCTTCAGACATTATTGACAAACAACAGATTGTATCGAAGAAAATGCAATAATATGAGAATAATTCTTTTGAAAAAGTCAAATATCCCACATCCTAAATTTCATACTTCTGAAACATGGGACGATACAGATTAGACATTTACAAGGTAGTGGCACAATAAAACAAAATGATGGATATGATTAAAATATAGGTTCTATAAGTTAAGAATTTATGATGCATAGCTGCAATAAGCATAAAAGTAATTTGTTATACTTTTGTTACCGGGTTATTTAAAATTTAACCGCCAGATTCACTATCGCTGGACCGGTCCAATTTGATAATTAGAAGTTTGAAACTGACAAGAGTAAAAATAGGACAATTAAATTTTATACTCTGACTTTATTTTTGTGAGCTTCTTCGCAACTTTATTAAGAAAGTGGCAATTTTAGTACGTACTGTCTACAATAATACATAAGACTAAAATTTGTAAACCAAGCAAATCGCTAAAATACTAGAATAACTCATAATTTTTTAATAACGACTTATTAGTAGTGACAGGTCAAAATCTAACTGATCAACTAGAAGATCTTAAAGGCCGATTCGCACTATAGGGACGATCACGTTCAGGGCACGCTCAGCTCACGCTCTCGTGATATTCGGAAGTATTCACACCGCACGGTCAGTGTCCTATCTTTATGGTGTGTGTCTCAATGTCATATACCGATTTATCAATGACAGCAATACCGTTGGATAAAGGAGGAAATTAAAATTAAAACGCAAACGAAAAATATGGGTGCATCCGAGTTTATTAATCGAAAAACTGTTAAAGAATTTCATGCTTCTCCTATCTCCGTCCAGAGTTTGTTTTTAAAAGTGTTGTTACTGTACTTTCGTGAACTCATAGATCAGGGTGGTTACGCACCGTTTCAAGTAAAATTTTATCCACATCCATCTTTTTCGTGATCGCTGTGGCATTCACATAGATGCGCAAGTCAAGACTAGTACGATCACGCTCAGCTCAAATATTGTCTTCGACAATTAATACCCCCGCGCCTGTGACCGTACCGTGCTTTAATCGTAAGCGCCAATGTGAATGGTTCCATTGCGACCCACGTAAAAATATTTGCGTGGAGCGTGAGCTGAGCGTGCCCGGAGCGTGAGCGTCCCTATAGCGCGAATCGGCCTTAAGTTTTTAGCGAATCCAGAGGTAAGTTTTCGGCTTGACATTTTCTGTATTGCTACGTCACGTGACTTAACTGTATTTTTACCAGCGAGGAGAACAATTTGTTTGGCAGTCTTGTATGTATTAATATGTACGTAATTGCGTACAATTTCATATTTTTAATACAACAAAAATCAATTTTTCCACACATTTTCTTTGATTGTGTATGTTTTAGTTATTTTTGATCCTTCAAAAAAAATATTTTGTAATATTTTTATTTTGCAAATTGCGATAAATTACTATATGTTTATGGATATTTATGGTTTTAAAAATATTTCAATTTTTACTGGTTAGATTACGTGGGAGCTAAACCCTTAAAAATGGTTTCTTGCCATTTATAATACTTATATAGTATGGAAACACATCATTGGCAAGCGCTTATTAATCAAGTTTTTCAACCTCTTTTATAAAGGAATAATAATAATAATTTAGTCCCTACATTCTTTTGCTGAATTTCGTTCAAGTCTCCTATACATTAAACCAAGTGATTTCTTCTCAATCTTTTTTAATTATATTTATATAAGGATTGCCAAGCTGACACTATGCCAATGAGTAGAGCTATTTTAACACAGTTTCCTTACGTTTTTATGACTTCCTCTCCCTTGCGTCGCGGTTGTCGGTAACTTGGGCGGACAATACTAGATTGGCAATTTTTTATGTTACATCAAGCAATCTAGTTTTTAGGTGACTGCGTCCTTTGAAAATATAAAAATACTTGATACGAATATGTTACGATGTTTTGATTAATTTTTTCACTCCAAAGCGGTTTAACCTAGTTAAATAAAATACTGTTGAGTAAGGCAGGCACCTTTTGGTTTACTCTCAGTGGCGCCGAAAAGCGACGCGACTCGGGCGACCGCGGGACCGCAAAGCAAACAGTTCCTCTCTTGACGCGGTATGTATTTTACGTCGCATTTATAGTAATAAACATTGCTTTTAAAATATTTTATTTTGAGTTAACCAATGTGGTGGATGATCAAAACTTGTTATAACTGCTAATTAATTATGATTCAAATACTACCTTTTAATATAAATATAATTGTTTAAAAATCAACGGCTCGCGGCGCGGCGTGCCGTTATTTTTAATATTTTTATTATGGGGTAGTGTTGCAACATCCGTAAAAAAGGTCAAAATGGCACCCAATTTTACCGTCCGGGCGGGGCATAAGTCGACAACCGGTAGTCGACCCCTTTTGCCATACAGTACCAACCTACGCAATCCATGTGCGCGCGGCAAAGTGCATGCGCACATTTCTTTTTGCTTTTGTGGGGGACTTTTTCCCAACTTTTTGACTTATTTATTTTTCGTTTTTGACATCTGCGCTGTAGACCAAAATGCGTATCACGTCCAAACCGAGCGTGCTAGACATGCGCACGGAATTTCAGGGGATCTACTTTGGTGTCTATATTCGAATACATCCACCTTCAAAAATATGTCTCCAATAGTAAAGGTGCAACTTCTCTCACTTTCCTTGCTTTTTCCAACTTTTCTTTTCAACTCTATTTTTCGTTTTTTATATTTTTAATTTTTTGACATCTGCGCAGTAGCCGAGCGTGATAGACATGCGCACGGAATTTGAGGAGATGTAGATGAGATGCAGATTTTCGACTTCTTTATTTGTGGTTTTTTATATTTTTCGTTTTTTGACATCTGCGCAGTAGACCAAAATGCGTACCAACCACGCGCAAACCGATCCTGCTAGTCATGCGGACGCAATTTCAGGGGATGTACTTTGGTGTCTATATTTGAATTCATCCATTTTTAAGAACATATCTCCAATAGTAAAACTACAACTACGTATTTAATATATATTTCTACGACTTTTATGATATCTTACTTTTTCCAACATTCTTAATTATGTGACATTTTAACACCATCTTACGGTGATTCGAAATCCTCCATGCGCGAGTTGAACTCGTACGTTGCGGTCGCAGTCACAGAAGAAAGTTCGTCAAACGCAAAGATTGAATTAATTCGTCCAGAATTTTGAAAGTTATCGTTTTTACCACATTGTGATCCTAATTTTATTAGTAGTATTTTAGTGGAACCTTCCTAATTATGCTGTTAGAGACCGTCATTGCTTTATTTTGCTTGATTGTTTATGGATGTTTAACACAGTAGCAAATACACAGTTTACAAATCAGTTTCGGTGTTTTAGTGTGTTTTTAAGTTTCTTGGGAATTCTGACGATTTTCTAGGCCGCTATTTCGTGATTTTTATTTTAGTTTTGTATCTAGAGAATATGTAAAAAAGGAAAATAATTAAATCTTAAAATATACTTTGGATATATAATTTAGCTTTAAATCAATAACATTTTCTTTATGTCAAAGAACATTAAAAAAAACTGCGTGTGAGCATATTTGGTGTTTACCCCCTGGTACTCATGTGTACAGTCTGGCTACAGTTGCTTTTTATTTAACTCCTTTTAAGTAACTCTGAAGGGACTAAATAATTTACTATTTTTTGCAAAGCAAAGGGCATCATTATAAGCCAGAACATCCAAACTCGGACCAAACAGATCATTAAATTGAGTAAACATTTATACTATTCAAAATCTAGATAAGAAGGGGGGATAAGCTTATGGGCGCACTAAAACTTTAATTTAAAGAAGATGTGAATAATTTAATCATAAATCGATCTTCCATTCATCACTGTCATGAACGCCTGCGTGAAGAACACTCTTCAAAACTTCGTAAAGCATTTGACAAATTGGAAATTACTGTTCATTGGGATGGGAAAACGCTTCCAGCATTAACGGAAAGAGAACTTGTCGATAGACTTCCTGTTATTGTTACGTGTAAGGGAGTAGAGCAACTACTAGGAATTCCTGAATTACCATCAGGCGCTGGAAAAGATTAAGCTCTTGCCGTATATCACACTTTTTAAAAGTGGAAGCTGTAAGATAAAGTACAAACATTGTGATATAAAACAACTTCTTCAAATACAGGACGATTAAAAGGTGCTTATATTTTACTGGAACATTCAATAAGAAGAGATATACTATATTTGCCATGCCGACATCATAATAATTTATGAGATCATTTAAAGAAGCGTGTTTGAGTCAAAACTTGAAGAGAAATCTGCCGGCCCAAATGTCCAAATTTTCAAACGTTTTCAGAAAGCGTGGTCTAAAATGAATTTGCAAAATTTTCAGACGGGTATGGAGGATCAAATCATTAAAGCAAAACTACAAGAATATGCAGAAGATACCAAGAAGTTTGCTCTGGAAAGTGTACAGGAAAATCATCCCAGAGGAGATTATCGACAACTTCTTGAACTATTATTCTTCTTGGTGGTATTCCACCTAGAGGAATGTCATCCTAGTCCCAGGAGCTTTTCATCACGCCATGTAGATGGCTAACGCTATCTACTGTTTTAAGATTTTCCTTTTCCGCAACGAATTCAAGATGTCTGTATTTTTCTAAGTGTTATATATGTAAAGGCACTGCATTCCTGCATTCCTATTGAAGCTCCTCGTCAGTATTTTGAACTTTTAAGAAGTCTGTTTGAATATAAAGCCGATTTTCAAATTCGCAAAAGTGCTTTTGAGAAATTTTACAATCATCTGTGGCATTTTGTTACCGTCTGGCATTTTTTGATACAAATATTTCAGCAGATGCTAAAAAACTGATGGTGCAAGCATTAAACTGTGGGGAACCTCTCGAGGTATTTTCGCTTGCTGACACACGCACAGAGAGAGAGAGAGAGAGAGAGAGAGAGAGAGAGAGAGAACTGCAATGCTTCCAAAAGATGTAAAACAATACATAAAAAGGGGACTGGAACAATTCATTCCACCAAGCTCTAAACATTTTTTTACAAGATTTAACATTAACACAGCTTTTTTGGATAAGGGCCCTTCAACATGGGATAATGATGAAAGCTACTATAATGCTGCACTGGATATCGTTAAAAGTTTGAAAGTTGTTAACGATTCCGCAGAAAGAGGAATCAAGTTAATGATAACTTAACAAAAAAAATGACACCAAAGAGCAATTTGTGTTACAAGTATTGCAGACTATCGACAAAAATATTCCAATTTCAGGAGAACAACTGTCGCGAAAAGTTTTTAAAAACATGTGAATAGTGTATAAATGTATGCCTAAATAAATATTATACCTAAATTGATTTATTTTTAATTAACCTGTTAAGTTTTTCTTAAAAACTACTAGTTGTACAAGAAATAGTTCTTTACAAAAATCGTTGGTTTAGACCAGTGGTTCTTAACAATAACTACTTGAATACAAGGACACAATGCTTATCTGTGACGTCATCAGCCGTGGTCATATGAATAAATGAATACAATATTATATTATATGCTTTTTTTTGCATTTATGTTTTTGTGTGACTTATAAATTTGCACTTTAGACCATCATTATTTAAATATTTAAACTTGCATTTGGGCAAATTATGCGTTAATAAGATCTAAAATATGTATAAGTGATAAAAACTATAATGATTTTAAAAAGAACTACTTTGTGTAAAATGTTTTACTGTAGTTTTTTTAGGTACATATTTTAAGGTGAGTATTAATACCAATTATAAAAAATAATATCTTCTATTAAACTAAGAGATCCTAAAGATTTTGCCTCAGATATTGTGTATCCTCAGATAGCAAAATTTTCCAAAAATTTAGGTACTCGAGGATTTACGAGTAACTAAGTACTGAGAAAAATTTACTGAAAATCATCATTGGATTACCTAGCCACTTTAAAGTTAAAGTTAATGTATGTCCAATTATTTTGTATATGTATTTAATTTCCTTTTATGACCTTTACCTAATCGGTTATTTTTCTTGGCACAGTAATTTTTGAGCAGAGTGTTGGTAATACTGCTAAGTAAAATATCAATAATTGTTTTCGCTGAGTGTGTATTGCAGCCATCAAAGTATATTAAAAATTCTTGTTTAAGGATATATTTAAATACGAGATTAGTCAGAAATGATTTTTGAGAAAAAATGTTTAAGAATGTATTCTCATGGTCACTAAGTATTTTCTGGAATAAAATATATGAAACAATAACTATTTCAATTACATGATCTCTAGGATATTGCAGGGCACCTCTGCTTAAGTTAGTTATGAGATTAAAATTATCTTCAACAATAAGTTCTTTATTGCATATCAAAGAATTTTTGCAATAATTGCATTTCAGCTTCTTTAAAGCAATATGGCTGCAATATCCCCCCAGATACGTAATCACAGGCATTTCTGGTTTAAAGTTGTCCATATCAGATTTTTGAATAATAATATTTTTAAGAATTTCGTCAATATCTTTAGAACAGTCTTCAGCACTGTCCTGTTCGTCACAATCAGGTGATTCGTAGAATTTTTCAATTCTTAACTCTCCAAAATTATGGGATTTTAGTGTCAATATTGATTGAATTCGTAGTCGTTTTTCAGATTCATAAAGTTGTCGAATTGAGATGTGATAATGTCCACCCGCTAACTGTCTATACTTTCCAAAGCGATTTTCTAAGGGATCAGTTTGCAATTTTCCTAACAAAATATAATTTAAATTTAATTCCTCAAAACAATATTTCACAATTTCCAGCACACCATAAATTGTATGGGACAAAGCTGTGTGAGTTTGGCGTGTTAATTTTTTTAAAAAAATTTCTGATTTCCAGTTATCTAACCAAATCAACATTTGTTTCAAAAAGTCAAGTTTTGGGTCGTTTACTATTTTACCTTTTACAATAGGTTCCTGGAAAATATCACGCAAACGCTTTCCTTTTAATGGTGTTTTGACGTTTATTATATTCCACCACTTTACTATTATTTTCAAAAACTCGGCTGTGTCCTGGGCATTGGGGATATCTTTGTCAAAATTTTGTAAGCCCTCAATTACAAAAGGATTAAAAACTTTTAATGCCAGTTTTACATTTTGTCTTTCCATGCTAGACGGATACAGAGCTTTTAAATTTAAAGAGAAGCCAAATTTTAGTAACATGTTGTGTTCCAAGTCATGCAATTTTTTAAGAGATGCAAAACATGCAACTTTTTCTTCGCCAGTAAAAAAGTCGGGATATGTAAATGTCTGATCAGGTTTTGAGTTTAGCCAGGCATTGAATATACATTTTAAGAGATGGACAGAATCAAACAAGTAAAATAAAGGTCTTTTAGCATCGACAGGGTGTGGGAACACTATATTAAGTTCTTTTTTTGGTGAAAAATTTGACATAGCTTTTCCATTAATGGCATTGTTGTCACTGAGTACACAAAAAACTATATAACCGATAGCCTCTAAATGAGTTATTATTGTTTTGATAAAATGAAAAAGCAATTCATGGTTAATTTTAGATATAGGGGCAATGTGAACAACTTCTTCCAAATCTGAACAAATACTTGTAATCATGAAAGTATATGCAGATGTTGCTAACAATTCGTTATTATTTACTGATGCCCCCACCAGGTTTCCCCCTTTATAGTCTAAATAAGGGTTAATATGAATTTCATCCATTAGCAGACAAACATTTTTGTCTTGATCATTTAAATATTTAAAAATATTTTGTGCGTAAGTCAAAAAAAATTTTTTCTCATCAATATGGGGATCAGTTAAAAAATTATTACAGACGCCTTTGATAGTTTCAGGATGGGGTAAAATTATTGGCCAGTGATTTCTTAAATATCTGTACGCATGAGGACTGATTGTATATACAATTGAACAAAATACCATAGTTGTAGTGGAATATCTGTATCGTTCTTTTGGCAAAGTTCTTAATTTTATTTGTTCGGAGATAAATTGCAAAGCTTGTGCTAAAATATCATTGTCTACTTTTAAGTTTTTTAGCAAATCTGAAACAAAGTTCAAAATTTCATTAATTTTTGACATATCCATGTTATTTTTTCTGTAGTCATATTCGGGATCGCGGTCAGGATTCGAGTTATTTTCAGAGTTATTATTGTCTTGTTCGGAATCTAAAGGAAGAATATTCATCGAACAATCAATGGTATCAAGTAAATTTCGCAATTCATCCAAACTACTTGACAAAAAGGGCGTTTTTAGTTTATCAATTTGTATACTTACTGGTTGTCCGTACAAGTATGTACTTATTTCTAAATTATTATTTATTTTAACAGCCCACGTAATTGAAGGCCCCGGAATATGCTTAATCTTAAAGAGAGTCTTTGAAGTTTTTTCATTAATAATAAACCACCCTTCATTTAAACTAAATGTTTTAAACAAATTATTAAATTCTTCAAAAGTTTTATAATTTGTAAGTTCTTTATGTATTAAAATTTCACGCTTGCTTTCTTCAATACCTTTTTGAAATCGTAATTCGTCTAGTTCTTTAAGTTTTTCTTCTCTGCTTTTTCGATGCGTTAAAGTTTTTGATAAGTATTTTGGACAATTGGGAAATTTACTAGGTACGCTGTGCTCTTTTAATCTTGGTATATTTAACTTTACAGAAACGACCTCACCGGTTCTCGTGTCTTGCTGACTATACTGCCTGATAAAATCATCTTCTGTAAAATGAAGCTCACATACTCGGCTACTAGCATTTGGAATAAAATTTTCACGATGTACGGCCTTCTGCCATTTCACTTGCCCTTCAACACTCTTAGGAAAACGAAATACTCGTACTGTTGGTCCGTTTGGGTAATTACCCTTACAACCGACTACACAACATCTATAAGGCATTTTAATAATTATTTAAAACACTATTGAAACCGGTAATACACTTTGTTTTTTCACTAAATACACAAAACACTTGTAGATTGTTAACACGAAAAGGAAAACTGCATGTTATATGGTACAACGTTGCCAGATCGACGGTAGCGTTTTGTCTGCTGACTGCACGTTTACTAAAACTTATTATTATTGTTATTTTTTTATTTAACTTCAAAATACTCCCAATAAAATACTGCTGTAAAATTATATTAGGCCTGTGTTAATAACTAAGTTAACGTAGTTATAAACACATTACACAAAGAAAAGTTATTTCTAAGCTTATCCTAATTAAGAATTATAGATAATCTGACAATATTGTTTCAAGCACATGTCTGGACGCACAGCTGACTATGCTGGACGTAAAGCGTATTCGATTGACAAAATCTAATCGATCCGGATCAGGTTACAAACATTAAGTTAGAGGAATACGTAATTGAATCAGGAAGGGTAGTAGAAAGAGATGAAATGTGTCGGAAAGTGATCCGGATCGGTCCAAATTTTTGTCAATCGAATTCGGGTCGGGCGGCTGGACCTGAAAGGAGTTTTTGCGTATGGCCATAGATTAGGAGTTGTTGCATAGATATCCGTATATGTAATGACTTCGGGTGATGACGTCACATAACGTTAAGTCATAAGCATTGTGTCCTTGTATTCAAGTAGTTATTGTTCTTAACCGGTGCGGTGGTCCGCGAGAACTAAAATATGGCCCGCGAAACATTTATTCATTTTACTGGAGATTCAATGGTTTATCAATCGAAAGGTATCCAAAAACTGATTGGTATTAATGTTGGAGAGGTTGCTGAAGACGTCCAGAAAGAGCTTATTGGATTACAAAATGATACAAACTGTAAGGATGCGTTTGAATCTTTGTCAATGTCAATGGACTTTTAATAAAGGAAAGTGTTTTTGCAATGAACCTCATCCCAAGAAACAAACAATAAAAAAGGTATATATATATATATATATATATATATATATATATATATATATATATATATATATATATATATATATATATATATATGTATATATATATATATATATATATATATATATATATATATATATATATATATATATATATATTATGCTAAATTTACAGCTGTTAAACTTTCGTAAATAAATACGAGTGCAATTTTAGGATTAAATCTCGAATTTAAATGCATTTTTTACTAAATAAGAAATAATACAGAATGGCAATGCGCAAAGGTAGGATTCAAGATGGGTGTGATTTAAACGGGCAGCGAAATTTTACAATTTTGACACATCGTAATATACGATTGGCCGGCGAAATGATGGATTGGGCGGTGAAGCTTGATCAGGTAATAAAACAAAAATTCGTCTGCGTTTTAGATTTGAACAAGCAGCTTCAAAATCTTCTAAGTAGTAAAAAAAATAAGTTGCAACTAAATAAATATTTGGTCTGTGCGAAATAAATTACATTTTATTTTTTTTTTGCCTGCTCCAAAATCAAGTTGACTGCTGAAAAAATATTGTAACATTACAAATTGATGGGTAATCTAATACTGTTCTGACTGCTCTAAAATTAACTTAGCGTGTAATAAGGGGTAATTAATTAAAAATAAAGCATTTAATTAGAAAACTCCAAATATTGATTAATATAAAAGCACATACATTTCATGGTATTGTTAAGCTTAGTTTTTATTTTTTGCGAATAATCTCAGTTAGAACATATTTTTTGGCTTTTACGCAAAAATTACTAAATATATAACAATTAGAATAGACAAAGAATAAATTCTATGTCGCTAGTATTGGAAGAACTATATCTGTTCCTACACAATACTTTACGACATTAATTGCTTATTAAATAAAAAATCTTTATGAAAATCTAAAAATATCTAAATTTACATAGCAAAAATTTAAGTTCATAAAGTAGCAAGAAAAATGAGATCTTTTAAAATACAGAATTCTAAAAAAATAAAAATTGTCATAAAATGATTTAAAAAATTTACTTACATCTCAATCCTGTTTACAATATATTGTTTCGGCCTTTTTAGGCCTCCTCAGCTCAGGAATATGAGCTATTAATCTAATATTTGTCTATTTTTGTTATAACAGAGAAATACATTTATGAAAAAAATATGTCAAAATGACTTATAAAGACACAAGAAGTCTTATTGTTATATTTGTTGGTAAAATACCTTAAAAAATTAAAAAATTCTGCCAATACAGGTATGGTTTGTTAAGCTTATGAACTTAAATTTTTGATATGTAAATTTAGATATTTTTAGATTTTCATAAAGATTTTTTCTTTAATACGCAATTAATGTCTAAAGTATTGTGTAGGAACAGATATGGTTCTTCCAATACTAGCGACATAGAATTTATTCTTTGTCTTTTCTAATTGTTATATATTTAGTAATTTTTGCGTAAAAGCCAAAAAATATGTTCTAACTGAGATTATTCGCAAAAAATAAAATCTAAGCTTAACAAATATGGCCAGAATTTTTTAATTTTTTAAGGTATTTTACCAACAAATATAACAATAAGACTTCTTGTGTCTTTATAAGTCATTTTGACTTTATATTTTTTTCATAAATGTATTTCTCTGTTATAACAAAAATAGACAAATATTAGATTAATAGCTCATATTCCTGAGCTGAGGAGGCCTAAAAAGGTCGAAACAATATATTGTAAACAGGATTGAGATGTAAGTAAATTTTTTAAATCATTTTATGACAATTTTTATTTTTTTAGAATTCTGTATTTTAAAAGATCTCATTTTTCTTGCTACTTTATGAACTTAAATTTTTGCTATGTAAATTTAGATATTTTTAGATTTTCATAAAGATTTTTTCTTTAATAAGCAATTAATGTCTAAAGTCTAAAGTATTGTGTAGGAACAGATATAGTTCTTCCAATACTAGCGACATAGAATTTATTCTTTGTCTTTTCTAATTATTATATATTTAGTAATTTCATGGTATTATTAGTAAGGCTGCCCACCATGAGCGCCCACAGGAATTTTAAAGTTGTATATCTCTGTTGCTACATACGGGACCCATACCAAATTCAGGTGAGCCTACTAGGAATGTTTTGGTAAAGAAAAAAAGTTAAATTTTTGCTTGCCCAGCCCCCCCCCCCCTGAGAAAAAAATGAACACGTTTAGGTATTTTATTCATTAATTTTTCTAAACAAATTTTACATCATTTCGTCGACAATTTTTAAATTGTAAGAGAAAAAAATGTGTTGGTAGAAAGTTATAGTCTTTTGATTTTTTTATAAATTACGTCTTAAGTTTAAAAAAATTCAAATGACTTTAACTTTCAACTAGGTAACACATTTTTTCTCTTAAAATTTAAAAATTTTCGACGAAATGGTGTAAAATTTATTTAGAAAAAATAATAAATAAAATACCTAATCATGTTCATTTTTTCTCAGGGGGGGCCAAGCAAAAATTTAACTTTTTTTCGCAAATTACAAAATATTTTTTTTCTTTACCAAAACATTCCTAGTAGGCTCACCTGAATTTGGTATGGGTCCCGTATGTAGCAACAGAGATATACAACTTTAAAATTCCTGTGGGCGCCCATGCTGCCCACCGACCGAACTAACGAATCTCGCCGGTATCTTCAAACCCTTGCCAACTACAAATATTAAATACAGGTCATTTGATTTTCTGGCTTCTAAAGTAAATATTTTGCAGAAAACGAAACGCTGCTTAAAAACTGCTGAACGATATTTAAATACCGGGCACATTTTATTCACAGCCTAATTTATTTTGTCACCAGCCGACTAATAATTTCACCGCCCAATTAATAATTGTACTGCTCGAATAGATTTCGGACTGCCCAACGGGATAGTTATTTGTTACTTAAAGTTTTATTATGCCGACCACATGAACTATATTTTGCCCATCATTGTTTCACAGGCAGTTTATTTAAAGTATTGACAGAAAATTATTATACCGCCCGAGTAATTTTTTTGCCGGTTGGGCTTACCTACCTACTTATTTAAATCGCAGCAGAAATAATTACTTGCCATTCAAGATACAGTGTATGACTGAAAACTGTAAAAATCAAACAAGACATTCAATTCCTAAAATGCTATTAAATTCCACACGGCAAGCAGCAATTTAGAGATATTTAAGGAATAATGGAGTGTTATTAAAGATATATTAGTTCAGTTAAAGGTACGAATAGAACCCTGTACAGGACAACCATACTTAACTGCAAGTTGCTCAGTCAATCTTACACTACTTCTTATCTGTTTCTTATCTCCTGTATACATATCTTGGACAACCCGTACATACTTTTCTGACTCTCTACCCTTTTTGTTCTGCTACTGATACACGAGTACAATCGTTTTCCAGTTCCTTCCATACCTGTATAGTTTCAAGTATGACTTAAAAAATTTAACAATCAATTCATGTAAATATTTTAACTGCTAAGGTTGCCCTTCTTTAACAGCTTTTATAATCTTAATAGAGAAAAAAATTACAAAACAATTTAAGTCAACCTCTAAACTTTAATGTTAAACCCTTAACACAAAATAATTACAGTTTAAATTAAATTTTACCCATAAACGCCCTAGATAAAGCGGGCTTGAGAGAAATGATGTGTCTTTGCGGAGTATGTGCAGAAGCTTTAGGAAACATAAACAGAATACTTAAACACCACTTTGCTCTGTGCCTAATATTGTTACCTCCGACTAGCTTGAACGGTAATAAATAATCTAATACGTGTGGCAAAATACCGCTACTACTATCAAAATTAGGAAATACGTTGACTTTCCGTTATCCCATCAGCAGTCTAATGGGCGGTTGAGGTAAATTATAAATTACTTTTTCAATGTATAATTTTGGGGAATGAATATAGTTGGATACTATATTCATATACTATATAAAGGCATTTCTGGAAAGTATTAATAAATTTCGCTCTTCAAAACGTATCTAAAATAGCCTGTTGCTTAAAACTTTTAATTAAATAATGAATTTAATTAACATTTAGAGTCATATTATTTTTTAATTTCTCTCCGCTGAAGTTATTATCCTAGGCAGCATAAACGTCCACAGCAAGGAATGGCTAGGTTCCACAAAAGCCTACCCGGAAGGCAGAGTGGCAGAAAACTTCGCAATCAGCAACTTGCTTACCAATCTAATCAGGGAGCCAACATACTTTCCACGCGATCCTGCTCATAATTCGAATCCACTAGATCTTTTTTTACCTACCATCATAGCGCATACATCTGTATGCGCTCTCCTTGGTCATTCAGAACACGGCCTTATTACCTTCTCTTGCCCCATACATCCCAAGTTCGATGAAAACATTCCAGGAGTGTACAATCTGGAACTACAATAATTCTGCCGACTGGGATGCTCTTCGAAAATTCTTCTCTGCTGCTTCTCAGATCACAGATATTATTCAAGTAGGCATTAAAAGTTTCATTCCACGTAGGTACTCGCAAGAAACCTAAACTTTGCCATCAAAAGCACTGGTTCTTAAAGGCCTGGATAAAGTCAGGCTCAAAGACATCCAGGCTTATAAAAGGTTTCTTGAAAATCCCACACCCGAAAATCGTCAGATCTTCATCGAGTCTAAAAATGCTTCAAACAGCAGCAAATCCTTCTTTTTACTTGCCAAAAACATTAGCAAAAATTACTTTTTCTCCCCTGACCTCTGAAAATAAAATTATCTCCCCCTCTCAAGGAAAAGCTGAACTATTTACCAATGTAACGATGATGCGGGAAGAAGTGAAAAAGAATTAAGTTACCATCGTCACGTCAATATCGAATTAGTTTACCATCCTCGATAGAAGGTAAAAATCTCAGATGTAATTGCAATGGTATTGAGCTCGCGGGGTGATTGTCAAATCTTAAAATATTGAGCGAGTATGGCTACGTCTTTCACCTACCCAGCATAGATGCGTTGTTTACATGGGTAACTAGAATATATTATAAATACTTGGATTTTACGCAAACTTTACTGAGAGAGGGAGAGAGAGAGAGAGAGATAGAAAAATTCTGTGTACCTATTGTAAAATGATTTTATAATAAATTTTTCTTATTTTTTTATATTTCACACTTAATTTCTCTTGTTAATTTAATAGCTAGTATAAATCAGGTTCTATTAATATGTTTTGACTTTCCCATATAGAAGTAATTTTCGCAGACACAAAACTTTGGAACCAACAGGTAAAACACGCCCAGATATAACTAACGATCAAGTCCTGAATGCAATAAAAATCATGGAAAACAACAAATCACCCGGACCTGACCAGATACCATGAGAAATTTTCAAGCTCGGAAGGTGGTAGAGGAATTTTTCCTCGACCGAGGTGGTACCACCCCACACATCCTCTTAAAGGGCTGGTGAAATCCCAACGGATGTTTCCAGCTCTGGATGTGTGAGTCGATTCCCCAGTACACCCTGGGTACATAGTACTTAGACTTCGGTCTTCGTGGGCTGTCAGAAGATAAAAAAAAGCTCGTAGCCAAAAACCTCATAGGGCTCATAACAAGTCTCTTTAACGCCATGTACAAAAACAGGCATAATAAGGAATATGCATGCAGTTTTTTTATTGCATAAATCGTTTAAGGAAGTCATTACAAACCCAAAAATACCATTTTGAAGAAAATTACTATTATAATTTAATTAAATTTTTTTTACTTCTCGGTATAATTTATTAAAATTTAGAAAGCAGACATTCGCCCTCAGTGCCAAGTGAGATAAGCAAAAATAAGTGTTAATCTACATGTTAACGTAATGCTTAACCTAGGGATGCTACATACAAACGTATATGAATCGACAACTTCTGTGATAGTCCGAAAGCAAGTGAGCATTTTCTTGTACGATTGATAACTATATCAATTGATTTACCAAACCGATTGTTATTATTTGTAATACTGTATGCTTAAGAGTGGAAACACGTCAATCTGCAAGACATAAAGTGGAACAGGTTTATAATGCAACACAGGAAACATTCACATTTCCTAGCGTCACATGCTCTATCTAATTTATTTTGTCCTGTTCTCAACACGACATCAACCAATCAGACGAGGAATTTAACTTCGGAAAAAGGTGCGCGTTTATCATCAGTAGCATGTGGAGAGTCGTCTTATTTGCCCAGACAGTAATTGTTGTTTGTGTTACGGTTTTTTTATATTATTGCAGTGTAATTTGTGTATAATTGTTTTTATTAATCAATGAAATCTTATATTGCTTATACGTGGAACACTTCCTTGTTGACTTTTCATTTTTTGTCTTGAATGGTCATCCACCTTTAACACAGGCTAACCACGCAACCAAAACTCATTGTTTGTGACTTTCTTGAAATCCAAGAAAACGCAATTAAAATTTTCATTTGAAGAAAAGTGATCACCTACTTTCATGTTTTATAGTTTTTACGCAAAAACCCCAATATTTACATACCATTTAAATAACTATTTTTATTTTAGGTTAGAACTGCCGGCACCCGAGAAATTTTGTACTAGGGTGCTGGCGCAGATATATATGCATCAACGTTTTGGGAACCGGCGCGGCGCGGCGGGCGCCGGCCGGTTCGCGTATTGGCATTGTTTACCACAGTGCAGCGCATATACGGCGTTGGAACGCAGTAAAGAATGGCCAAATGTTCGCGGCATGTATCCAGGCAAAGCTTACCGCGGTTCAGCACAAACTGAACGCGCGTTTTCAATTTTGTCGAATTTTAAGCCTAAACATTTTAGTTATTATTCGTCCAACCGATGTAATTTTTTATGTGTGACTTATATTTAAATTTTATTTATATTTAAATTTATATTTAAAATACAAAGAATATTTGAGGGTGACAAATTTAAATTTAAAAATCTTGTAAAAAATACGTTTTAAAAAAAGCTTTTATTATTTAGATGTACTAAAACGAAAAAAATAAGTATCGTTTTTTCATAATGCTGAATGATATTTCTGAGTGGACGTAGTTAGCGTGGGTGGATCCTAAGAAAAGGAGTATCAAAGAATCAAAGTTATCACTGAAACAGATATACTAATATATTATGTTAAATTTACTGTCTTAAAATCTCGTCGCGCGCGAAAAGTTCATACAGGCATTAATTTTGTTTAGCAGAAATTGTACATACCTAAGTATGCATTTTTTTCTTTTCTATTTACGCGACAAGCTCTTGAGACAATAAATTTAACATAATATATTATACCTGTTTCAGTGATAACTTTGATACTACTTTTCTTAGGATCCACCCACGCTAACTACGTCCACTCAGAAATAGCATTCAGCATTACCACAATGAAAAAACTATACTTATTTTTTTCGTTTTAGTACATCTAAATAATAAAAGCTTTTTTTAAAAAGTATTTTTTACAAGATTTTTAAATTTAAATTTGTCACCCTCAAATATTGTTTTTATATCGAAAGCTTAATGTTACATCATAGCTTCCATCTCGATGTATCATTATTAACGTATGTCATTGTGTCATATCTATAATACAGATGCTAGATTATTAAATAACACCTTCGATATACAAACTATACACTTTGCCTGACGAGAGTTGAATGCCACGTGACACTTTTTTTCACAAATCGCCGTCAGATCAGATCGATTTTAGCTGGTTGAAAATTGGAAAAGTCAACAAATCGGCTGCGAATTGATTTTTATCAATGGGCTTGTTTAGTCATTTCGCGTTTTCAATAAATGTGTTTATATTATTGCACAATCAGTCAATTAAAATACACACACAAAAAATTATATCGGTTGGACGAATAATAACTAAAATGTTTAGGCTTAAAATTCGACAAAATTGAAAACTTTGTGCTGAACCGCGGTAAGCTTTGCCTGGATACACGCGGCTAACATTTGGCCATTCTTTACTGCGTTCCAACGCCGTATATGCGCTGCACTGTAGTAAACAATGCCAATACGCGGCCGGTTCCAATAGATTTACCACTATATAGGTTCTTGTTAAAACGGAATAAGTCGATAGATCTTCTCTCGTGTAGTGAAGCGATTTTCTTATATTCGTCCATCGTTTTCAAAATTATTAATTAAAAACCTTTAAGCAGGGAACATTTTACAATAATCGAAATCAAATATTAATAAAAATAATTTTGTTTTTGACACTAGAAACAATAAACAATTGAGATTAAGACCTGAAATATCTTCTTTTTTGTTAAAAAATGTATGTTTTTAGAACGGACTATACAGTATTCTGTATCATGTATCATGTTTATCTCTATTTTGCCTATAAAGAAATGCTTGTAGAGTACTTAGTATCAAAGCGATCGCTTCCTCTTCGCTTCTTTATCTCTTTCGCTATCGCTATTTTAAAAAGTTACCGAGTCCCACTCCAGCAATGTAGCAGGAACACGGGAAGCCTGCGTTAAATGTCCTAGTACAGAGGTGTCTAGATGTGAACCAAGATCGTTTCATCTGTTTCTTGGATTATAACAAGGCCTTCGTTCGCATAAGGCACGACAGACTCATAAAAATCCTATATGAAAAGAATGTAGACTTCAACAACTGGAGGTTAATACCAACCTCTATTGTAATCTCAATCTCTGATTATAATCAGAGAGCGGTTTTTAAAGAAGGTGAGGAATTGTCACACAAGATTAAGATTGAAAGAGGAGTACGGCGGAGATCTGTACTCTCTCCTATACTTTTCAACCTTTATTCTGAAGAAATCATATGAGAGGTTCTATCAGAAGAAACAGCTGGAATTAAGGTGAATATCTGTCATATCTGCAAAGATGCAGACCTTTTTTCGTAGCCGTGACATATGAAAATTAACCGGAGTATTAAATTAAAAACTAATATAAAATAAACCTAGAATCTCAAACCATACGAACATAAATTAAATCTACAAACTGCGAAGTCCGTAGCATTGCTACCCCTTTAAGACTTGATGGTTCCGATAAAGTTACTTGATGTTTGTAACGGGCCAACCTGTCAAGATGCAGGACTTTCATCTGCAAATGAGAACTTTTCTGAATTCGATACACCAGATTGTTAAGCCATGACTTCTGGGGTTTTGGTAAGCGTCCTTTGGTTCTTTTGGGATTGTATAACCAAACTTTCTTACCAACCATAAATCCACCAGTAGCCTTCAAATCATATCGGGACGGCATCCTATAACTTTCTGCTTGTAACTTGTGGCGAACTTATCCGTGTAGAGTGTAGAGCTTAAAGCTGCGGACGGAGTTGACTGTCGTAGTTTTATAATATTTCCTCAACACCAGGTTTGTTGTCCGATAAGCAGATCGATAGGAAGGCGTAATTCTGTTCCGGAAACTATGCTAGCAGGCGTTTTTTCAGTTTTTTCGTGAACTGCAGAGCGATAAGCGAGTAACAGTGGCTGAATCCATTGGTCCCAGTTACTTAGTGATTCATTGACTTGAATTCTAATGTAATTTTCCAAAATTCTGTTAAATCGCGCTACCATCCTATCTGACTGAGGATGTAGGGGTGTTGTCCTGGTTTTGTGAATTCGTAAAAGTTTGCATAGGCTGGCAAATACTGCAGATTCGATGTTCCCACTTTGCTCAGAGTGGATTTCTTTTGGCACTCGATATCGACAGATCAACTGTTCAAATAGTATGTCGGCAACAGTGCTAGATTCTTGATTTGGCATTGCTTATTCTGGTTATTTGCTAAAGTAATCCATCGCCACTAAAACATAGTGATTTCCAGACTCGCTCATCTATAGCAATTCTTTCAAAAGGTGCTTCCACATTGTACTGCTCCATCTTGCCATGGCTACTGGTCTTTGGTCGTTTTCTGGCAGCATAATCGGTACAAGTTCTGCACCATTCTTTAACATTTGCGCGGCCCAACCAGTAGAATCTCTCTTGGACTTTTTCAAGACTTTTTATTATCCCTAAGTGGCCGCCATCTACACCATTATGTTGTAGAGCTTGCAGTACTTCCGAAACAATTTTAGTAGGTAATATAATCTGATATTTGTGATCAGACCCTCTTGCATTACTAAAAAATTTCGTATTATTGTTCGGTGGACAGTGCCCGAAAATGGGGGCTTTTTAAATTGGGCTAACTTATACCGAAAATAATAAAAAAAAAATAGCTAAATTATCCCTGTTGTTTTTTTTAATATAATATTTTTAGGTTTGTAATAACTTGCTTAAATGGTTTATTCAATAAAAAACACATGCATATTCCTTAGGATATTCATTTTTAGTGCAAAGCGGATTTACAATATTCACAAGGTTTCAATTATAGCGCTAAACATACCTACAGTTCATAGTTCAAAACCATGCCAAATTTGAAGACATTAACTTAGTAATTTTTGCTAGCAAAAATATGTATGTGTATGGGCAAATAGTACGATAAAAAAAAAATTACAAGACTGATTTTTTTTTGAGAAACTGTTTAGTCTCTGCGCAATAAAGTGACGTATCATTTGCATTACACTGTTTTACTGTCAGTTTAAATTTTATTAAAGTTATGAAAGTATTACACATCGCATTAACAAATGAAAGTAATATTAAAATGACCCCTCTAAAATATTTTCCAATAATAAAGTTCAATAATAAGTTTAGACGACATCCTTAATTCCGGTTTAGGAATTTAATAAGGAAAAGTTGGAACATTTAGCCGAACGGCATGCGATGAATAAGGGATTAGACTGACGTTGAAATATTGGGGAAAAAGGGTTGCACGAAAAATCGTTCTCTGTGAAAAGAGCTTTTCAGTATTCACTGCTTGAAGCCGAAATATTGTTTTCCTTTGTAAGAGCTTGCACTCTAAGTATGTTGAACACATGAAAGTAAAAGGACAATGTTAAAATTTTCTTGCTGTATATGTTACGCTCAATAGTCGAATTCGGGCAATGCCCGAAAAAAATACGCAAAACTAGTTTTGAGCAACGAATATTTCCCAAACCCGAAATTTTATTTTTATACGGTTATTGAGCATTACAAAATAAGCAGAACTAGTTTTGCGCAATTTGAAATGTACAAAACTAGTTCTGTACATTTCTGAATGGCCAGCACTAGTTAGGCTTGTTTTACAGACTCCCAAACCCAAATAAAGAGTAGGGTTATGTTGTTGTTTTTTGTTTTGAATTTATTTCGTTTGTGCGACAAAGAAATATCACTTAGAACTGCATCCTCCGATATTTCTGGATCTACACAAGGTTTTATTTCATGTATGTGCAGTAAAAAGTGTATTAATAGAGCATGTTCTTGTCGAAAAAAGAATGTCATCTGCAATTCTAAGTGCCTTCATTCAAGCTCTTGTTCAAATAAATAATTTTTTAAACTTAACTGAATATCTGTCTAAGAATAAAGTTTTATTTGTTGTTGTATTTGTCAGTATTTAAATAAAATATATTATTTAAATAACATTTCCAACTTTATTTTATTCGGACGCTTCGCGCTGATTAAATGAAAAAAGCATAACTAGTGCTGGCCATTCAGAAATGTACAGAACTAGTTTTGTACATTTCAAATTGCGCAAAACTAGTTCTGCTTATTTTGTAATGCTCAATAACCGTATAAAAATAAAATTTCGGGTTTGGGAAATATTCGTTGCTCAAAACTAGTTTTGCGTATTTTTTTCGGGCATTGCCCGAATTCGACTATTGAGCGTAACATATACACTTGATCTCTTTGACTCTTGGACTTTTACAAAAGGAAAAAGTGTATTTTTATATACGTAAAGAGATGTGCAATAAAGTTGTGTAATTTAATTTCAGGTTTAGAAGTTGTAATAATATAACTATATAATATATAAATCTTAATAGATATGTCACTGGCATTATAAAATAATAGAAGAGGTAATAAACAAAGGGTATATACACATAAGTGTGATGACAACAATTTGAAGAAAACGAAGGTCAAATCTATTACATTTTTGAAAATCTGAGGGTTCTCCCGTTGTACATATTTTTTGAGTGAGCAATTAAGGAGAATTTTTTTTTACGTTAGCTCATACAATTATGGTATATTTTGTCGTAATTAGAATTCATCATGCTTTATCCTTTAGCGTTCCAGAACTTGAAGACCTCCGCTTTTCTCCACTTCAATGATATTTCTCTGCTCCAAGTTGTTGTGGTCAGGTATGTGCGCCGGCAATGGCGTACCCAGCGAGGGTCGGCTGCCTCTCTAGAAGATAAATTAGCCTATGATCTCCGCAAATCGAATTCACATCCCGCCTACTTCCTAGGCAGCTGCCCCCCCCCCCCCCCCCCTAGAAGAAAAAATATCCAATGATCTTCGCACCGAAGTCGCATCCCGCCCCCTTCAATGAAAATAATATGAGTTGCCCCCCTTTAGTTCAGATCCTGGGTACGCCATTGTGCGCAAGTCTACACATGATCTTCTATAGTTATTTTTACGGATTCTTAGAAGAACTAGCCTCAAGTAATAAAACAAGAAGTGCATTGGCAGACGAAAACTCAGACATCAATTTTTTCTGCTTTTTACTCCTTCATACTTAGAGTGTCTAAATTATGTAACCAATTTTTTCCCATTTCTCTTCTAACATTTAATTCTTCGAGTTTTAAATCAATACATTTAGTGTATATTTTCTCTAAATACTTCAGTGCAGTTCTCTTTGATACGCTATCGTCGTGCCATAAAAAGTCTTGAAATTTGAACTTTGAGCATAGGCTAGATTATTAGATTTTTTTTAAATATTTATTTATTATAACACGTAAATAAGACAACTAATAATTTAAATAGCCTAATGCCGATGAAGTTCCTTGGAAACTCCATTTTTAACTATTTTTATTGTATCTACTTTCCTTTCAATTGCCAAACACTGCTATCTATCAATTTCCAATAAACGGTACAAGAGAACTTTGAAACCAAGATTAATCAAAGATTTAAGTACCAGTAGTTCCAAGTGGTTGATAGTATAGCATGCTTTTGTCCAATCGACAAAAACTTCACTTACCGCTGATTTATTTTAAAGACTTATAAAAATGGTTTAATATATTGGAATGGGTACCCCGTGGGGTAGTCTAGAGACGCACTCTTTTGGTTTAATCGAACAACTGTACAATTTTCTCTGACACCCGAAAACCAGACCATATGCGCGCCTGCATGCTGCTGCAACTGTATCAAAATTTTATTTTTAAGGGAAATATGTTTTAAATTTGTTCTAATAAAAAAATAAATAAATTACTCTAGAACTGTCCAACAATAACATATATATTATACATAACTATACCTACATAATAATTTATAATCGCCAAAAACGCGTTATGCTTTAAAAAATTCCTTAGGTATAATACGACATACTTTCCTAGGTATCGAGAAATATTTTTCCTTTTAAGATGTCAAAAAATGTCAATCTGACATTCCACAAATAAAAATTATAAAGATTTTGGATGTCGACGCCACCTTTGTAAAAAATACCCGTGCACAATGGGAACTTTGTAGTTCAATCACCATGGTGATTGAAGCACAATGAAAATGTGTAAAACACAATGCACCATGTTCCGAAATTACTATTGAACATACAATAAAGGTTTTTATTGCCATTCGTAGAAAATAGTATATTGTACAACGAGCATGGAATGACATGCATTTCCTACGAGTATGACGTTTGCAGCACGATGCCGCAGGCGAGTGCTGCAAATCATACGAGTAGGAAATGGTCATTCCATGCGAGTTTTACACTATACTTTTTCTACGAATGTTACTGTTAATAAAATGGGATTAGTAATATTTTTCTTTTTAAGATGTCAAAAAATGTCAATGAAATTATAAAGATTTTAACGCGGCACCGGTCAACGCCACCTTTGTAAAAAAGACCCGTGCACAATGGGAACTTTGTAGTTCAATCACCATGGTGATTGAAGCACAATGAAAATGTGTAAAACACAATGCACCATGTTCCGAAATTACTATTGAACATACAATAAAGGTTTTTATTGCCATTCGTAGAAAATAGTATATTGTACAACGAGCATGGAATGACATGCATTTCCTACGAGTATGACGTTTGCAGCACGATGCCGCAGGCGAGTGCTGCAAATCATACGAGTAGGAAATGGTCATTCCATGCGAGTTTTACACTATACTTTTTCTACGAATGTTACTGTTAATAAAATGGGATTAGTAATATTTTTCTTTTTAAGATGTCAAAAAATGTCAATGAAATTATAAAGATTTTAACGCGGCACCGGTCAACGCCACCTTTGTAAAAAAGACCCGTGCACAATGGGAACTTTGTAGTTCAATCACCATGGTGATTGAAGCACAATGAAAATGTGTAAAACACAATGCACCATGTTCCGAAATTACTATTGAACATACAATAAAGGTTTTTATTGCCATTCGTAGAAAATAGTATATTGTACAACGAGCATGGAATGACATGCATTTCCTACGAGTATGACGTTTGCAGCACGATGCCGCAGGCGAGTGCTGCAAATCATACGAGTAGGAAATGGTCATTCCATGCGAGTTTTACACTATACTTTTTCTACGAATGTTACTGTTAATAAAATGGGATTAGTAATATTTTTCTTTTTAAGATGTCAAAAAATGTCAATGAAATTATAAAGATTTTAACGCGGCACCGGTCAACGCCACCTTTGTAAAAAAGACCCGTGCACAATGGGAACTTTGTAGTTCAATCACCATGGTGATTGAAGCACAATGAAAATGTGTAAAACACAATGCACCATGTTCCGAAATTACTATTGAACATACAATAAAGGTTTTTATTGCCATTCGTAGAAAATAGTATATTGTACAACGAGCATGGAATGACATGCATTTCCTACGAGTATGACGTTTGCAGCACGATGCCGCAGGCGAGTGCTGCAAATCATACGAGTAGGAAATGGTCATTCCATGCGAGTTTTACACTATACTTTTTCTACGAATGTTACTGTTAATAAAATGGGATTAGTAATATTTTTCTTTTTAAGATGTCAAAAAATGTCAATGAAATTATAAAGATTTTAACGCGGCACCGGTCAACGCCACCTTTGTAAAAAAGACCCGTGCACAATGGGAACTTTGTAGTTCAATCACCATGGTGATTGAAGCACAATGAAAATGTGTAAAACACAATGCACCATGTTCCGAAATTACTATTGAACATACAATAAAGGTTTTTATTGCCATTCGTAGAAAATAGTATATTGTACAACGAGCATGGAATGACATGCATTTCCTACGAGTATGACGTTTGCAGCACGATGCCGCAGGCGAGTGCTGCAAATCATACGAGTAGGAAATGGTCATTCCATGCGAGTTTTACACTATACTTTTTCTACGAATGTTACTGTTAATAAAATGGGATTAGTAATATTTTTCTTTTTAAGATGTCAAAAAATGTCAATGAAATTATAAAGATTTTAACGCGGCACCGGTCAACGCCACCTTTGTAAAAAAGACCCGTGCACAATGGGAACTTTGTAGTTCAATCACCATGGTGATTGAAGCACAATGAAAATGTGTAAAACACAATGCACCATGTTCCGAAATTACTATTGAACATACAATAAAGGTTTTTATTAACATTCGTAGAAAAATACATTACTAATCCCATTTTATGTAACAGTAACATTCGTAGAAAAAGTATAGTGTAAAACTCGCATGGAATGACCATTTCCTACTCGTATAATTTGCAGCATTCGCCTGCGGCTCATGCTGCAAACGTCATACTCGTAGGAAATGCATGTCATTCCATGCTCGTTGTACAATATACTATTTTGATAGACATTTGATAGACAGTGTATTTTTGCAAAAAAAATCATAATTTCTGTATGGATTCCTTTTTTAATATCCTATACCTCCTAACATTTCTGAGACAACTAAATCCAAAACAGAGCTCGAAACGTAAACTTCGTGACGCTTTAAGATTTTTCTACATCACATACCAGTGAAAGTATTAAAATTACCGACATCAAAGAAAATAGAATAGGTTTGTACCGACATATTTTTTTCACATATGGTTTTAGTCAACTACAAAATACATCTTATTTCGCTTCCCTGTCCCTATCCCGCGTTTCTTTTTTCTTGTTTCAATTCGAAATCTTATTGGGGATTCAAACTAAGAACGTTGCACTTTGATTGGCCGATTTGCTAACTAGCATAGTGGGCAATAGCTGCTATTAGGGAGAATTTTCAAGAAGAAATTGCAGACAAGCTAACCCATAGACGATCAAATTTAGAGTGGTATTCTAATCAGAGTTCATCATTTGCTAAATAAATTTATAAGATAGGTTTTTTTATAAATCATGTGATAGAAACACCACTTTAAATTTTATCTGGTATATGTTAGCGTGTCAGCAATTTCTAGTTGCAAAATCTTACTATTAAGTGTTATTATGGTTTGCCTGTCCTTTGTCACCAATGTCAAATAATTTGATTATTAAAACTGTGAACAAACTTTTAGTTTTCAGTTTCTCAATAGTGCTGATAGTAAAAAATACCGTGGATTATTTTAAGCATTGTATTTAATTAGGTAATGGAACGTTTTTTTCCTTAATGGATGTACCTAGTGTTTTGTTAGTGTTGTACAAAAGTATTTCCTTCTAGAGGAAGTAAATTTTACTTCAAAAGTAACAAAAACAATAGTTTTCCGTTTTTAATAGTGACAAAATACCGTGCAATTTTATAAGTACTGTGTTTACTTTTCTAAAGGAACTCTTGTTAACCCTTTTTTGCCCGGGTGGGTCAATTGTTACGTGGATGCACGGGTGAGGCCTGTGAGGACCAAATCTATTATAACACTTTTTTTGATTCCCAGTTCAGATTTTTTAAAAATTTGTGGCGGGTTGTTGCTTTTCTTTCTTTTAATACATATTATATTTTAAAACAAATTTAATTCAACAAATTCGCCAAAAATGAAGAAAAAGGAAAAATCTGTCATTTTTTGACGTTTCCGATTAAGTCAGAAATAACAAAAAACTATATGTATATCAACATTATAGAATTTTTTTTACAAAAGAAAAGGGTATACAGGTTTAAATAAAACATTAGTAAGCAATGGAAAAAAATCTGAACAAAAAATGCAGCGTTTTGAATTGAAGCAATAAAATTTAGGAGTTTTTGTTTCGATGTCACTGGGAACAATATAGAGATACGTTAATCGCCGAACCTCCTATTCAAAGGGACCCATTGTATAATTTACAGTTAGGTTTTGTACACAACTCACAAATACAATACTAAAAATCAAATCTAGTAAAATTATCCAAAATAAACCGTTCGATTCACTTGCATAAGCAAAACTAATAAAAATGAACCAAAATTAAATTTATCGCATTGCGGGGAAACCCCATAGATGTAATGTCTATGGGAAACCCTGATACCTACTATGTGAATTCGGGGAATTACCGAAGCCTTAAATCGGCAGGTTTAGCAAAAATGGCGATAGCGCGGTGAAAAATCGCTACAAATAAAAATTACACATTCGGACGGGTGAGGTCTGTGAGTGCAAACACTGCTATAACTAAAAAACGGTTTAAGCTTTTACAACACAAAATAAATCAGTACTGCCTTTTTGCAAGTGTGAAAGGTACCTCGGGTTTCGGGATTATAACTTAAAAAATTTAAAAGTTGTCATCACATTTCATACTGGCCTGGACTGACAGGCCTCACCCGTGCAAAGGAGGGTTAACGTTAATTTATTATTAGTCAAGCGTTGGTTTCTTGCATTAATGGCTCTACTGTGATATCAGTGTTCTTTGGTATATTGGTATTTGTTAATCTTAAACATTTCCAAAACAAGTAAGTGTATTTTAAAGGAATTTCACAGCAAAGGTCATAACACTATTTATCACACCGACGTGTTGCACAGAACAAATTATTGATAGAATTAGCAAGTTATTCGGACGCTAGCGAGTTGGGTCCTTTTGCAGGTAATCGGATGATTACACCCAACAGTTGGGCCCCGATATGCAAATGAGGGTATTAGTGGTTTTATTACACTTGAAAAGGTGTAGTACGATATTCCTAGAAGTACCTAGTTAAGGTACCAATACAGGGTGCTCACAGGTCCTTAAATGTTGACAACTTATTCATTTTTGTCAGTCCTTTTCTGAGTTTTATAAACGATGGAAGTTCAAACAATGTTAAGTGAAAAAGGAAAGCGACTGTTAGTCGTATGTGGTTTTAAGTTTTGTGTCGGCAAAATTTTAAAAGATAACACTTTGTATTGGAGATGTGTAAATAAAAACAGTGTCCCGCTAAACTCTACACGCCGACCACAAATTTTGAATGTGTTTTAAAATATAATCTAAATCATAATCATGAGCCTGAAGAAAATCTTGAAAGACAAAAGTTAAGCAATTGTATCAAAAGAAAAGCTGCTAGTGATCCATATGAGAGGCCTTCAAAAATAATTCACAGTGAACTTCGACAATGCGGAGCATCAGTTGAAAACATTACAACTAATGATTTAAACCTTATTCGAAAAAATATTTATGAGTGTAGAAAGTCGCAGGTTTCCACATTGCCTAGGAATCAAGACGAAGTTTTTTGTTCTTTAAAGAACTTGTCACCAAAAACATTCAAGGACGAATCATTTTTGATGGTAAATAGCGAGGAACATAAAATTGTAATATTTTCTTGTCGTACAAACCTGCATTTTCTTTGCTCTGTAGAAACTATTTTTATGGACGGTACCTTTAATTATTGTGCTAAGTTTTTTTGTCAATTTTTTACCCTTCATGGGTACAAAAATGGTCATTATGTACCTTTAGTTTTTTGTCTATTACCTAGTAAGAAACAATTGTTATATCAAAACCTATTTAATCTTTTGACTGAAAAATGTGCCGAAAATCACTTAATACTATCCCCAAAAAATGTAGTGATAGATTTTGAAGTAGCCATTCATAATGCTGTTACTTTTACTTGGCCTGAATCAACAATTGTAGGCAGTAGATTTCATCTGTCACAGGCATGGTTCAGAAAACTGCAGGCACTTGGATTAAGTACTGAATACAAAAATAATACTGAAATTGGAAAAAAACTAAAGTACTTTTTTGGCCTTCAATTTTTAGAACCTAATGAAGTGGGTGATTGTTTTACTTTTGACTTAGTTAGTGACTTGCCAGAAGATGAAAGGCTAAAACAATTTTGTGACTATTTAGTAGATACTTATATAGATGAATGTTCACAATTCCCACCAAACATTTGGGCTAATCTTTCATCTTCGTTATATCGAACAACTAATGCATGTGAATCGTTTCACTCAAAGTTTAATAACAGTTTTTATCATTCCCACCCAAGTATATTTAAGTTTGTAGATATTTTGCTAAATTTTCAAACCGAAACATATATTAAAATTGTAACAGCAAACAAATTTCCAAAAGCTCTAAAAGCTGATATTAGAAAGAAAAAACAATTTGTAGAAAATAAAATACGGGAATATATGTCAAATGAAATCGACAGAACAAGTTTTATAAAATGTGTTTCCTGTAAATACGCGCCTAGTTGATTAATCACAGTATATTATGTAAAACAATACTTGTAAACTGTATTATATTATTAATTTTTAAAATTGTGAATTTATTTTGCACAATAAACAATACAAATTTTCAAAACTTTTTTATTTACCCTGTATACCCAAACATAAATAATTAGAATATTTGTCATAAACACTCTTAAAGGGATAAGTATATATCGGGCCCAACTGTTGTGTGGGATTAAAGACGTTTGACTGAATCCCAGGTAATAGGGCCCAACTGTGTAACTCCCAGTTATTCGGTATCATGTGTTTCTTCCCAGTGGCTGGTGCCGCTGGTTAGAAAAGTTTAAGGGGCGATTACCTGCTTATTATTGCAAAGCGCCATTTATGAATATTATTATTCAATCTGAATTCATACCACGATTTACCGATTTAAATATGCAGTGAATTTCATAAAACCCTGTAGATTAGCGCGGTGTAAAGGTACTGATGATCTACAAGGAAAGGCACAATTTCTTCTAAAGTAACTTTAAAATATCTTTATTTCAAGGCCAGGCAGTAATGAAATTATTATGTTTGAAGAATATTTTATTAAATCGTTGACTAAACCCAATATTATTAAAATAAAATCATTTTAAAACTAATTTAATAGCATGTAAATGTTTTAAAATACACAAACATAATAGGCGAGCGGAACACCCCCAAAAAGTAGCTTAGAAATAGCAGTATGTGACCACGGCGTCCGAGTCGCTAAAAACAGTTTTACTGTATGTTTTCGAGGTCGCTGAACACGAATTAAAATGGGGGAACATTAAAAAAAAATGGCAATTTAGTGCTAAATGAGGAAAATAAAATTTTCATACTTTTTAATATTCAACTCGCTATATCTCAAACAATTGTTCATATTTCTTTTTTAAATTTTAACCCCCTATTCTTTAAGGTATTACCTAGAAAACAAGCCCCATCCGAAGGTCTCAAAGCAATTATTGGCCGAGTGGCAAATTTTCAAAGTTGTGCTATCAGGTTTTATAAGTCCTCACGTACTATCGCAAAAGTTGATTGACGAAGTTTCGAATTTCGAGTAAATAGCTATATAGTATTAAAATATAGTATATAAGGAAGTTTTTTGTAAAATTTGAGCGCTTTATATTCAATAGAAAAAAAGATATACGATTTCAAAGCTAAGAGCTGAGTACGGGCGCGTGCGCTTAGCGCGCCGTGATTATCGCGGCAGGCGTATACAGGCGTTTGAATGATTTTACCTAGCTCGATTGCTTACTATATCGCATTTTTTTAGATATTTTTATTTGTGTTATTGAAAACACGTTGGTTATAAATATTCCAAATGTTTTAATCAACACGGTAAGTACAGTTAGCTACCTACATGATTTACGTTTATGATTGTGTAGTGCTAATTCAAAGTACATATATTATAACTATTGCACACTTACAACATTTTTAAAATAGTCCTCAGCTGTGGTTTTTAACAGGAAAAATTTCGGTCCGCACTGATCTGAGAAGATATATACCTATACATATTTTATCCCAAAAACTAGGAAATCATTTATGTTCATCTTTCTTAGCTGCACAAGCTTTGACCGGCTATATATGATACAAATTCATCATTATTTTATATTGGTAAAAATACTCTTAATGCCACTCTAAAAATAATGTCAAATGAAGAATTGCTTAATTTAGCTAAAATAAATGATTTAACTATAGATATTGTCCAAGAAATCGTTAGCTTATTCGTATCGTATTTGTATGATCCCCCCAGAAATACAAAAGCTATTCGCACTGACATCAATTCCTTACGCTATAATTTAGCCATCGAAAAAAATCTAAACATCTCAAAACTTGCTCCGTCAAAACCAGCTATGCTAAAGCATATTTTAAGAGCTCTTTGGCAAATCAACGAATGGAGGCAAGCGATAAAATCTATAATTATTGCTTCTGAAGATGTGACAAAGTTTGGATGGTTGGTAGAAGACGACAAATTGCAATTCGATTATTATGATGGATCCACTGCCATAGAAACACTACAAAAATATTTTTGTTCCTGTAATGGTAAAAATGCTTGTACAACTGCGATTTACCCTTGTATAGTATCTAACTTAAGATGCTGTGATGTTTGTAACTGTAGTGATTCATGTGTCAATGTAGGTAAAATAAACGAATAATTTCAAATTCCTTTCAGTGATTTTCTTTAATTAGGAGTTGTACTTACCTTGCTTATTTTGAACATTTATGAAAAATGTTTTTACGTTAACACAAATAAAAAGATCTAAAAAATCGATACAGTAAGTAATCGAGCTAGGTAAAATCATTCAAGCCACTGTATACGCCTGCCGCGATAATCACTGCCCGCCAAACGCGCGCGCCCGTACTCGCTCTCAGCTTTGAAATCGTATTTTTCTATTGAATATAAAGCGCTTAAATTTTACAAAAAACTTCCTTATATACTATATTTTAATACTATATAGCTATTTACTCGAAATTCGAAACTTCGTCACTCAACTTTTGCGATAGTACGTGAGGACTCATAAAACCTGATAGCACAACTTTGAAAATTCGCCACTCAGCCAATAATTGCTTTGGGAACTTTGGATGGAGCTTGTTTTCTAGGTAATACCTTAGAGAATAAGTGGTTAAAATTTAAAAAAGAAATGTGAATAATTGTCTGAGATATAGCGAGTTGAATATCAAAAAGTATGAAAATTTTATATTCCTTATTTGGCACTAAATTGCCATTTTTTTCATTGTTCCCCCACTTTAATCAAAAAAATAACTTTGGATTCGTGTTGAGCGACCTCGAAAACATAAAGTAAAACTGTTTTTAGCGACTAGGACGACCGTGGTCACTAGTCGGTCATTTTAGGGGTGAGTCCCGCTCGCCTATAATGAAAAGCAACATTCTCCTCTCTATATCAGGGTAACAAAACAGCTTAAACTAAACGGATTTGGTTAATCGAATCCCGCCGCCTTTTGCAACCTATATCCTTCTATTGGAATTACTTGAAGCATTTCAGAGTCACTTTACAATCAATCAACCGCTTACGCCTTTGCTTTACGCCTTGCAAGGAGAGATAGGAATAAATGAGAAATTGGAAGCTTTGAGAACGAAGTTTGGCCTATTATTGAGGTTTAAATGGTTTAATAGTAGCTTAAATAGGCTTTGTTGGATTTCTTGCATTATAAATCATAAAGAAATATCATGCATGCATAACCTGATCTAGTTTAAAAAGAACTTGTTTCTTTGTTCTAGAAAAATACTAAATAATAACCAACACGAAGAAGCTTTTTAACAAATTCACGGCGCATCCTTAACAGCAATACCCAATCATAACTGCTATTTGGTCTTTAACATTGTTGTTGCTCAGCCATTTGCTATGAAAAAAACAATGGCATATTATTATACAGATATATTATGGGGTGGCCCATTAGTGCGAGGAAGTCCAATATCCCAGTTATCACGAGAAATACGAAAAAATATACGTACAAAAGTTATAGGATCCGTAAAGGTGCATATTTTAAAAATAGTGTGCAGTATACAGGGTGTCCCAAAAAAGCAGAGCAGCAAAAATATACTTTTTTTAAATGAAAACCCTTGTTTTTTATACGTAATTGAATTCAACATAGAATTTAGCATATACTACAGTATATTAATTTGGCGTTCGTTGCGATGTTGCCACACTGTTTATAATTTACAAGAAAATCCAAGAAAAACAACATATTTAAAATGCCTTTAAAAAATTAACTGATTTAAATTTAATAATACTGGATTACGGTTTTCGTAACCCAAGGCATTCAAAAATAATCTTATTAGAGAAAATTGGCCATAACTTATACAGAGTGTTTTTTACGAAGGTGCCAATATTGCTATTTTTGAAGTAACAAATTTTTTTTTTCAAATGGGACACTCTGTATATTAATGCGCCATGTTGTTAAGTGTTTTATGCTCCATAAATTCGCTATGGTAACTCATGTCCTAAAATCGGCCGTTTTGCCAAAATTTTGGATTGTAATGGAAAATCCAAAAATATCGTTGTTTTCCATTTACTTTATCAAACCCAAGCAAACTCAAGCAAAATATTTTTTAAAAATATGCACCTTATGGATCTTATAACTTTTGTAGGTAATATTTTTTCGTATTTCTGTTGAATACTGAGATATTGGACTTCCTCGCATTAATGGGCCACCCTGTAGATTAAGATTACAGACAGTGAAGTAGAATCACTATGGGTATGTCTGTTGGAAAGCCGAGAATAAGAAAAACAAAGTAAAAAATCGGTCAAGTGCAAGCTATACTTGCACAATTAGTGTTCCGTGCCATCAACCTCCAACTTCACCTGAGCAAACCTTGGCCGCCCGATTTCCGTCCATCTGCCGCGCTACCCGCCGCCGACGGCATTAGCGGGCTGAGTGGGCCAAAATAAAAATTTTCAAAAACTTCTTAGAACAAAAGTTGTTCCTTACTTTTTCTCTAAAACTAATGGTTCAGCAGTTATGAGGAAATCAACAATTAAATTGATAATTTTCGCTCATTCTACACCTAATTCTCAATGTTCGTGATTTTTTCTGATGTTTCTGAGCGATCCTTCATGTGATAAGGGTGGTGGATAGAAATTTTCAGCGTTTTTCCCGAAAAATATTTAAAAAATGCAATAAAAAATACATCATATATATCGTTGAATTCGTGCTTCACTAAGCTTTCATTTGACACCATACACGATGTCCTTGAATTTTTTTTCCATTGCCCACATTACCCCCCGAAATTAACCCCCAGAATCAAAACTCAACTTTTTGATAATTTTTCCGCAATATACACCTAATTTTCAATGTTCACAATTTTTTTCAGATTTTTCTGAGCAATCCTTTTGGTGATTAGAGTGGGGTACAGCAATTTTTAAGCGTTTTCCCTGAAAAAAACGAATAAAAAATACATCATAATATATCCATACCTCCATATTGCCGAATTCGTGCTTCAATAAACTTTCATTTAACACCCTACACGATGCCCCTGAATTTTTTTTTATTTCCCAATTTACCCCCAGAATCAAAATTCAACTTTTTATACTTCACGTCTATAATTGGGCCACTCACCACATTCTATCTCTGTGCTAAATTTCAAATTTTTACGTTGAATAGTTTCAGAGAAAATCGCCTGGGAGAGACACACGGGCGGACACCGAAGTGATTCCATAAGTATTCCGTTTCACGGAACACTAAAAAAGGTTGTAAAGGTGCGACACTTTTTTCTGGGCCACATTTGTGGTTGTGCATCCCAACATAAGACGCAGTTACCAATGTAACCTCAGGAAAAAAAGGAAAAACAAGGACCACAAACAGGAGCAAGTACACCTACTTGTGGCTTCAGCTATAATACCGTTTTCTGCGGAAATCAATTAGCGTTGCCACTGAGGCAACTATAGCGACCTACCGTGGTATACTACAAGCTCAGGGAAAGGATAAAAGATGTCAGAAGTCATCGCGGATCGTTACAGAAAACGAAGGCAAATTATTGTGGGCATGTCCGCTGGAAAGAAACGAATAAAAAATAGATGGGAACCCGTCTGACACGTATTTCTGCTTATTGGTTTCATCAGGGCCATGTATATCATTGTGCACCCTAACATAACATGAGACACTCCCACCACATGCTCAGTTACGGGTGTAACTTCAAGAAGAAAAAAAGAAAAAACAACGACCACAAACAAGAGCCAGTACACCCATTTATGTCAGCAATAAACCTCTTTTTTGGGGGCATCAATTAGCGTTGCCACTGAGGCCACTTTAACGGCCTGCGTGGTAACCTATAGAACCAAGGAAAGGAAAAAAAGATGCCAGAAGCCATCACAGATCGTTACAGAAAACGAAGAATTATTGTGGGCATGTCCACTGGAGAAATCAGAGCAAGAGAAAAAAGGTTGTATGGTAACCCGTCCGACACGCGTGTCTGCTTATTGACTTCATCGGGGCCACGTATGTGGTGTGCACCCAACATAAGTCGTGTGTCTTATACAGAGTATTTTAAAATTTGAATCCTCATTATCTTGGAAACAAGCATACTGTTCTGCTACAAGTGATTGATAAGCAGAATAAAACATCTTTACTATTTAAAAAAATAAAATTGATACCTACATGGATCTAGGCGTGGCACCGCCACGAAAAAATTAATTAAAAAGGTACTTTAAAAAGATAAAATCTTAAAGTGTACTTACTTTTAAGACTTTTTTGTTATATGTGTTACGCTCAATAGTCGAATTCGGGCAATGCCCGAAAAAAATACGCAAAACTAATTTTGAGCAACGAATATTTCCCAAACCCGAAATTTTATTTATATACGGTTAGTGAGCATTACAAAATAAGCAGAACTAGTTTTGCGCAATTTGAAATGTACAAAACTAGTTCTTAGTTCTGTACATTTCTGAATGGCCAGCACTAGTTATGCTTTTTTCATTTAATCAGCGCGCAGCGTCCGAATAAAATAAAGGTGGAAATGTTATTTAAATAATATATTTTATTTAAATACTGACAAATACAACAACAAATAAAACTTTATTCTTAGACAAATATTCAGTTACGTTTAAAAAATTATTTATTTGAACAAGAGCTTGAATGATGGCACTTAGAATTACAGATGACATTCTTTTTTCGACAGGAACATGCTCTGTTAACACACTTTTTATTGCACATACATGAAATAAAACCTTGTGTAGATCCAGAAATATCGGAGGATGCACTTCTAAGTGATATTTATAAAACAACAACATAACCCTACTCTTTATTTGGGTTTGGGAGGCTGTAAAACAAGCATAAATAGTGCTGGCCATTCAGAAATGTACAGAACTAGTTTTGTACATTTCAAATTGCGCAAAACTAGTTCTGCTTATTTTGTAATGCTCAATAACCGTATAAGAATAAAATTTCGGGTTTGGGAAATATTCGTTGCTCAAAATTAGTTTTGCGTATTTTTTTCGGGCATTGCCCGAATTCGACTATTGAGCGTAACATATGCACTAAATCTCTTTTTTTACTTGTTTCTTAGGCACAAGGTAAAATTTATTTAAAAAATTTAATCTCTTATTGCTTTATTTTAAAAGAATATTAAAAACTAAACGCACTTTCTTGAAGCAACTTTTTATGCTCTCATAAAGTAAAAATTTAAATTCGATATTTAATCTCCTTACTGTCATCTCAAAGTACATTTTTTTATTATCCCTATAAAAGGATACTTTTAATCTGTTGATGACCACTTTTAATTTCATAATTGGTAATACCACACATTCCTTGAACTAAATTGGTATTGCTACCATATACTAAGAAAACAAAATTATACAAATTGCTATTAAATATCTATAATTAACTACCACTAATTTTAAATACCCGTTACGTTTTTAGCAAAACGTCTTTTTTCAAAGCCTACTGTGACGTTAATTCCTTATGTTTTATTAACATTTTGATTGATTTTTCCAAAGAAAACTTAATACCAAAAAAAAACTGAAACATCTGACTTTAAGAAAATGTTGACCACTCACCACTGGTATCCAAATATCTTCATGGTCGTATAAAAAAATAAACTTATACAGATAATGTATAAAGCACAAAAATTATCATTACACTTTTATTTCCTAATATATTATTGATAAAGCTTATCTATTTCGCAAAGCCTAAATCGATTTTGGATTTAATTTTTTCTAGTTGAACAGTTAGGTTCAGCTCAAATACTTTTTCTTTATAATTGTGCAAATATATCAGAAATACATCAATATATTGTCACGTATGGGTCGTAGGGGTTGATAAATTATGCTGCGGTTTACCAAAAAACACTTATATTGATATCAGGTACAAACACAACTTACGTAACGAGACTGGGTAGCGTAGGGGCCGCTTCTAGCGGAGTACTTGGTCAGCCTAAAGGGCTGGCGCTATTCGTACTATTAGTGCGGCACCACAGTGACGCCTCCTTGACGGGACACGACGCCCTCCCTTTGCACCTCGCTGGTACGCTCTTTATAAGAATCCCTCAAGAACAGTTTATACGAACAGTACAAACTGGTCAGGGTTCATAAAATAAAGGCGAGGCCAGCGATATGCAATTGCAGCACGTAGAGTGGTTTCCGAAATGTTAAATAAATAATATATAAAAACTGTATAGAAATTTGGAAAAATGATGAATATATGGGAAAATATGACATTCCCCGCGCCTGTAAAAGCTAGCCCCTAGCTCTAAAAATTTACACATTACCTACATATATACAAAATATCACACATTTACAAAATACAAATATACAAAAGGGAGATAAACAAAATATACAATAAACAAACATACATACAATATTAATAAACAAACGATTTTTCGTGGGAGCTCGCAGGCTCAGTACATTCCGTATTTATTCAGGTGAAATGAAGAATGGTAAAACTAGCTTAAATGAATGATAAAAAATGGTTACTGTCCTGGTAGCCTGACTCACGTTAATTTACACAATTTTTAAAAAGTTCTATTATTAGGGAGTTCCAACACGTTACTCATCCAATAGCCTACACACCGACAAAACCCGACACGTCATAGGCGCCACATGTTGAGGTTGTTCGTCATCTGCTTCTCGTTCAGACGCAGCGGTCACGGTTCCTGTGTCCTGGTGATGGGATCGGCTAGTTTCGTTGCAAACTCCCAGTGCCGCAGGGGTCTCCCTCCTCCAAAGAGTTCGGCCATCTGGACTTTGGGTGGACTAAGCCGTGAGTGACGGGAACTTTGCTGGGTTGATCCTAGTTGTGATCAACCTGCGCTGCAAGTTCCTCAGGTATGTACATTGTACCAGTGTCATCACGGCTCATTGTGGAGAAGTTCAGTGTGAGTGGGGGAAGACCAGGCTGGCGAGACATGGAGGACCGTGCGTGGCTGACGCTTGACGCTGACTGTGTGTGGACGCACGCGGCGACGGGCCTTTGGGTTTTTGGTGTGTTTGTGGCTCCCGATCCAGGTCGTGTGGTCTCCCAATGGTACATGAAAAAAAAGACCGGCAGTTAAAGGGAAAAAACAGTTTATAAATAATGAAAAATAATGAAAACCTACATAATATTACGATGTTTAAGTAGAAGTAGACAGACTACGAATATTCACCCGGTTTTAACATAAAAACTTGTATTGGTGTCTAATTATTACATTTTTGGAGACAATGTAACATGGGTCTCTAGTTCAGCAAGGAAATAAAATAATTTACTTTGCTACACATTTTCATAATAACTTATCCCAAATATAGCGTAGTTACAATAGGTAATATTTACCATGTGGAAGAATCATTTACCATATCTTCCTATTTATTTATCAGTAGTGAGCCACATAGACTTCAAATATCATACAACACTTAATATATCGCATAGGCAGACATTCAACCCTATATGAAGGTCATCTTCCATGTCTCCCTACTCATAAAATATATAACTCTTAGTCATCTCAAATAACGGTATACATAACACCATCGAGTAGGGGAACATTCAACTCTGCACTCAGAGTCATCTTCCATGTTCCCCTACTCGGAAAACATATGACTTTTAGTAATATAAAAATAAAAAAACACATAATTACCAAATGCTTCTCGTAAGCATTACTGTACGCCATATTTAATTAGTAATAATCGACTTTGTTAAAAGTAAAGAGAAGTTGGATATATAAAAACTAATTCTGACCCTGATTTATTTTTCAATGTCTCATGACGATACCTTGTTTTTGTTTAAATTATTTTTATTAGACACCGTATAATTACAATTTACCTTTAACAAAACTACCTGGGTGAATGGTATCACTAATATTAAATATCAACTGTTCAAAGAAAACACTGTAAAAACGATCTTTAAAAAGCACTGTAAAAAATAATTTGACAAAAAAATGCACTGTAACGCCCTGAAAAAAAAGCACTTTCAAAATGCACTGGAAAACACTAGAAATGACCTGAAAGAGACAGTAATAAATTATAAAACACAAACAGTACAAACAGGTGAGAGTTCATAAAATAAAGGCGAGGCCAGGGATATGCAATTGCAGCACGTAGAGTGGTTTCCGAAATGTTAAATAAATAATATATAAAAAATGTATAGAAATTTGGAAAAATGATGAATATATGGGAAAATATGACAATATATTACAACAGTTAATTGCGAATTTAATTGTAAAATAAGACAAGTCAATGCCAGAGTGAATCGGCCTGAAAATTAAATCGAAAATGAACACTGCACTTATGAAACAAGCATTACTGTTCTATTTATGACTTGCACTTTCATTATGCCTTTTACAGTTATACGATGACCACCCAATAAAATACCGTAAAATATCTTTGTACCATTATACTTCAAATCTGAGAATCGGGTAATAATCGTTACCCAAGCAAACCCAAGCAAACCCAAATTTGCATCTGCTGAGCTGACTCCCCGTTGTCCAGCTTTACAAGAGGTAAACCCTATATATTTATTTTATTTATATCACCGCAAATTAATAAATAAAACAGTAACGCCATAGCCATTGGAATTACTTGCATCTGCACAGCTCTAATTTATTAAAGTAGTCGGAAGAAATAAATAAATTAAAGATTCTTATGGGATCCGTTATATCTCAGAAACAAACCGAAATCGTAGTTTGTGCGCAGGCTTAAAATTTGTAGTTACAAGGCCGTTTATAGCAAATATGGAATTTAGATAACATATAGCAAAGTAGCTGCGAATTCAGCTACACAAGATAATAATTGAAAGAATACCATGAAAAGAATTGGTGAAGAGGAATATTATACAACAAAATTAAGAAGGCCAGCATTGCAGCTTAAGCAAATATTTCTTGAGGTGTTTCACGCTTATCTAAAACTATCCACGGAATTCACTTAAAAGTTTAAGGCTTAGTGTAGGCCAGGTTGATCAGTTAGATGTTGACGAGTTTTTGTTCTGTCATTGTTAATGTCATTAAAATGTTATGAGTTTTTCTGCAAAAGATTTTTTTTATAATTTGTTGCTTAAAAATTGACCCGAACAAGCCTATCATTTTCTACCTTTTCCGACAAAACTAAAAGGGATAATATCGTCGGTGAAAAGTGTTAACCTGCTATCTCCATTTTAACCAATTTTACAGAAGAGCATTAGATACAACCGCCTAGATAAATTATTATACTTGTTATAAATGTAAATGTGCGTTATATTTATATTATATGCTTACCAATAATATACATATAATGCACATTTACATTTTATAACAAGTATATAAAATTGGTTAAAATGGAGATAGCAGGTTAACACTTTTCACCGACGATATTTGTGAATAACATATAGATATCGCACAAATAATTAATAATTTATATAAAATTAATTCACTTTTAAATTATGTTGCTTCATTCATCCATCGCTTTTCATCCAACATATTTTTGCTTTAAATCTAATTAAATGTGACATATTCAAAAGTTTTTGGAGCTAAAACAAGCTTTTTAATTTCAATCGCAAACTAAAATTGTTTCATAATATGCATATAAAAACAACTAGTAGCAATGCAGTGTAAGCATACAAAGATATCATAGGCATTTACCCTCGTGAAAATTTTACAAAGGGAACTTTATTAAAAAAGTTTTGCAATAATCCAAATGAAAAGCATTATTTGTACAGTTTTCTGATGGATTTTGTAGTTATAATATGAGCAATATTGATTAACTTTCAAAGGGATTTGGCAAAAGGATTTTGCAGAACTATGACAGAAATTTTAGAAATATGCGCTAGATAAAAGGACTGGGGGAACTGAGACTGATATCACCTTTTAATTTTAAAAAATGTAATAATGTATATCCCATAAGTTCTGAGAAAAATTAGCGTTGTTGAGTCTTATAAAAATCATGCTGTTTGTCTTAGGTGGCTATTGAAGAATATGGACTTCCGTAGTTTAAACGTATAGTTTTAATAACAATAAATGTATAAATAACGACTTATAATTAAATTAAAAAAAAAATAAAATAATACAAAATAAATATGTGAATTAATATTTTTCTCAATACTTATGGGACATACGTTAGTTGTAGTCTACTTCTTTATTTCTGTTTTCCCCAAATTTATATGGGGTCCATGTTCCTCTAATCGTCTCCACAACTCGGTCCCGAGTTTCTTCTTCTATTAAACCTTTCTCTCTGACTATATGCACTGACCTCCGCGTTGGTTTTTCTTTCCCACTCCTGCTATATATTTTCGTTGTCGTTACATCTAAAATATTTCCACAACCTTGGTTGCTCTTCTTATTTTTTTATTCCTAAACTTGTCTCTACTCGACACATTTTAGCTCTACATCTACCTGCCTTGATACAGTTTCTTTATTGGTCATGTTTTTGCTTCATTGATCATTGCATATCTGACCATTGCCTTATGAACCATTCCCCTTTTTTGGCATTGATTACAGAATACACACTGATCATTAAAAAATGATGAAATTAGCCAAAAAAAGGCATATAAAATCGCGCTAGGTGGTGTGGTGTAATGAGAAAGTACTTGAGTTTTTGGAACTCTATCAAACGGAACCAGTTTTATGGAACCCTATGGTTAGAGAACATAAAAACAGAAAAATGCAGTTGCTGTTCCTTAAATACTTAGATACTGATTTCATAGTTTATGAAGGATTATAACCCACCATCTTCTTCTACGTGGACGCCTTTTTTGTATTTGCGGTATTAAAATATATCTATAAGCAAACGCAGCCACAGAAACTTTTATGGCCAACATGTTGACTTTGGCTCTGCGCAGAATTAACTGAGGTTGGCTTCAATTACTTTCAATGTGTGGCTCCTCTAACGAACAAAATGACGAATATGAGATAACATTGGCGTCAACATTGGCCCCAGTGTATGGAGCCGGCTTTATAGTTAATTCAGCCAGAAAAGAATAACAAAATAAATTTTATCTCCATACAATTTTTATTGCTCTTTTAAACAACAAATTTATTTAGTAAAGCAAACAACAACTTTTTAGTGCAACAACAATTTTATTTGTTTATGTAAGCCAATAGTAGTTCAGCAAACATATCACTAGATGAAATAGGTCCCCCACTTGCTTTAGATTTACCTATCGCTTGAATACCCTTGGGACATGAATAGTTTGCGTTTTAACATTATTCCTGTTCTTATACTACAACGAAATTTTAAAAATCGGTCCCTATCGAGTCCTTGATTGACCATCATTACATCTTATCCCTAATGATGAGGGATTAAAATTCTCACGAACCAATGGAAGCCGATTTTTAGATTTTTCCTTAAATACAGATATATCGTAATAAAACGAAATCTTCATGTACATATAGCATATTATGATTACCTAGTTTAGAATTTTTTCATTAAATCTTTGACTATTAAGTTGAGCACCAATAACAAAAAAGGTAGTTATTATACACATAGTACCAATTTAACCGTGGAGACTGCATGCAGATGGTGATCGTAATGACATTACTAACTGTATGTAGTAGTGGTAGAAGTATGCAGTGATGGCCAAATTCAATTAATCAAAATGGAAAGCGAAATAATATTTTATTTTTTAAAACAGAACTGCGTGCTAATTCTACAAGAATATTTATTACAATAGTTCCTCTAGCGAAAGCAGTAAAAAATAGTGTTTGTTCACTTTTTATATATAAAATGTGCACCTCGTCTTGAATGAATGAAAAAAAAAGCGTGCGCGAACTTCCACTAAGATTAAACATATAGTAAAAATAGACACAAGTTTTTTCTCAATTTTTTACCCTATATTAAAATTTAGAAATTCAAATCGCCAGCTGTGCCATATTACACGCTCTGTATGACAGCGCCTCTAATTTCATAAAAAAATAATGTCAACCTACCTACTGATGCTAAATACAACCAGTGAATAAGTAATATTTGTCTAAGATCAATAGTGCTTCAACTAGAGCAAAAATAGACAAAACTTAATTTTTTTGTCCATCCTGTGTCTGGGGGATCAAAAGTGCCTTTCATTATATCAGCGGTAAAAGCCTTAGTTAGGGAGAGCTGGAGGATCAAAAAATATAAATTAATTTTTTAAGGTGCTCCCCAGTTCAATATATTTCACTAAAAATGCAGCCGGTGTCGAGGCAGAGTTAAGCCTAATCTATGGGCAAAATTAATTTTTTTTGGTCAAGTACTTTTTAAGCTTTCGCGACAACGCAACGGACGGAGACGGGAAACCATGTTTTTCGAGATCTAGGGACTCCGGAACGTGAAGATCTAAAAAAATCTTGAGCTGGGATGTATTCATGGGGGGGGGGGGGGGAAGGGGATCTTCCCGTGAATGCTCGAGTTGGCTAATTCCAGCACGATATGGTTAGAAGGGCGCCGTACTAAAAAGTTCAATTTCAGTAAACGTAAAAAAAGTTCGACCAGTTATAAAAACAACGTCGACAGTTTTGCTCGGAGTGAATTTGCAAAAAAAGGTCGACAATTTTGGATTTTTATCTTTGCAAAATTGGCTATTTTTCCTACACTCCCCCTCCCTCCTTAAAACATGTGCTTTTAATACGCCCCTAATATCGATACACCAGTACAATATACTTCTTCTAGACAAGGCAATAAAATTATGTATGTTGTGACGTCGCCATCTCTGAGTCTAAGATAATAATCCTAAAGTTTTGAATGGACCCATTATGATTACTAATTTAGATATAACCAAAACTTAACCAGTCAACTAGAAGAGTCAAGTAAAACTCTAAAACATAATTAGTAAAACCCCATTAATTTATTTTTATTTAATTGCTAGATTCATTTTATTAAATTTATTAAGATATACCCGCTGCTTTTCCGCCTTTAAATACCCTTCCTAGCATCAATGAACTAACAGTTTAGCTTGCTTTTTGGTAAGTAAAAAACTTTAAATACTAATTTAAAAACTAAAATGGTTACTAATTAAGACCATTACATAATAACATAAAATTATTAAACATTTTAATACACGTTTTATAGCTTTTTTACAGTTTTTTTTTTAAATCCTGGTATCCCAAATGGTTTACAAATTACTGTACAAAACAACCAAATATGCTAATTAAAGATTATTTCTTTATTAAAAATAACGCCCAAATTGTTAATTGTCTAAACAGATAATAAATTTTTCGTTTTAATAAAGTTGTTAAATCTTATCAGAAGTTTACATCTATAAAACTGTATAAATTTACATGTTTTTAATATAAGGCGTAAAATAATTTCATTCGCATCAACAAATTATATTATTTGAATCAGCTTAAAAAATTATATTTTTAGTGTCGTGACAACAAAACAAACGGACTAGGGTTTCAATCTAAGAAAATGTGTGAGTAATATATTCCTTTAAGTTTTTTCTAATTTATTAATCGGATGCGGGCCGCTCTACAAACACACAGATGTTCTAAATAAGTGACTTCTATGATGTGCTTATATACTTGGTTTAACAGGGACACAAGAAAAAACTTAAGAATTTTTTTTGTAGACTGATTTTCATTAAGCAATATTCTACCTATATTTTAAGCACGCAACTTTAACCACCCCACACATCCTCTTAAAGGGCTGGTGAAAATCCCTACGGATGCTTCCAGCTCCGGATGTGTGAGTCGATTTCCCAGTACACCCACGGTACATAGTACTTAGACTTCGGTCTTCGTGGGCTGTCAGAAGATAAAAAAATGGACCTGTCCACTTTTACGTCGTTCTCGATCCATTTTAAGTATGTAAAAAAGCTTAAGAACAGAGGCAATCAATAAATAATAGAAATGTCAAAAATGAACACGGAATAAACAATGGCACTGAAAATTATCTAGTGCACTTATTAGTGTTGGGCGCATCTGAATTAAAAATAATCGAAAATCCGATTATGCAAATAATCGGCGTCGTCCGATTATTTCATTCGATCATTCGAATGAAAAATAACCTGATGAAAAAGCGATTCGCTGGAACCTGTGCGCAACTATACATGCAGGGACGAAACTAATTGAATGTAAAACCTGAATCGAATTCAACGACACAACAAAACACTCGATGAGCATTTCGGCATCGGCTTGGCACCGGTGTTTCGGGTATAAACGTGGTCGGGGTTGGAGTAGATGGGCCAGACGCCCTGACGTCTCTTTTGATTTTATTGTAGTAGTATATAGTATAATGAAGGAAGCAGGCCAGGACTAAGTAAAAAATACGAATATATATATATATATATATATATATATATATATATATATATATATATATATATATATATATATATATATATATATGTATATATATTCGTATTTTTTACTTAGTCCTGGCCTGCTTCCTTCATTATACTATATACTACTACAATAAAATCAAAAGAGACGTCAGGACGTCTGGCCCATCTACTCCAACCCCGACCACGTTTATACCCGAAACACCGGTGCCAAGCCGATGCCGAAATGCTCATCGAGTGTTTTGTATATATATATATATATATATATATATATATATATATATATATATATATATATATATATATATATATATATATACCATTTTAAAGAAAAATACTGAAATTCTTGAAATTGGCACTTAGTACATTCGAAATTTCCACTCTTTAATTGTTCCTTGGGATTTTAAAAATTTGATAAGCCTGTCAATTTTTTTGCGGCACGAGGTTTAAAAAATACAAAATAAATTTGGAAACATTGGAAAGCTGTTGATTTTTTAGAGTAAAATTTATAACTGACAAATATATATGTTAAAAACCAGAATTGTTGGTAATGATGATTTGTAACGTTCGTTACTGTTGAATTTTCAAGTAGTTCAAATGAATCGCGTGGATTTGCGAGAGCATGAACTCAAGGTAAGATGATCGTTTGCCGTTTGACATTTGACATTTTGGTGGACTGGTGGACATTTTGGAGGACTGGTGAACAGGCCTCTTTAGAGGAGACTAACATCTGGTTTCATTTCACCTCTCCTGTTGTTACAGATGAATCTTTTTTGGGGACTCTAAAACGTGAGCAGTATTGATTTTTCTGATTTTTATTATATTATTTGTATGGGCGTCGATTCTAACCTATAGTTTTTTGTGTAGGGGACCCACTATTGTTCCTTTTAGGGGAAATCCTGCCTAATTATTTAACCGGCGTAATTACCTAATTGATTATCTATATACTTAATTATCTCAAGCCTGATGTTCCTTTGTGAGCAAGTTACGGTGCTTCGTAGACTGTCCCTTAGATGTTTTTTGGCTGTGCTTGGATCTTTGAGAGTTTGGAGAAATTTTGGACGTGTGTCTCTGTTTAAGCCTTTTGAAGTAGACTACTAAACATATTATTTGTTTTGTACTCGACTCTTGGCGTTCCAGAGTTCGAGCTATGAACAACATCGCAAACAAGCCAAGTACCTACTTTTATGATTGCTTAGAAAAGCCAAACGCTAAGAATAGCCAAATATTTTGAAAAACCATTTTTATAGAGAAAACTAATTTAATAGAGTATTCTAGCGTTGTAAAGGTGTTGCAACTTCCTAGAGCTAGTTAAAGTTTCCTTCTTATTACATTTGATTCATATTCTACGATGCCTTCTTTCCTTTTTTTCTAAATTAAACATTCAGTTTACTTTTAACGTGGTTTCATTATTATGCTTGTGCACTTTTTGAGTTTACTTACAGGAGCCTTGGACAGCGAGTTATTTGATACGTTTATATTACTGCAGGTGGCGCCGAATTAGATGTTTAGTGGCCCACCCTATTGAAGTTAAGGAGTGTACATTTATTTTTGGTAAGTACATTAATTGGTCATTGACATGTGGTATTAATGAACTAACATTAGTAACCTCCCCCCCTCAAGTCAACTGCCGCGTTACTAGAGCTAGTCGATGGCTTATTGTCATATATCTTAGCCTTTACCATAACAACTATTATTTGATTGCAGCAATAATACGTTATAGGTTGATACTGCTTTTAATATCATATATGGCCATCGTAAACCGCCAGCACAGTGTGGTTTCTCCTTAATTTAATTCTTCTGAAAATCACAAAAAAATTACACCAAAAAATGCTTAAATAAAATTTCAACAAAAGGCAATAGCTAATTTTTGCTTCTTGTTAGGAATAAGACAATAAAATTCCCAGTTTTTTATTCATTGGATTTTCGTTTTAATATAACCAGCCGGTAACACAATACGAGTAAAAGCAGCAGTCTAGTTCGTTATATAAATAATTAATTTAAAAAAAAATGGTCGAATCTTAAAAACACATAATTTAGGAAACAGAAATGTTATACTAATTAGGCTGATACATAATTGATTTTTTATACTTTATAACTTTTTTACAGTTTTTTTCTAAAAATCTTGGTTTCGGAAATGTTTAGAATAACCAGATTTTCAGTGTCGTGTCAGTAAAATAGGTTTTTAATCAAATTATAAGAAGAAGAAGAAGAAGAAGAAAGGAGGCGCGGCCCGTGAAATTTTAAAGTTGTATATCTCTGTTGCTACTTATGGGTCCGATACCAAGTTCAGGTTTTTTAATGTGAGCCTGCTAGGAATGTTTTGGTAAAGAAAAAAGATATTTTGTAATTTGCGAAAAAAGTTAAATTTTTGAATTGACCCACCTGGGAAAAAAACTAACACGCTTAGGTATTTTATTTATTTTTTTTAACAAATTTTACATCATTTTGCCGACAATTTTTAAATTGTAAGAGAAAAAATGTGTCAATTATAGTCATTTGAATTTTGTTAAACCGAAAATATAATTAAAAAAAAATTCAGACTAAAACTTTCTATTAACGCATTTTTTTTCTGTTAAAATTTAAGAATTGTCGACAAAATGATGTAAAATTTGTTTATAAAAAATAATAAATAAAATAACTAAACGTGTTAATTTATTTCCCAGGTGGGTTAATTCAAAAATTCAACTTTTTTTCGCAAATTAAAAAATATTTAATTTCTTGGTCAAAACACTTCTAGTAGGCTCACTATTAAAAAACCTGAACTTGGCATGGGTCCCATAAGTAGCAACAGAGATATATAACTTTAAAATTTCACGGGCCGCGCCTGGAAGAAAGACATGTATTTTAAAAAATCCAGAAAATTACAAATTTGTTTTATGGATTCATCCTCTAGACAGATTGGTACATATACATTATTCGGGCACATAATATACACATTTCGTCAAAATAAGTTTGGTCTTGTTTACAATTCAAAATTTAAATATAATATTTAACAGTGACCTGTACACACCCCCTGTATGGCAGAGACATTCAGTCTAGACCAGGCTTAAAGAGTTTTTTGCAATTTAACAAAAAACCGTCCCCTATTCATTGCTCTAATATTTAAAGGTATTTTATTATAAGTTTGTACGCCTCTAAAAATATACAATTTTTCCCCTTTGCTGATGAGTAAGGATAGAATTTTGGCTTTTTTCCCTCACTTAATTGTGTGAAATGCCAACAATAAAAACAACAAGCATCAGTAACAAACGCCTTGCCATTTCGTATTTATTTTTAGTATTTTTATTCTAGGATAGCTTTTATTCTAGGATCACGTTTCTTGCATCAATAAAAGTGTAAATTACTATTTTTTATATTCCTATTCCATTAGTTTAATATACCAAAAATAGACTTAAACTTCATATATATATATATATATATATATATATATATATATATATATATATATATATATATATATATATATATATATATATATATATATATATTTAATTTATGTAATTGTACTGTTACTGGAGTTCATATTTGCCGTAATTAAGAATAATTACCTACATAAATACAATGCTTTGGTGCAACTAACTCTCTCTGCAAGAGCAGTGTGAAAACTGTCCAAGCTCGAATTCCGACACAATACGGGATCAGTTACGTTACATAGGGAAAACGTATATTTTTGCAAAAATAATTTTTTATGTGCAAACACTGCATAATTAATTATTTGACAATGTTTTTCCAAAAGCAATTAAATTGTAGTAAACAAGTGAGCCCATAAACGTCACGAGGTAGCAGATAAATGATTATTTACTATATCGGAGAAAATTGGAAAAGGGATTTAACGTCTGTCGTCAAAGTACATCAATGCAAGCCGCGTCGTCGGCGGCATTTGGTCTAACGGTGCAAATACTGAGAAAAGCTCGTAGCGAGTTTGAAAGTATAACACAATTAATTGTTAAATTCGTTTGGTGTGTGGTGAGGTAAAGTTCCCCTGCAGGATGCCGTTTAGTTCGTTTATAGGCTGACTGTAGTGTCTGCTTAAATTTGTAAAAAAGTAAATAAAATATTAAAATGTGTGCGAAAAAAAGCTGAAGTTAGAATGGTTAATACCTCATTCTGATGCTTTATTTCAAAGGGATACTGAGTAAAGAACGGAATTTGGTTTTTTCCTTCAGCAAATAACTTTAAGTAAACATCTAGACCAAGAGTCGGCAACTAATTTCTAGTAGGGTCCGGATACTTTGAAACATTGCGTCGAGGTACGTTTCTCAAAAAGGAACGTAGCTTGTAAAAAGTCATATTATTTATTTTAAACTTTTATTTTTACTCCTAAAAATAATATAAGATAGATAGGTATTTGTTCTTACAAATTATCTAAAAATCTTTTGGCGGTTCAGTTGTCTACCTTCCGCGGTCCGCATCCGGACCTAGGACCTATCTAGGTTTAAAAAAATGTTTACTATAAATGCGTCTGAAAACACTTTAATAAATAGCATTATTTTCACATAAATTTAATTGATTCACTCACACATTGTATATAAGAAATTTTCTTTAAATCCAAATTCATTTTGACAGTTTAATTAGGCAATCATTTAAGCGGTTAACCTTTAGCTGTAATTCTAAAAATTAGTGTTACCACCCGACCGTGTTTGGACCCAACCTGTTTATTAAACCATTTATTCTATAGTTTAATATCCTTTGATTCGTATCTCTATAGGCATTCGAATATATTATCCATTTAAAGTCGATGTATTTTTTATAAAATATCATGTTACATCAAGAGTCCAAATATCTTCTTTGAAATTCAAAGATTAGTATATGGCTGAAGTAGGAATGCATAAGTATTAAATTACATTTTACAATAGACGCTCTTTCGTACTACAATAACAAATTTATTAGTACCTGCCTTGGTACCTACCATAGACGTATTATATCTCTAGTCGAGTACAGCTTATTTCCTGTATCAGCTGAAAATGACCAGTTTATATGGGCGAAAGTGCTTGTGGACGCATCTACCGTCAGTCAGATTTTTAAAAGTCGGTGCCGTGGAGGTACGCGCAATCACGAGGTCTCTCTGGTATTACTGAAATTGGCCTTCAGTAAGAGGAGATGACACCGAGCTAGCCTTTTGTTTTATTTCATATTTTGTGCGCGTGTATGACAAAGAAAGAGGAGAAAGAGCATGCTAAAGATCCAACGTCGCGCGCCGTGGCTATGAATTTCCGAGCCTTCTATATTTCACCGAACAAACCTGCGAAAAAACATTTCCGGATGGAAAGAGTCCACGCGCTTGACACTGGCGCACAATTTTCAAAACTTTATGGATAAAATCCTTAAAAAAAAGAAGCACTAAAATTTTCATTACAACGCACGTTTCCACTGCGACTCAACCCTGTACACATAAAGGTATTACACCTTTACAGCTACTTAATTCTGAATGAACGGAACCATGGCACATCATGATATGGGGAAAAATACGTTGCCACTCTCACTCTAAATTGCATCACCATGCAATGGAAATAAATTTCTAAAAATTTATTATCATGAAAAATAATGACTACTAGTTGTTCTTAGTCATGTCATAAGCACTATTTAAGGTTTTCTTTAATAAAAATGAAATTACTAAAGAAACAAAGAAGAGGGTATATGAGTCAGTCATGGTGCCAACATTAACTTGTGAATGTGAATCGTGGGTACTAACAGAACAATTAAAGAACAAAATAAAAGCAGGCGAGATAAAAAAATAACGAAAAATAGAGGGAGTAACTAGACTCGACAAGGTAAGAAGTGTAACGATCAGAAAAAACTTGAAAATAATAAAATGTGCGATCGATAAATAGAAATACAACAACTAAGGTGGTTCGGGCACCTAGTGCCCAGGGGTGAGAATAAAACAGTTACAGTCGGTTGCATAAAACTTTTAAGCAAGCGGTAAATCCTAATTCATCGTTAAAAACAAAAGATATTCAGTTTAACACAGCGTTATTTTTTTTTCTTTCTGCAACTGCCCAAATTTTCAGCTAATCCATGATTAAACTGACAAATGCCACTAAAAAACCAAGGTGTTGTTTACTTTTTCATCTGTTTTTAATGAAAAGAGCACTTAACTAATTACACAATATGCTGTAATTAAAGTCATGTTTTTGGTAACATTTTTGATAAAATATGGGTTACTGTGGCAATTTTTTTCCCAATACAACAAATTGAAAGAAAACTCCTTCCTTCAATATTTTAAAATAAATATATACACTTTTATTGGAGATGGGCATCTTATTTATCATAATGCTTACTAAGCAGGTACCTACCTTTACAAACACTTATAAAAAATGTAGGAAAAATAAATTTCATCATTTTTATAATGTGGATTTCACCAAAAAACATTCCTTTCATCTTCAATACGATAACAAAATTACTCTTTATAACATTATTTTGTTGTTAGACTTGTGCAACCATAATTATTCTATTGCTGGAATTCTTGTTGGTTATAAGCTATTCTTTATAGCATTATAATTTTCCTACTAGTCTTCTATAAAAATATAGATATTCTGCTAAATTTCCTTTGGCTTACTTTTGTTCAATTACACAGTTTTCTTTAACAATTCTCTCTTGGTTTAAATAGCAAACCTTTTTGTGGGTTTAAAAATAATATAACCACAGAGGTAGATATTTTCTGAATTATTTTCGTCCTAACAAAATTACAAAGAAAATTATCTTATTTACAACAAAAGTATAAATACTGGAATGCAAGCAAGTTTGTATTAATCACTTCTTTCATGTTAGTCACAGCTCTCTCGATGACAGAAAAATAAAGGGCTTGTATATAAACAAAACAAGCCTAATTTATATCTTCTAAACAAAACACTGGCATAACCTCAAATATTTGAAGATTTTCAAGTACCAGTGTTGCCAGAAATTTCTTTATTTGGAACTGGATTTTGATTGAGAAAGTACTAAATTTAATGAAAATGTACTAGATCGTCACAAAACAGACGAGGCAATGCACTGGCACAGGAAGTATAAAAAATGTGTACTTGGTATAAAAAATTAAGTAATTATTCCTAATTTTAAAAATGAAACAATTATTTCCAATCTCTGAAAAAACTAAGAAAAACAAAACCAAAAATACGAGACCGGTAAAACATAAGTTGAGTATCTCCTAGTAAAGTTTTGACTCAAGTGTACTAGCGTACTAGGGATATCTTAAAAAGGTTCTTGATCTAGTACAATTGTACTAGACTGGCACACGGTTCACCACCGGATCAGTGGCGTGTTCGATTGACAAAATTGGATCGATCCGGATCAGTTTACGAGCTTTAAGCGAAATACGTAATTGAATTAAGAATGATAGAAAGAAATAAAATAGCGGTGGAGTGTCGTAAAGTGATCCGGATCGATCCAATTTATGTCAATCGAACACGTCTCTGGCTGGCGCTTAGACCATAACCAAAGCGTTGTTTAGATAGACCTCTACCGAAAGTCGGTTGTTCCTTGCCGTTCTCGATTAATACAAAATCTGGTCGATCGATCGGTTTACGAACTTTTAGCGAATATACAATAATTTAAAATAAGACGTGTCAGATAACAAATAACATTGAGGTATCGTGAAGTGATCCCGAGCAATCTAATTTTGGTCAATAAAATACTGCTAAGTTCATGCACTTGGAAAAATGCGAATTTATTTCGCGTGCATGTTCAACTTTCTTAAATTTTGAAATAATGCCACAGATCAAAATTAAAAATCATTTCAATTATCTTTAAAAAAAACTAGTTTTTGTTATGAAATCTTTATCTAGTTCTATAAATATTCAGGGACTAATGAACAAAGATATAAAGTAACTGATGTAAATTTTTATTTTGAAAAATCACAAAACATATTTTCTTTCTGTAAATATGAAATTTTTATTTAAAAACTATTTTAGCATTGATATCACCAGTAGGTACTTTTTAAGCCAATCTTCACATCACAATATCCGCAAGGTTTTTTCTTGTGACTTTTCTGGTACCTGTAACAAAAGAAAACAAAGCAAATAAAATAAAAAATTACACGATTACATAATAATTTTAATAAAAGCACTATGTTCTACAGTCTACATACAGCCCAAGTAAATAACTTGTTTATAATTCTAAATAGTAACAAGTGTATGGGGCTATGGGATTTATATTCACATGATAAAATTGGTAGTTAAAAAAATTAAGTTCATGAATCATGTGCTAACGGTTTATTAAAAGAGAAACAGCAAAATTTTACTTAAACGAATTTGAGGTGGATTAAATAAGTACTCTACTACAGTTTGCTTGGATTTGAGCGTGCCACATGGTTAAAAAAATTATAATCGTGATCCATACTACCAGCAATTAGGTTTACAAACTGACTAGGATACTTACCCAGACAAAAATGTTTTGTTAGCTTCACTGGACAAAAGTTATATAGTATGCTATTAGGGGTATAAACACAGAACTTGAGGTAAAAATAATAAACAAAGCTGTACTCAACAATTTTGTAACGTGAGTAGGGAAGAAGTTGCTACCTATTTGACTAAGATATTAATGACAATATCTTACCTTATCAAGAAAATAACAACAAAGGTTCCGTTTCCAAATTTTTCCCTTAGCAGTAAGGTAATGACTTGGTAACGAATATTGATTGTGGCTAGGATATAATCTCTCAAATAACATTCATTTAGAACAACATTCCTTACATGTAGGTTCATCAGGGAAGTATGTTTTTGTGCTTTATCTTTCATCAAAAGTCTGATTTTTAGGGTTAGGAATTGGAATTGGAATTCTTTAGAAATATTACAATGCTTTGAATGTACCTAAAACAAACACATAAATGGATAATAATGAGCAACGTTATAACAATGTTTTTGTTTTCAATTTACATTAATGAAGTGTGTTGTTAGAGTTTATGTTCTGTACATGAAGTATCACTTTTCTACACTTTTCTTATTGCGTAACGTCTTATTGCGCCACTTCCTAGGATAGTGATGTGTGAGTGATAACGTAACTTGAGTTGAAGTTTCATTGTCATTTACACATCACTCTCCCAGATTTGCTCCATTTTTCTTAAATGTGCAAGTCTGAAAGCACAATTCAAATAGCATACAATCATTTCTGATCAGTCAAAGTCGTAAAGAATGTTTTAATAATTATCTAATGAAACTGATCGAATTTATGCTGTTCAAACTTTTTATTGGAATATATAATTTTATTTCAAATAAGATTTTATTGAAAAATAAATTATGGTGAAAATCTTTAACGCAAAAACGAGTTTGCTTTGCCAGTTTTCTAGTTTATCCTTTATTTGTTATTTTATATTTTGTTACAAAAATCTTTCGAATTACAGACTCATGCTCATTTGGTTTTTCCTATATGAGTTATTTAAGAGGCGTAAAGAAATAAGTATTTAGTAGCAATTAGCGATGGTTTGCCTTTATTTTCATAAAAACAGAGACCTCATCAGGCTGGCTTTCTTCTTTTACCTCTAATAGAGGGATAATTAAGTAAAACGGGATAATATCTTGTTTATTTAAATAAATGAAGATTAATAAATTGGATAGTGAAGCAAAGGTAAAACGCGTATGTTTTAAATGCTAAGCTTTAAAGTAAGTTTTCCGTAAATTTTCTACATTCGGTAATAGTATTTGTTGGTCCATAAATATGTCGATGGTACCTACCTATTTGATTAATTTTAAATCATTATTTTTAACACGGATAATATGTGTTGCTTTCACTTACTCTAAACAACAGCATGTTATTGTTGCTCTTATACCTTTGTATTAGAAGAGACAAGACGACTGAATATTGCTTTCTGTGAAGACGGTAGAACCACTTAAACAGATTCCTGGATTTGTTGATCTACTAGTTTTCAAAATTATCGAATCCATCAAACATCTAGGTTATAGAATTCTTTTTGTAACAAAAAAATTCCTAAAGCATGCCTTAGAACATGATTAGTACATAGTATATGCATTTACAATTCTATGGAGTGACACTGATGCCGATAAATTAGAGGGGAGGGTTAATGGAGATTTAATGAAAGTCAAAGAGTGGTGCGACCAAAACAAATATTGTCTCTTTTCGGTGTCAAATAAATGATCTTGTTCTTGATACCCAAATTTTTACAGAATATGCATGTAAATAAGTTTTTGGGTTTGCTTGGGTGACATAGACAGTAAGCTAAGATTCGAAACTCATATTTTATAACTAAGTAGAAAGTTATCTAGGGGCTGTTTTGCGTTGAGAGTTGTGTCCCGGGAATTTGACATCTCCACGGTTCGGAATGTATATTTTGCATTGGTGGAGTCGCATTTGCGAAATGGTACATGTTTCTGGGGATCGTGCTCGAGCCTGCTCTTTAATGTAATTTTTGTTTTGCAGACGCGTGCAGTATGGTGTTTGCGCAGGGTTAATTCTCGAGAATCTTTCAGACCACTATTTGTGTCCCTGAAAATTTTAACGTTGGCATGCATATTCATTCTAGAGACAGTTTGTCTCATGCACGATAAATTTCAGCCCGAAATTAAAAGAACAGGGGCTTACGCTACTCGCTCTTCTGAAATAATCGTCTTACCTACCCCCCTTTCAATTTTAACAAAAAAAAACTCTAACAATTTTTAGCAGCAAACAACTTTTTAATCACTTGCCGTTAGTCTACCAAAGACTAAAAATAAAAAACATTTTAGACAGGAAGTAAAAAAGCTATTAATTGGGAAGACTATTCCATATCTGAATATTTGGCTGATTTTCTTGGATTGGTGTCTGTATGTCTCAAGTTTTACTGTCGACCTTTTCGTCTTGCTTATCTGTCTGCTGTCTATTTTTAATTTGTATGATTTGTTTTTTTTTATCTCATGACTAAAGCTTTGCAAACGGGAGTAATTCCAGAGACGGCTCTAACCTAGTTGGAAATACAATTAGGATCCGATTTGAAAATAAATACAAATATTTATTTACCCACATTGTGTTATTTGAAAGTGCGAGATAAGAAAATACCATACAGGGTGTCTGAAAAGTCTTAGCATGGGCAAATATCTTTACTATTAATAAAGATGGAGACACCAAATGTTAGTTATATCTTATTGGTTAATAAATCTACTTTTTTATGTACTTTGACTTTGACCCTTGGCGGGTTACGTTAAGGAGTTGAGGTCAAAAATTTTGAATGCAAACCTATGCCGGGTGGCCTCTTCGTTTAAAAGTCTTCAAAAAAGAAACATTTTACCGCAACTCCCGTATTTTAATTCATTTTCAAATGGCAAGCCTATAAAAATTATAAATCGTATAATCGGGCGGGGCAAAGTCGACCCTCAGTCGACCTCTTGTGCCATAGAGTACCAGTCTGCGCTGCTATTTTTTGTTGTGTGGGGCACTTTTTTCTAACTTTTTTCCAACTTTACTTCTTCATTTGTCGTTTTTATATTTTTTGTTTTTTTAAAATCTGCGCAGTAGACTAGAATGCGTACCACGCGCAAACCGTGCGTGCTAGACATACGTACGCAATTTCAGGAGATGTACTTGGGTGTCTACATTAGAAACCATTCACTTTTAAGAATATATCCCCAATAGCCAAAGTACCACTACGTATTTAACTTTATAACTTCTTCCCCAAGTTTTTTTCGACTTTATTTTTCGTTATTTGCCATCTGCGCAGTAGAATAAAATGCGTACCTCGCGCAAGCCGAGCGTGCTGGACATGCGTACGCAATTTCAGGAGATGTACTTGGGTGTCTACATTCGAAACCATTTACTTTGAAGAATAGATCCCCCATAGTTAAGGTACCACTACGTAGTTAACTTTATAAGTTTTTTCTCAAGGTTTTTTCGACTTTATTTTTCGTTATTTTTTTTTTCTGCGCAGTAGACCAAAATGCGTACCACGCGCAAACCGAGCGTGCTGGACATGCGTACGCAATTTCAGGAGATGTACTTGGGTGTCTACATTCGAAACCATTTACTTTGAAGAATAGATCCCCCATAGTTAAGGTACCACTACGTAGTTAACTTTATAAGTTTTTTCTCAAGGTTTTTTCGACTTTATTTTTCGTTATTTTTTTTTTCTGCGCAGTAGACCAAAATGCGTACCACGCGCAAACCGAGCGTGCTGGACATGCGCACGGAATTTCAGGAGATGGACATTGGTGCCTACATTTGAACCCATTCACTTTTAAGAATATATTCCCAAAAGTCAAGGTACCACTACGTATTTAACTTTATAACTTTTTCCCAAGTTTATTTCGACTTTATTTTTCGTTATTTGCCATCTGCGCAGTGGACTAAAATGCGTACCACGCGCAAACTAAGAGGGCTAGACATTCAGGGGATGTACTTTGGTGTCTACATTCAAACCTACCCACTTTCAAGAATATATCTCCAATAGTAAAACTACAACTACGTATTTAATATATTTTTACGATTTTATGACGTCTTACTTTTTTGAACATTCTTAACTATGTGACATTGTGACCAACCGTGCCAGCCTTACTAATCAGTTATATTGCGCACTGACTTATTTCCGGCATGGCCGCCTCTTCTTATTTATTCAAGCATTAGCCTTACCATAGTTATTGAGACTTTTGCGTCCTGTGAGAAATTCACAATATTGTATGTCTCACGGAACACTCTATGCGCGAGTCGAACTTGCACTCAACCGTTTTTTTTTATTTCACACAATCACGGCAACGCCCATCAATTAAATTATTTCTGTTAAATACCGTATGTACTTATTTTCGGCATCGACGCCTCTGGTAACAGACCAACAGTGACTGCCTTACTTATTACGTTAAAAGTTGTTTAGAATGGCCACCATGAACTTCTTGCCAGTAATAAAGTCCGTGTTGGAACTCTGCCAAGAAGTATCATCTGAGGAAAGACCTTTAAAAGGAGGTACCAGACGGCATAGGGTTGCGGACGCTAGCGAGTTCGGCCCTTTTGCAGGTAATCGGATGATTACACCCAACAGTTGGGCCCCGATATGCAAATGAGGGTATTAGTGGTTTTATTACACTTGAAAAGGTGTACCTAGTTAAGGTACCTAGTTAAGGTACCAATACAGGGTGCTCACAGGTCCTTAAATGTTGACAACTTATTCATTTTTGTCAGTTCTTTTCTGAGTTTTATAAACGATGGAAGTTCAAACAATGTTAAGTGAAAAAGGAAAGCGACTGTTAGTCGTATGTGGTTTTAAGTTTTGTGTCGGCAAAATTTTAAAAGATAACACTTTGTATTGGAGATGTGTAAATAAAAAAACCAAGTGTCCCGCTAAACTCTACACGCCGACCACAAATTTTGAATGTGTTTTAAAATATAATCTAAATCATAATCATGAGCCTGAAGACAATCTTGAAACACAAAAGTTAAGCAATTGTATCAAAAGAAAAGCTGCTAGTGATCCATATGAGAGGCCTTCAAAAATAATTCACAGTGAACTTCGACAATGCGGAGCATCAGTTGAAAACATTACAACTAATGATTTAAACCTTATTCGAAAAAATATTTATGAGTGTAGAAAGTCGCAGGTTTCCACTTTGCCTAGGAATCAAGACGAAGTTTTTTGTTCTTTAAAGAACTTGTCACCAAAAACATCCAAGGACGAATCATTTTTGATGGTAAATAGCGAGGAACATAAAACTGTAATATTTTCTTGTCGAACAAACCTGCATTTTCTTTGCTCTGTAGAAACTATTTTTATGGACGGTACCTTTAATTATTGTGCTAAGTTTTTTTGTCAATTTTTTATCCTTCATGGGTACAAAAATAGTCATTATGTACCTTTAGTTTTTTGTCTATTACCTAGTAAGAAACAATTGTTATATCAAAACCTATTTAATCTTTTGACTGAAAAATGTGCCGAAAATCACTTAATACTATCCCCAAAAAATGTAGTGATAGATTTTGAAGTAGCCATTCATAATGCTGTTAATTTTACTTGGCCTGAATCAACAATTGTAGGCTGTTGATTTCATCTGTCACAGGCATGGTTCAGAAAACTGCAGGCACTTGGATTAAGTACTGAATACAAAAATAATACTGAAATTGGAAAAAAACTAAAGTACTTTTTTGGCCTTCAATTTTTAGAACCTAATGAAGTGGGTGATTGTTTTACTTGTGACTTAGTGACTTGCCAGAAGATGAAAGGCTAAAACAATTTTGTGACTATTTAGTAGATACTTATATAGATGAATGTTCACAATTCCCACCAAACATTTGGGCTAATCTTTCATCTTCATTATATCGAACAACTAATGCATGTGAATCGTTTCACTCAAAGTTTAATAACAGTTTTTATCATTCCCACCCAAGTATATTTAAGTTTGTAGATATTTTGCTAAATTTTCAAACCGAAACATATATTAAAATTGTAACAGCAAACAAATTTCCAAAAGCTCTAAAAGCTGATATTAGAAAGAAAAAACAATTTGTAGAAAATAAAATACGGGAATATATGTCAAATGAAATCGACAGAACAAGTTTTATAAAATGTGTTTCCTGTAAATACGCGCCTAGTTGATTAATCACATTATATTATATAAAACAATACTTGTAAACTGTATTATATTATTAATTTTTAAAATTGTGAATTTATTTTGCACAATAAACATTACAAATTTTCAAAACTTTTTTATTTACCCTGTATACCCAAACATAATAAATAATTATAATATTTGTCATAAACACTCTTAAAGGGATAAGTATATATCGGGCCCAACTGTTGTGTGGGATTAAAGACGTTTGACTGAATCCCAGGTAAAAGGGCCCAACTGTGTAACTCCCAGGGTTGCATTTAAAATTTTTGACCTCAACTCCCTAGCGTAACCCCCCAAGGGGATTGTACAAGTCAAATTACATAAAAAAGTAGATTTATTAACCAATAAGATAAAACTAAAATTTGGTGTATCTATCTTTATTAATAGTAAAGATATTTGCCCATGCTAAGACATTTCAGACACCCTGTATGGTATTGTCGTATTTCGCACTTTGAAATAACACAATGTGGGTAAATAAATATTTGTATTTTATTTTCACATCGAATCCTAATTTTATTTCCAACTAGGTTAGAGCCGTCTCTGGAATTACCCCCGTTTGCAAAGCTTTACTCGTGACTTCTTGATATTGTGAATTATTGTTGCAAGAGAATTATTGGCGTTTTGGTCGTGTTACACATATTTTAGTTTGCGTCCTTATTGGTTTAAATTTAGTTAGTTTTTAGGAAGCTTTGTTTACAAGATTGTATCTTAAGACAATAAAGCTGTTTTTGACTTTGATTTTGACTTTGAATATTCATAACTTCAGGCCGTGTAGCAACAGCATTATTACGTAACGAGATCCTCATCTTTATCCAATACAGGGTTTTACAAAACTCCACCGACAAAATTTTACAGGTGATTGCTTCAGCCAAAATAAGAAAAAATGTTCCGGAATTTATAATATATTACTATCATTGCTCCGGAAACACTTTATTTCCGAGATTCATAGTGATAGAATTTGAATTTCAATCTTGTTTTTCTTGTTTATTTTACACATATTCATTCCAGTTTCATAGGTACAACACTTTTTGAAGTACCAATGAAATATCTATTCAAAATAATCTACCGGGTGAAATTCCTTTTGGTTGGAAGGGGGTAACTATTTATTGGATCAAACTTGACTCGCTAACAATGAAATTGAAAAACCAATAGAGCATATTAAGGTCATATGTTGCCAAATATTGTCCTAATGGTACAAAATATCCAAAAAATTTAAAGTTCCAAAAAGTTAACGAATATGCAGGAATGATATTTTTTTAAAAAGGATAGCGAGCGAAAAACAATTTGGGGGGATCAAATGGGGCGTAATCTTCCAAAAAGTACCACTCCAGATTATTTTAAATGATAATTCTAATAAGGATGTTCCTTAGGTACTCTAAAAAGTACTTATGTATGCTTGAATGACTTATCCTTAAAAACGTGTAAAATAAATTAGAATGATAAAATCAAAATTTTAACATGCTTTCTTGGAAACGGTGCATTTTTGGACCGATGTTCTTGTTGTCTTTGACCACAGAATCACTTGTAAGATTTTGTCGGTAGAGTTTTGCAACACCCTGGATATAATTCACACGGCGATATATATTCATCTAAATCTTCACCAATATGTTGGTTGCCATTTCTTGCTATTATACGATTTTTATTTCTTGGATTTAGGAAAATTTAAACAATATTTATTCCATGCAAATGATTTTTTTCTCTCTAGCAATCATGCTTGTACCAGCTATTTAATTATATTAATTGTGATTAATGGGAAGAGACCGATCCTAAACACCAACAATTTGCAAACACAATTATGGTAATGGCAGAAAAACTCATAAAATTGTTTCGTTCGTTATACTACTTTCCTGAATACGCCATTGTGTCTGAAACAAGATATTATTATTTCACGTAGTCTTTTATGTTCCGAAAAGAATTCGTAAATGGCCCCTGAAATTGAAATTAGGTTCTGTATGTATAGCGTTTTCGCATCTGGGTATATGGTCTATATCAAAATGCAACGCAAATAAAGAGGGAGTAATAGCAGAAATATCTTTCTAGACCTTGTAATATCAGTGGCGTGGATGCATACATCCACATAAAGACCCACAATATGAAAGTTTTTTCTAATACACACCTACTCGATGGAAACTTTCACGATTCGTTCCCCTAAGTTTTCAATCTTTACAGAAAATCAGATGTTGAAATCATTAATTATATCCATCATAATAAAATAAATTCTTAAAAATTTTATATTCTTATAATATTACTGAATAGAAGTAAAACAGTTAAAAGAGACTGCGAGATATAATTAACACATATACATACATAATATGTACCTAATTTACTCAATAGTACGCTTTGCAGTGAATGTTGAGCGTTCTTCATCTAAAGACGTATCTAACATTCGCATACGCAAAATTGTTTTAAATATAAGTTGTCCGTCCATCACTTAGACACATATTAAAGGAATGCCTTTTACTGCATCCAGATTTTTCCGCAAGACATCCTTTTACTCACTACATTGCTTTGTGCGTAGTGATCTGCGTGTCTGATCATTACATTTTACTACATTACATAATCCAATCCATTACATATCCAATAAGAATTAGGAATTGGAAATTAAATATTCTTTTATTCGTAAGTGATTAGCCAGACATTATCAAGACACATACGTACTCAACAGTACGCATTGCAGCGAATGTGGCACTATATTAAGAAAACAATCGTTCTTCATCCAATGATGCATACGCAATATTTGTTTAAATATTGTTGCCAACCCATGTGCATCACGTAGACACGCATTATTGGAATGTATCTTAATACAATCCGGATTTTTTCGCAAGACATTCTTTCACCCACTACATTGCCTCGTGCATCAGTTGTCTTGTCACTCACATTTGTCTACATTACAATACATTAATTATATTAGATCATTAAAGTGATTGTCAAAATAAGATTAAATTGTCACGAAAACTGGTTATTCCTTGAATATTACTGGATGGTACTGGACTGGTAACCAAGACGAGTACTGTACTCAACAGTACGCTTTACAGCACATGTTGCATGTTGCACTATATTAAGAAAATGAGCGTTATTCATCTAATCTAATACCCGCACACGCAAATTTTTTAAAATATTAGTTGACCGTCCTCACTAACAGAACCGAATCCGGATTTTTACGCAAGACCCACTGTATTGTTTCCTGTGTTATTTGTCTTTTCACTGCCCTTTCAGTAATTACATAAATATTTAACCAAAAGCTAATATAAAACGTCTTTAGACTTTAAGCTCATTCTGCTTTATTGAATATTGAACGTGTTTCTTCTAATACGGCCCTTTCCGTTTTGATTAGTTCGAGATTGTATTGACTCTTTGGATGCTCGCTTAATAATAAAAAATAATGAGCAATTTTTCGCCCTAACCCGGTCATCAAAGGTGGTTAAGTTCTGGTCAAGTTACTCAACAGTACGCATTGCAGCGAATGTGGCACTATATTAAGAAAACAATCGTTCTTCATCCAATGATGCATACGCAATATTTGTTTAAATATTGTTGCCAACCCATGTGCATCACGTAGACACGCATTATTGGAATGTATCTTAATACAATCCGGATTTTTTCGCAAGACATTCTTTCACCCACTACATTGCCTCGTGCATCAGTTGTCTTGTCACTCACATTTGTCTACATTACAATACATTAATTATATTAGATCATTAAAGTGATTGTCAAAATAAGATTAAATTGTCACGAAAACTGGTTATTCCTTGAATATTACTGGATGGTACTGGACTGGTAACCAAGACGAGTACTGTACTCAACAGTACGCTTTACAGCACATGTTGCATGTTGCACTATATTAAGAAAATGAGCGTTATTCATCTAATCTAATACCCGCACACGCAAATTTTTTAAAATATTAGTTGACCGTCCTCACTAACAGAACCGAATCCGGATTTTTACGCAAGACCCACTGTATTGTTTCCTGTGTTATTTGTCTTTTCACTGCCCTTTCAGTAATTACATAAATATTTAACCAAAAGCTAATATAAAACGTCTTTAGACTTTAAGCTCATTCTGCTTTATTGAATATTGAACGTGTTTCTTCTAATACGGCCCTTTCCGTTTTGATTAGTTCGAGATTGTATTGACTCTTTGGATGCTCGCTTAATAATAAAAAATAATGAGCAATTTTTCGCCCTAACCCGGTCATCAAAGGTGGTTAAGTTCTGGTCAAGTTAAGCTAAGGTCAAGCTAAGCTATGGTAATGCTACTTTCTGACCAAGAGCTAAAAGGAAATATGCAGAACAAGTTTAAGTTTATCACTTTTTGTAGCATCTTACCTAAAAAATGAAACCATCTGAAACCGCATGGCAAGAAAAGTTTTGCAATGTTGCCACACGTGACCAAATTGTACGAGAAAACGTTATTCTAATGACAGAATCACAAATTATGGCATACCGCAAGGAGTTTGCAAGTTTTAATAGAGAATACCTACCTAAATATATTAGTCATTAAAACAGTTTATTTAATTGTAACTTAAAAATTTAACAAGAACGAGTCGCTTGTGTACGTGAAGAATGAAACGTACGAAAACGAAGCCAGTAGATTAAAAAAGTGCAGAACGTTTTACTAAGAATATACATCTTATCGTTGCATGGAGAGAAATTCTATAAATTGCCCTTTAGCATAAGTTTTAACATTTATTTCAGAACAATTTAGTCCAGAAAAAACTATGCATCTAGTTTTCCGCTACAAAAAGTTTTAGTGTTTTATTGGTAAAAAGTATGAAGAACATAGTTTGTAAGTTTTGTAACTTTGTGAAACTTTGTCTCGCTTGGCATCATTTTATTTTACTTTTTATATAACAGAGTTGGCACTGGCAGGTAACAAATTTTAGTTCACAGTTTAAAATATTTTAGTATGTGCATAGATGAAACACGGGGATTTTATTTACGACCCATAAAGCCTCGTTTAACCGTTAAAAAATTCAAAAATTATGACACAAAGTTTTTCATTACAAGGATTGTTTGAAAACAGCATTTTCAAAATACCTAATAAAATTTGTTTTATGACTGCACGTAAAAATGCATACAAGCGTCTAAAAAGTTCTCCATAAATTATATTTTTCTTATAAATTTTTCGTAAATATTATACAATACACAGACGTGTTCAAAAAACCTGAGCTTTAATTATTTTAACCAAAAACGTCGTGTACATTGCACAATTTTGAATTCTAATATTAACTCTAGATATACTTGACGTAACATATAGATAACAGTTTTCGAGATATTCGTATTCAAAATGGCAAAAATGGCAGTTTTACCTTTTGAACGGGCTGTAGACTTTTAATAGTGCAATTCAGAGACAAACGTATGTGCACGTTCTTATCTTAGTTTTTCATTCTCCACAAATATCATATTCAGATTTAACTGGAGCAATTCCCGAAGCCGGTCCAGAATGGGAACTGCAACAGGAACTGTTTCTGTAAAACAAGACACTTTTAGATTGCGTGTTAAGCCTGTCAAATTATTAAAATTATCATTTACTGAGTGACAATCTTTCAAAAACGTGATAAAAATGCAAATAATATAGAATTAAGTAAGTCCTGACTTACTGACTAACATATCAACGCTCAGGACAGAAAAAGAACATACAGGGCATTTTTTGTCAAGCGGGGTTTTACATGTTAAAATTTTAACTTCATATTAGGTCATGTTCTATTCGAAGGTTAAAGATAAAGCTTGACATATGTGAACTTCAGAGTCTTAGGATTATGTTAATTTGACAAATATGCCAACAAGCTCCAAGAATTATCTAAAAAATGCATTTAAAATTGTTACAGTAAAGATTTAAATGTTAAATGTGTGAGTTTTAAATGTTAAATGTGTGCTACCTTCATTTGGCACGAAAATTTAAAAAAACAATAACACAAGAACTCGGAAAAATGATTGTTTTTTAAAAAGTGAATTGCACGTGTTAGGTATTTTTTGGATCTATTTTGGGATACTTTGCAAATTAACATAATCTTAAGACTTGGAAATTTACCAATAGCAAATTTTATACTACTTGTAGAACTAATATGTTATTAAAAATTTAACATATAAAACCCTATGGTCCAGTAAAAAAAATCCGCTGTATCATTTATTCATTAAACCAAATTGTGTTGTACTTTTTCAATTTAAAAAGCCTACCGCAAAATTTCGACAGAAAAATATCAAATTGCATGGTACTACTTAGAGGGAAAAGTACTTGGATGAATTAAGAATGGATACGCGATGATTTAACATTATTTGAAGCCAAAACAAACCATTCTAAGCGACACTGTAAACACAATTTGTAAACATTGGCCACATCTTATTTCACGATGTATTTTTGTACAAAAATACGTTAGAAGCATCACAAGATTTACTAAAATTAATAAAACTCTAAAGGATTTTATTTTCTGCTAAATAATAATAAATTTAAGTTAAAAACCTTTTAAATATATTATTTGTAAAGGTTTATTGAAAGTCGCTCCGAGTCATTTATTAATCTATAAGTCGCACTTTTTCTTTTCTAGTTCATTAGACAAAGACATACGTGTAACCGAGTGTTCAGACGTATTTCCTAAGCAACCAACAGAGACAGCAACACTCCTGAGCTCAAACACTCAAATGCTATTTTATCTCTTTCTACTACCATTCTTGATTCAATTACGAGTACGTATATCCTTAAAGTTCGTAAACTGGACCTCTAGGGTACGATGTTTTCATAACAAACAACGCATAAACAGGCTACACATTCGATACGCTCACAGTATACGGAAAACCGAATTCTTTCTTAATTCATCCAAGGAAAAGTACAAAATGAAATTGAGGTATTTGTTATGCAGGGGGTATTGAAAGCACTATATTAGGGGGGAGTAGAGGAAAAATATCCAACTATGCGAAGATTAAAATCCAAAAAAACTTTTTATGCAAATTCTCTCCGAGCAAACTGTCGACTTTTTTTTTAAACGGGTCGAACATTTTTTAGGTTTGCCTGAATTAAACTGTCGACTTTTTTGAGAATTTCTCCACAATTCAACTGTCGATTTTTTTGATAATAGCGCCTACAGGAGGGGGGTTCCGCCCATCCCATCCATGAATACGCCTCTGTTCTTATGTTAATATAAATGCCTTTCACCAGTCATGAGAGCTACTGTTACCTTTTGATAAATGATAAACAACCAAATAAACACCTCTTATATTCTTATCTGTGAATGACAAGCTTATATTAATTGTCTTGTATTAAATTTTTAAATTTATTTTAGTGTTACAATACTTTACCGACACAACAATTAGATGTGATGTTCCAGAATGTTTCCTAATTGCCATAAAGCAAGATATATCGGTAGTTAGAGAATGACTACCTTAAGCACTTTCCTTTTCATCTTATTAGCTGCCATATGGACACGTACTGGCTTAAGACTATTTTTAGTATGGGTGCATCTGCCATAAGCCAGGAATAACTAATGTTTAAACATAAATAATACTATTAAAAGAAAATGTTGACAAATCGGTAAAAATTGACAATTTTTTAAATCCGTGTATGACAATATTAATATACGGACGGCAGCGTTGCCAAACCTTTAAATTTAATCAAACATTCAATTGACGTTTGGAGTCATCCTTGGCAATGACATTTACATGGGTGCTGTCACATTACAAGTGTCAAATTAGTTTAATTCTTGAATAAATTGTTTGTGCATCTGGACATAAGAGATGGCGACGTCAATACCTTCATAATTTTTTAATGAAAGTCTCTAGTCCTTGTGTATTGTATATCCGGTCTGTCCCTAATTATTATTTTTTCTAAACAAATTTTACATCATTTCGTCGACAATTTTTAAATTTTGATTTTTTTTTAAATTACATTTTAAGTTTAAAAAAATTCAAATGACTTTAACTTTCTATTAACACATTTTTTTTCTCTTAAAATTAAAAAATTGTCGACGAAATGATGTAAAATTTGTTTAGAAAAAATATGAGATAGAATCCCTAAACGTGTTCATTTTTTTCTCAGGGGGGGCCAAGCAAAAATTGAACTTTTTTTCGCAAATTACAAAATATTTTTTTCTTTACCAAAACATTCCTAGTAGGCTCACTATTAAAAAACCTGAACGTGGCATGGGTCCCATAAGTAGCAACAGAGATATACAATTTTAAAATTTCTATGGGTGCCCATGTCCCTACTCAAAAGGGGCACCAGAATACCTTGGCGATCACCTCCTTCAGTCGGGGAATAGAATATTCCCATTTTAATTTAAATATTGAACTTATGAGAAATCCTAAACTATAATAATTACACAATCTGAAACTAGGTGTAAAGATGCATAGGTACCTACACATCTTATAATTACATACGAAAATTATGCAAAATAAATTAAAGGGGTGTATAGGGGGTAAAATAAAATTTTAAGAATATTTTTTCTATTTTGTTTTCATATGAAAGCTTTTTTGATATCGTTTTCAGTGTCGTAACAAGCTTTTTATAAAACCGCTTTTTTATTTTTTTAAAGTTGGTAATGCGGTGTGTAGTTATGTATAATAAACTGATTTGTTAGTTTATCAAGGCTGCTGTGGTAAATAATTTGAAAGTATTACCAACATAAAATTTTGCCATAGAAATTTTCAAAATTTGTATGTCATATTTTCTTTTTAAATATGCATTTTGTATTGAAAAAAAAATACAAAATAGAAAAATAGTATAAAGTACAAGTACAAGTTTATAAAGCTATTAGCGCACTTGTCCCGTTAGAAAACTTGCCGCAAGCGGCTCGTTTTCTACCATGGACGCTTGCTCTAAAATAATGGTTTACGAGTATAAAACTTGTACTTTAATATACTATTGCAAACCTCGGCAAATGAAACCTGAATTAACAGTCGCTTCAAGCCGAATAAGACATTGTTTTTTTTTCTATTAATTTTCTAGCTTCAATATGGCCCTCGATAGGGCATCTGTACGGTGCTTTAAAAGTTCCCCGCTATTGTACAAAGTACCTACTTACTGAAAAACACTAAAAATCACAGTGATCGTGCCATGGCAAATAAATATTTAAAAAATATGTTAATTCTTAGGATATCCTATTTTGAACAAAAAAATTCACCTACCCATGTGAGAATTGAGTACCGATTTAAAGTAACTTAAAGCAAATATCATTTTGCACCGTTAATTTCTTTAAAGGGTTTATAAGCTTTTTATTTATAACTTATATAAGTATAAGTCATACTTGTTCAGCATGATCGCAACTACCAAATGTGCCGTTGCCGGCGATGGGATCTTTCACTAAAACTGAACTTCATAATTTTAATAATATCTTAAATTAGGATACATTATAGTAATATGTATATGCTTAATAAAAAAAATTCTGATGTGCTCCATAACTTTTTAATCCAGAAATACGGACCTATTAAAATTAAACTAAATATCGAAACGTCACACAATGACGTACATAACACATTCGTGTGCGATCGGCATTTTAAATCTGCGTTGTCTGGAATGACGGTCACGTGATCCATCATTGGTTTGACAAAGTACGCAGACGGCAGGCACAGTGTGCATAATAAAAAACGTTTAGCGAATTAATTATACATGGCGAGTTTTTTATTGTTACAAAGTGATATCTCCAAAACGGTTTAAAATATTTTTATGAAATATTGGTGAATTAATAGGGAGATGAGGGGACATATTCAAACATATTTTTGACATTTACCCCATCTCTTTATTTTGAGGGGGGACTTTAAAATTTTAAACGAGATGATGTACCTACTTTTGTTTATACAACTCGAATCTACGTAAAAAACTAAGTGTGCTTTTTTTTATTTGCTCTTGCGGATATGGAATTATGATTTATTACGTTAAAAATACAGAAAATATATTTTTATTATACTTCTTTGAAAACACCTTATTTTCATCTGTTTTAGTAATAATGTAAGATGGGCTTTTTCGGGCTAGCGCACGGAAAGAGCGCACAAAATAGTAATTTACGTAACTAGTTCCGAAAGTGATATTTTACGGGAGGAGTAGGAATTTTCCAGGACGAGCCGCAGGCGAGTCCTGGAATCCTGCGAGTCCCGTAAAATCACTTTTGGAGCGTGTTACGTACAATATTTTTTCTGCAGCCGTTTTGCATGTTAAAAAGGATATCGATGGATAATAATGTATGAACTTTATATAGATAATTACATATAACAACCACTCTTATGAATACATTATTTATGAATATTAATTATACAATTATAACAATTACTTATATTAATATTATTAGGGGTATTAACAGAAGTGGCAGTGTTGAAATTAGAATTAGACGTATTAGTAATTGTACTAGTTTTTAAGATATTAATTTCTTTACCGCCCTTTTCAATCTGTGAAGCTATGTGAATTTTGTTTTTTAAAGAATTTTCTATGTATCCCTCTGCTACACTCGTTGATTTCCATCCTCCGTGTCTCTTCAAGTTGGTTATACTACCACCACTTTCAGCGAGTAAAGTGGCTGAGCTTCTACGTAAACAGTGCCCGGTGTATTCTTTGGGATTCGGTAATTTAAGAAATTCAGCAACTGTGCAAGCGATTTTTCCAAAAGTGTGAATACCAATAGGTTGTATAGTACATTTTCCGTTTTTATAATAAACAAATAATCTACGATGTGGTGTGTTTGCTGGACGTAATGACAAATATTTTCTGTATAAAGAAATATTATTTTCTCCAATGACGACAAAGGTTCTTTCCATATTCGTTTTAGAATTAGGAATTTTAATCACTAACATGATTGTTTTATCTTCTATATCATCCAAATTCATTTTACAAAGCTCTTCACGACGGCAAGCGCCTGCTAAACCAATTATTAATGCAACCTAAAGTAAAAAAAAATAGTCACAAGGAAGAAGAGGAATTAGATTTAAATATATTACCTTTGTCATTAGGTAGTCATTACCTGCAGCTTTTGATACGAAGTGATCTATTTCTTCTTTATTCAATACTTTTGATTTTTTGGGTTTATAGCCAACGGATTTTCTTTTAAGGAAAGCAATAACTTTGGGATAGCGGCTTATATCTATATTATTTTTAATATTAATTGTGGACTTAAGCATCGAGTAGTTGCTCCAGAGGCTTGACGGCTTTAAGATTTTAGATTTTTCCATTAAATATGCAAGAATTACTTGTTCATTTATAGTATGCACAGTTTTATCTTTGCTCCATTTATGAAATGAACTGTAGACTAATTCATACCTCTCTCTTGACTTTACCGGCAATAATTCATTAGTAGCCGCTTTAGCAGATTCACTAATCTCATCTGGAATTATTTCAGCCTCACTTTCACTACTGGTTTCCATTTCTTTGAATTAAAAAGCGAAAACACACACGAATATTACATGACAAGCGCTGTCATAATTAAATACAAAGTTTTTGTTATTGTTAAAGCCGCCTACTTAGATATCTAAAATCGTCCCGAAAGTGAAATAAATCGTCCCGAAAATGCTACTTTCGGTACGATTTTTTGTAAAAGGGTACTTTCGATTTAATAAATCATACCGAAAATTCTATTTTCGGGACGGCTGCAGAAAAAAAATTTTCCTGGTCTCCAGTTCTTTCAGTGTGCTGAATGAAGATACCGACTATTTTTTGGCTTTAAAATAGAAATATAGGTATAGGAAAATAAACTAAACTCAAGAAAGTCTATATGCTATCTGATATTTAATATGTACCTATTTTGTATTTTATTTCGTAAATATTTGAATATTTAGATGAATTTCTGAAATATTTTTTGACGTTTTGTCAATCTTATCTGACATAGACAAATTTAAATCACCTTTTAAATGATTTGAAAGTTACCATGAAAACGCATCATACCTGCCAAAGACCATATATATATATGTATTTTTTTATGTTATATTTTGTTTTATGTTATCGTTTTCAAAGAAGTATAATAAAAAATATCGTTCATTACACGTCCAGAAATGGATTTTCCGTGCTTGCTTGACTTCCCGTGTTCGGCTGCGCCTCACACGAGAATTTGTCAAGCGCGCACAGAAAAATCCTTTTTTCCGGACTGGTAATGAAATATACTATTACAATTTAATTTCGACTCACTTCTCGTCTGTCATGCTTGAGAAGTTGTTCGAAATGCCCCCTTCAACTTCCAAACACACTCACTCTTTTTGTAAATGAATTTTGTACCCGCTGTAACATTTCAGGTATCACTAATAAGCAGGCAAAGCGGATTCGGTCTTTAATATCATCTAAAAATGTAGGTGCAGTTGCCATCACTTTGTCCTTTATAAAACCCCGCAAGAAAAAGTCAAGGGGGGGTCAAATCCGGAGACCCAGCAACAAACGTGTGGTTCTAAACAGGGTTGTTTAGAACCAGGGGTGGTTTTAAACAACCCTGTTCAAAACCGCACATGTTTTAAACAACCCTGTTCAAAACTGCTTCTGCCTGGGGCAAAAGTGACCACGCCTTAAAATGAGCCGAAAAATGCAGATTGAACCTCCATAAGAAATAACATTGAGTTTTGGGCTCGTACATACATAGCTTCTTACTACAGTAAAGATCACCTAACTGCGATCATGGGAATCTTTAGGAAGAATATTATCTATAGTCGTATTAACTACGGTGACAGCCGAAAACTATCGAGCTCTGCCTGATCGCTGCAGCAATACTTGCGTTTCCGCACCCCGCTGCCGCAGATTTCGTCGAGCTGACAGTCCCTGTCAAGTCGTCAATACATCATCATCATCATCATCATCATAACAAACCTGCTGTGTTGACGAACTGACGGCGGCTGGCGGCTCGACGAAATCTGCGGTAGCATGGAGCGGGCACGCAAGTATTACTGCAGCGATCGGGCAGAGCTCGACCATAATAATTCGACCATAGATAAATTCGTCCTGAAGATTCCTATATTCGCAGTTAGGTGATCTTCACTGTATATACTAAGAGAAGAAGCTGACTGGCTGACGGACATATAAACGCACACTCCACACCGCGGGGTCTAGAAACTTGAAATATTGCACAGAGGTTTCTTAAATAACGTAGTCATCTACTTAGGAAGGGTTTTTGAAATTTCAGTCCCTAAGGGGGTGAAACAGGGGTTCCAACTTTGTATAGAGAAAAAATATTAGATGGTCCTATTAATTCGAAACTTCATATAATTACCCTAAAAAATAAGTTTTAACACGTGTTTTATAGTTTTTAATAAATCGACCCCTCAGGGAATGAAATGGGGATTAAATGTTTGTAATGGAGTAAAATTGTTATACCGCGGACGAAGTCGCGAGCGGAAGCTAGTAAACAGTGAAAAAAGTTGGAAAAGGGTAAGAAAGACAAAACTCGTAGAAATGTATTAAATACGTAGTGCATGATTTCTTTTTTTTGTCGTCACTTTTGATTGGGCGGTAAAATTAGGTACCATTTCGACTATTTTTTTTTTGGTTCTTCCTAAAAAAGTGGCTACTTCTCTAAAAAATCGTCGCCTGTTATACCTATGGCAAAAAGTTGGCTGCACATAACTACACACTGCTCTGCTTCTATTATCAGCATTTCTGGAGCAATATTAGTATTATTTTTATATTTATTTAGTCTCGACAGTTAAATTTATAGGAAAACTTCCAATTCCTATAAATTGAAAATATCTAAAACAACCGCCATTCAAGGGTCTCCAAAGTAAATCCCAGATGACCCTGAAAGATCATCGGAAAGGGTCTCATAGTTTTATCTACGGTATCATTAATCACCAAAGGGCCAATACCAGCGCCGATCATGGCCTGCCGCATCGTCATCGCATCATATCATAAAATTGGAAATAGCCTTGGATGAATCAAGAATGGATACGGGATGATTTAACATTCTTTGAAGCCAAAACAAACCATTCTAAGCGACAGTGTAAACACAATTTGTAAACATTGGCCACATCTTATTTGACCTTGTATTTTTGTACAAAAAATACGTTAGAAGCATCACAAGATTTACTAAAAGTAATAAAAGCCCTAAAATACTTTATTTTCTGCTAAATAATAATAAATTCAAGTTAAAAAGGTTTTATTATTTATATGTTAGATTATTTCTAAAGGTTTATTTAAAGTCGCTCCGAGTCATTTATAAATCTATAAGTCGCCCTTTTTCCTTTCTAGTTCATTAGACAAAGGCATACGTTTAACCGAGTGTTTAGATCGCGGATGAATAAAGGATTCATCCAAGGTAATTTGACGTCAACCTCTCAGCTGTTGAGAGGAAAACAGAGACAGCAACGCTCGTGAGAGCCGTATTTGATTGGCAAAAATTGGATCGACTCGGATCACGTTACGACACTCCAATGGTATTTTATCTCTTTCTACTACCATTCTTGATTCAATTACGTATTTCCTTAACGTTCGTAAACTGGACCTCTGGGGTACGATGTTTTCATAACAAACAACAAATAAACAGGCTTCACGTTCGATACGCTCACAGTATACGGAAAACCGAATCCTTTCTAATTCATCCAAGGAAATAGCAATGAAACTGTAAAATAGTGTATATTGTAATGTATTGTGATATAATGATGTATGTATGAATGTATGTAAGATGATATTATAAATGTTAAGTTTGAATAAAGAGCTTTTAAAGTAAGTTACCCCTGGTAAAAAATTGTATGCCTTAGGCTTCTGAATATAAAAATGCTTATAAATGTGCTTATTTATAATCTTAAAATAATTACGTTATTAAATACTTTAGGATACTTGCCTGTTTCCTATTGCGAATTGGTTTATTGTTTTTATTTATTTAAAACTTTATTATATCTAATTATTCACTCTTCAGACTGAATCGAGGATATAAGCGGGCTATAGAGCAAGGCCATGGTCAAAAGCAGAGCTAACTTAAACTGAATAAACATCGGGATTTATTTTTAAATTAAACAAACAATTTTAGAAAAATAACATGCTTGTTTATTTTATCAAAAAGTAGAGACATTATGTTTTAAAAATAATATTCTCCAAATCTCCCAAAAATGTATACGCTACTTATTTTGGTAATTTAATTTTATTGCAGAACACCTATAATATTTTCCCACAAGCCGCCCTGGTTTCATGTATCTACATCGGAAAGACATTGTTTTTTTCTAATAGCAACTAATAGATCAACAACAGTCTTAAGTAAACCAAAATAATAGTAATAAGCACTGATTACTGCAATTAGTGTACTCTCATCTCCGCTACTTTTGGCCCTGCACTATACCAGAAAAAGAGTTGCGAAACGGAAACGGCTTCCATAATCCGAAAATAGGGGGCGTAGCGGGGCGGGGGCCTTAATGAGAGAGTCAACCGAAGGGTGGCCCAAAACAATCAACTAATTAGTCGGGAGACACTTCCTGCATATGACGCTTAGTCATATAGTAAAGTGTGTTCTGGTATCCTTAGTCAGTCCATGTGGTCTAAAGTTTTGAATAGCTATTAAAGGTTTGGGTATTAGCAGGTACCTACACATTACTACTTTTAGTTTTATGCCCATCATTAAATTCAAATTAAAACAGAAGCCCCTTGAATTTATGTAAAAATATATACCTATAGGTATGTGAAGTTTAAACTTCACACTTTATATAAAAGTATTTTCGATTACATTAATTTTATAGCAGGTGTTGTTATTAAATCTTTTTGTTGTTTTAATGATTGAAATTTTTTTTAAGTCATGATATTTTAGGTTTTAGATCTGTTACAAAAGTCTATATTTATTATGGTTCATATTTTATTAACTATTAATAATTTCATAGCTGACTTTTTATTGACATGTCTATAGCTCGATCTACAGTTATTGGGTTTCGATAGGCATATATATATATATATATATATATATATATATATATATATATATATATATATATATATATATATATATATATATATTTATATATATATATATATATATTAGGGTGTCCGTTATTTACCAAGTTGATTTTTTTTCTTGCGACGCCCCCTAGATTTTTAGTTTATCGTCTAAAAACAATGTCAGACCAAAATAAGCCCTTAATATTCAGAATAAACCTTGCCCTAAAGATGATACATTTCCCATTTAAATTACATGGGATTTTGGCACTTTTGACAATTAATTTTTTTTTCTCTTGGACAAGATGACTTATAGCAATGAGACATACATATTCTTATAGGAAATTGAACCCTCTACAAAAAAGATCTCTCATAATTTTTCGATTAATTCACTCCTTCAAAAGTTATTCAAGGTGCTAAATGCGACTTAGCGCGCTTGCGTGAATAGAAAATCCGTGTGTTGGCGGGAATGCTTGTAGTATAATTTTGAGTCACTTACTGTATTGAAGGGAAATTTCATGAAAGTATTCAAAAATTTATGAAATTCAGTAAAAATTAGTTGACTGCGTGTTATAAATGAATAGTCTCAAAAATGATTCTAACTAGAACGAGCTACCAGTTATGCGGTATATTATTTTCCATGTTTAAATTTTTTTTACCACCAGAATTATCTATTTTTAGAAATAAACTAGTAAGTTTTATCGAAATAATAATCACCTTGCCGTAAAAGTAAAAAAATCTGAAAATTTACATAGAGTTCAAATTTCACCTTGAATAACTTTTGAAGGAGTGAATTAATCGAAAAATTATAAGAGACCTTTTTTGTAGAGGGTTCAATTTCCTATAAGAATATGTATGTATGTCTCATTGCTATAAGTCATCTTGTCCGAGAGAAAAAAAATTAATTGTAAAAAGTGGAAAAATCCCATGTAATTTAAATGGGAAATGTATCGTCTTTAGGGCAAGGTTTATTCTGAATATTAAGGGCTTATTTTGGTCTGACATTTTATTTTAGACGATAAACTAAAAATCTAGGGGGCGTCGCAAAAAAAAATCAACTTGGTAAATAACGGACAATCTAATATATATATATATATATATATATATATATATATATATATATATATATATATATATATATATATATATATATATATATAATGATTCTTCTTGTTCATGACTGCAATATTTCTAAATATGTATTATTTTCCTAAGAATTTTTATAATTAATCCATAATTTAATATTATTTCTAAATCTACTACACATGTTGCTTTGGTGCTCTTTTTGTTTATTAAACAGCTTTTGGCTACATACTTAGCTCAGCACTAAATAACCTCAGCTTTGCTGTCTCGTCTTCTAAACTTTTTAAAACGCCATTATATGGTGCTATCTCTAAATTAGTTCTGCGTGAATGCCATTGCAAATTCTGAAATTTATTAAAATTAAATATAGAGCAATCGCGAGCAAGAAGAATAAAAAAAAGAAAAAATAAATCTGTTTCAAATTGTTTTGTGTCAATTTACTTTTCTACATTTTATGCTTATTGAATGCTATAGCGAAAATTAGCTTGATCTATGTTAGAATTAGAAAAAATATCATTATTTATTCATCACAATCATCTCTTGGGCTGTTGTCCAAATAAATAAATAAATAAATATATATATATATATATATATATATATATATATATATATATATATATATATATATATATATATATATATATATATATATACCTATATATGGCTATAGGTATATTATAACCTTTGGTATAAATTATATGAGAAAATATTCGGGTGTTCACAAATTAGTAGCTAAATCAAGTTCGTCAGATGATTACCTGTTAGGGGTTTTGAGATATTTTGGGAAAGGCGCAGTATTGCGTTTACAAAAATCTAGGATCAAAACAGATCTATGATTGAACTTCTTTCTGTGCAGGTGAAGAATGCTCCTAGTTTCCCTTTGGGGTCTTTTCTAGTAGGTATACGGATTTCGCTCAAATTGTTAACCATGAGATGTCGAAGTATTGCCATTGTTAATATACTCACACAAGGGCGTGCCCAGGATTTGAACTAGAGGGGGGCAACTCATATTATTTTCAAGGAAGGGGGCGGGATGCGAATTCGGTTTGCGAAGATCATAGACTACTTTTTGTTCTAGGGGGGAGGGTTTCTTCTAGGAGTGTGCAGCTGCCCAGGAAAGGGGGCGGGGTGCCAATTCGGTTTGCGAAGATCATAGACTATTTTGGCTTCTAGGGGGGGGGGGGGGGCAGCTGCCCCTCCCTGGGTACGCCCTTGTACTCACAACTTTTCCACAACTTAGTGATACTGATTGGTCATAGATGATTACATTCTGCAGTAACTACTCCTCTTTTCTGTAATAAAAGTGCGAAAAAACTAAAAATCACAGCCTTTGTATCCCTATATTGCCACCGAAAATCTTTAGCATCCTTCGACCGGTCCCACGATTTTCTAGCTGAATATTTCTGGCATCAACTACGCACCCCATCAAATAAGCTATTAGTAAAAGTGATAAATCAAGAGCGCTTTGTTTAAACTTGGTCATTCTTAAAAGTAAAAGATGGAAGAAGTGTGTAGAGATACCATGGGCGTGCGGTGAAATTTCAAAGTTGTATATCTCTGTTCCTACTTACAGGAACCGCACCACATTTAGGGGTTTTAATAGTGACCCACTGGGAATGTTTTGGTAAAGAAAAAAAAAACATTTTTTAATTTGCGAAAAAAGTTGAATTTTTGCATTGCTTCCACTTGGAAAAAAATGAACACGTTTAGGTATGTTATTTATTATTTTTTTCTAAACAAATTTTACATCATTTTATCGACAATTTTTAAATTTTAAGAGAACAAAATGTGTTTGTAGAAAGTTATAGTCATTTGAATTTTTTCAAACCTAAAATATAATTTCAAAAAAAATTCAAATGACTAACACCCTTTTTTCTCGTAAAATTTAAAAATTGTCGACAAAATGATGTAAAATTTGTTTAGGAAAAATAATAAATAACATACCTAAACGTGTTCATTTTTTTCCAAGTGGAAGCAATGCAAAAATTCAACTTTTTTCGCAAATTACACAATGTTTTTTTTCTTTACCGAAACATTCCCAGTGGGCTCACTATTAAAACCTCTAAATTTGGTGCGGTTCCTGTAAGTAGTAACAGAGATATACAACTTTGAAATTTCACCGCACGCCCATGAGAGATACATATGTAGGTCTGCTGTTTTCAGAGAGGTACAGTAGAAGATATTAAAGAAAAAATCGAAAACATAATATGTAACAAGTAATTTTCCTCAAATATGTTACTGAAATTTCCAAGATTTTCTGGTATTCAAAATTTGTTGATAATGCACACTGCATTTTTTAGAAGCGGCCCATATGGTTTTAATCTTAAATTTTTAACAACATGTTAGGTCCTTTTCAATAGAAGAGAACCTAACATTCTAATAAGAACCATAGAGATAAAATTTGACATAGGTAAATTTCAGAGTCTTAAGATTATGTTAATTGACTAAAAAAGCTCCAAAAATATCTTTTAAAAGTGCATTTATATTTTAAAAAAGGTTAATTTTTAGCTCAGTGACACACATTTTCTGACATAATTTATTGCCACAATTTTAAATGTATTTTTGGCTATTTCTAGGAGCTTCCTTGGCATTTTTGGAAAATGAACATGATCTTACATACTTCTCTCTATACTTCTAAGAGAACAGGCCCTAACATGAGATGAAAAATTTAACATTTAAAACTCTATGGTCTGCTTTAAAAAAAATTCACTGTATCGATACAAGAAGCGTATAGGTATTGGCGACTGAATTAAGAACGTAGCCTCCTCTTCAGCTGATTTGCTAACTACTATTATTATAACGGGGAATGTATTCGTTTTGTCTTCATTATTCTGTTATTCGGCATCTTTGTCAATTTTGTCGTCTAGTGAGCCCTTCTTCCCCGTTATCAGCTTATTGCAGCTGGCTTCCTTATGAGTCGCCAGTTGGGCAAGAAAAGTATAAAAAAAGATGTCGGCGACTTCAGCTGTTGACATAAACATGTTTGTTGAAATAAAACAAATTTTCCACTGATAGTCACTTTATTATTTCTCTGCTATGTACATATATTTATTTTTACCCTGAAAAAGGCAAAAAGTATTGTTGTTCAATGATAATGCAAAATAGAAAAATAACTTACACAGTAATTACAGAACACTTATGTACAAGAAAAAAGTTATTTATGTACCTTCAAGAGAAAAATATGTAATGCTTCGCTACTAGAAGGAATTTGGTAAAAACTGTAACACTTATTTTATCGGTGGATCCCAGTTAGCTCTACCAGAGTACATAAAAACACGATATGCGCACAATGATTGCATCTGACTAAGTCACCAACGTGGCATCACTGAACCATTTAATAATAATAATATTTTAATTTTTCAGGTTATGCATTGAGTACCTATATGAGATGATGCTACCAAACGGGTGACTTTGTTAAGACACCCAGGCATTTTAAACACTAAACAAGAAATATTCTCGGATAATTGTCAGCTACACCCGTGTACCGTATTATGTACAAGATACCAAAATTCTACACTGTCGGGCCAATTTCTTCACTGCAGTTATAGAATTTTGACTGCGAGAATATCATACCGTGTCTCATTGCATAGTTTATCCCGTTATTTTGTTTACATTTTTTGCTATTCTGCATGGACAGCAAACAACATAAAAACTCTATTGCCTTGGTATTGTCGGGTATTTTACTTTTCTAACTGAACCGCTTACTTAAGTATCGAGTTGAAAATGTTGCCTCCGACACTGGTGCTTTAACCTTAAGGACATTTATGAGGTGATAATTGGTTGGCGACACTTTAAAGTGTTTTTATACATTTTGAGTTAACAAAAAATTAAAATGCATAGACTATATAAAGAGCTAGACTGAAACAGTGCTTAACTGGGCATATTTTAGAACAATCCGGGGCCCATCCACGAAATAGGTTTTACCATTACACGTATGTGGATATTCTTCCTATATAGTAGCGGAGCTTCTTTGCCCTGTGGCATAATAAAATAGACATTTTAATGATACTTGCACGATTGCACAACTTTTATTTAGACAAAATAAAGTTAATCTTAAACGACTTCCAAAAACATCAGAAATATCAATCTGATTGGCTGCTGAGTTTAGCTAGAAAATAAAATTCTCTGGAGCAAGTTTTTTGCAAACCACACTTAGATAATTTTATACACATTTTCCGCTACAGTAATTTTGTTGATAAATTTACAGTGTCAGTTTAGAAGTAAAAACGCCTCATTTATTATGTCACAATTTACAAAGTGCAATAAAAATATTCAAACTTATTTATTATATCCACATTAGGATTGAACTACTTATTATTATGTCAACACAATTTAAAATCGAAAATCTTTATTAAAAAATATTAAGAAACTTACGAAATTATAGGATTTTGTCGGAAACATAATTCTCTTATCAAAGCACTTATTTACAATAACTGTCCAATAAGTCAGTTGTGGAAGAACATCAGTAAGCCACTTATATACTATATAAATAAATAAAAAATTATTCTTAAAATATATAACACAGTCAGGAGTTATAAATAACTTAATTATACTATTTAACAGCGTAAATTTATTAATAACTAAAGCAGTACTTACAAAAAAAATATCAGTAAACGAAAAATGGATCGTCACTCGTCTGATTTGACTGTTTCTAAATAGGGACTATACAGAACTTTTTGTGAGTTTAACCCGCTTTCTAAATTTTATTATTCTTTGTTTTTGATTATCGAAATTGATTTTTTAGCATCGTTAAAGGAAATATTTCTAAGTTTAAGAAATTGAAAAAAATTCTCAATTTTTACGAACTTTCTTTTGAGTTTTGTCAGTGGACCAGTCCCAAAATAAGTCTGACAACGAATAAAAGTATATAAATGTAGTATAGAATAAAGTTTTGGTGGAGAACTCAAAAAAAGATTTACAAAAGGACTGAACCTATCACAACCAACATATAGAAAATATTAGAACAAAAATTGTTTTTAATTGTAATTAACAAACAGAAAATTATATTAAAATATTTACAAGGAGCACATATGCCTATAATCACATTTACATTGAGAAAAATTGCCTACACTATTTGATTGTATTTACAATATTTAAATGGCGCAGCGGATCAACAAAGCAAAGTTTAATGCAGTTTCTGTTAAAGATTTAAGGAAATACATTGAACAGAGTTTTTGATATCAAATTAGCCTGATTTTTAAAACGCGAATATCCATCACTTGCACAAGAAATTTTCCAAACGTAATATAATTTCCAATGATAAATGCTTTTCTTGCAAGAATGCTAAATACTCTTTAGAAACAGATTTTTGCGTTTCAAGGATCTGGTTAAGTGGGAGCGAAACTCACTACTGACTTATAGCAATAGTTTGTGGTATTTGATTGCCTCAAGTGGGCGATAATTTGTATTTACGGTGAAAAACTTGCTTATGTAGGTAAACATTTTAGCCAAACCCAAGTTCCGAATTCAAGTTAAATAAATCTCAGATTAAATATTTCTAACAAGAATGTAAACACGAGCAACGAAAATGTCCGTGAAATGGGATAGAACTATTGTTTATTATCCCACGACAACCGATTAGATCAACTTCTCAAACTACCCTGTGACGTTCACTAGTGTTTTTAAATACCAACGTATTTGATGTATTTACGATGGCATTAGGGATGTAAATACAGGGTGTGTCAGTAAGGTGTCTGGCTTCGATAGCACCTAAACGATCAAAGAAAGAAAAATCAATACAAAAGTTAAAGGGTTTACTAAGATACATAACCTAAAAATACTCTACAACCTACATGGTGGCCCTGAATAATTTTTTTTAAATGGGAAAGCCGGTATAATTTTCCAGAATGTTATTCAGTAGAACGGGGGCTTTACAATCATATTTAATTTTTTGAACTGAAATGCAGCGTTGCCAAGTAAATTTTTTTTCTGAAACTTTGTAATTTTTAAGGGTACAATTTAAAAATCGTAGCAACCTGTGGATACAACCTAAACAAATACAACTTACATTGTGGGTGCCTTAAGGTACGTAATATCGATCTATGCTAATGTTTTTTAAATCTCTTATACAGAGAGTTCGTTATAACTTGGACGACTCAGCGATTTAAAATATGCTTTAATTCAATTTTTTTAAATGGGGCACCATTATTTTTTTTAGGAATACGGATTTATCTTTCGAATATCTTTAATTTTTTTTAAATATGTCCTATACCTAAATCTTATAATTTCTGAAATATTTTAAGATTTGTCTCAACTCAGGTAAAAATGGGAAGTTCAGGGTACATAATTTAGTCAAGATTACTTTGAAACAAAAAATAAATACCTAATTTTTTTAACGCATTATACAATTGGTTTTAAAAAATTTTGGGCTTTATTACTGCTTAGAGTTGAATTTCCTTAATTAACCTAATCGAGTAAATGAATCGAAATATGAATTTTTCAAGAGAGGAACTGGTTGATATGATCTATGTTTTAGGCGAGAGCGACAGAAATGCATTTCTGGTTTCCAGAGTACGTACAAAAATATCCGCATAAAACTCATCTTGATCGACAATCGTTTAAAAGGTTAAAAGAGGGATTTGAATTGAAAGAACAGGGCGGGTTGATTACAAAGAACATGAAAGAGTTAAGCCAGCTACGAACGAGGAAAATAAATTTACGGTTATGTTAAGTTTAGCTGAAGATCCCCACAAAGTACGGGACAGCTTGGCAACGAATTTCCTTTTAGTGCATCATCAGTATCAAGAATTATCCGAAGTGAAAAATTACATTCCTATCACATACAGTTGTTACACGAATTAGAAGACCAAGATTATGAAAGGAGAGTTGTTTTTTGTCAGTGGGCACAGGACATGATTCAACATCAAGCTCAGTTTTTCTATTATGTTATGTTTAGTGACGGGGCTACGTTTCAAAACAATGGATTTGTAAACCGGCATAGTTTCCATTACTACAATACAAGTAATCATGGGCGCCCACAGGGGAGGGCCAGGGGGGGCCGTGCCCCCCCCTGAGATTGTGGGTATGTTATACTTAGTATTTCTTTGTTGGACGAATTGGACGAAATATATATTTTTTTTATTTTGCCCCCCCTGAGAAAAAAGTCTGCGGGCGCTCATGCAAGTAATCCTTTTTTCACTAGACAAGTTATGAATCAACATAGATGGAGTAATAATGTGTGGGCCCGCATAATAGCTAATCATGTTATTGGTCCACATTTTTGAAGAAAATGTTACAGGTCAGATTTACCTTGATTTTTTACAAATCATTTACCCGGACTTTTAAATGTTCTGCCAGAATACACTCGCGAAAGAATATGGTTTCAACAGGATGGAGCACTACCTCATTACGGCATGGTCGTAAGAAATTTTTTAAATCAACTATTTAATGATCACTAGATAGGTAGAGGTGGTCCAATATTGTGTCTGGTAAGATCTCCCGATCTAACCAAGTATGACTTTTTCTTATGGGGGTACGTAAAAGACAGTGAACCAGACTACTCCCATAACAAGAGAAAACATGCAAGCACAAATCAGGGAGGTTTTTCAAATAATTACTCTGACCATGTGGAGAAATGTAAGCGAATCTTCTGAAAAGAGAATTCGCGCTTGAATTTTAAATTTAGGAGGTCATATTGAGCATTTATAATATTTTTATTATTATTTTCCTGTTCGTCTCTTGTCAGCAAAAAAAACAGACAAAGTCATATAAATATTGTTAAAGTGTATTATTTTATTTAATTTCTCAGCCTTAGCTTAGCCGCCTAGCCCCCCCCCCCCCTATATGCGCCTATGTGCCTACTTCTTGATTTGTTCCAAAGAAATTTTGACTAAATTATGAAATCAGAACTTCTCATTTTTACTTAAGTTAAGACAAATCTTAAAATATTTGAGAAATTATAAGATCTAGGTATACGACATATTTAACAAAAAATTAAAGTATTCGAAAGATAAACCCATATGCCTAAAAAAATAAAGGTGCATTAAAATAGTTGAGTTGTGCAAGTTATAACGAACGCTCTGTATAAGAGATTTAAAAAACATTAGCATAGATCGATATTACGTACCTTAAGGTACCCACAATATAAATTGTATTTGTTTAGGTTGTATCCACAGATTGCTATGATTTTTAAATCGTACCCTTAAAAATTACGATGGCTTATATGCAATAGAGTGTAAACCAAAATCGTTTAAAATATTGTTTTCGCGTATACATGTAATAAGCTTTTCCATTGGTCAAGTTAGTGTGCACTAAATTTATTTCTGCTCTTTGAATAAAACATGATACAAATAGATACATTCAAGGCACACTGTGTTTTTTAATGTTATTGAAAATTAAACTGAGTAATATTTCAAGAAATTGTGCATTACGTCCTATTGCAAATAAGTAATCGTAAGCGTAAAGTGATTTCTAATACCCGCAGCATTTTTGCGAAGGCACGGTAACAAGGAATAATGCCAAAGGACGATATTTTTTATGCCTCCATCTCTAAAACGAAAACTGATTTAGTTCCCGAACCTTGGAGTGGAGTTCTTGACGGTTATAGACTGGAGATTGACAGATCTAGGTGACAAATTACCAGTTTTTTGGTGTTTGTGGTCTTTCGATAGATATTAAAGAAAATTGGAAAATTTAAGAAAGTAAAATGAATAAAAGTTGTATGTAATAGTCAAAGGCGTGACAGTTAAATCGATCGCATAACCGCATCGCTTTCGCGACAGGTATCCCCCATTATTGGGAGAGGGTTGTCCGCCGTATTACCGCAGACCGTACGACGAAATATTAGAAAATTTCCTTATTTTAGCAGTTTAATGCATCGCCAACAGATATTAACGTTTTAATACCTTAACCTTTTCTATTTTCATTTTTGTCGATATTATGTACCAAGACGGGTAGACTGGAATGGTAGAAAAATTTAAAAATGAAAATAATTATTAAAATACAAAAGTAATTTTGTTATAAAACTTATATTTAACAAAAAAAACTCCGCCGTTATATAAGATTTTGAATTACAACATTAAGGATATTATGTCATAAGAGGCAGAGCAATTTCGTCGAGTAGTAAGATTGAATAAGTTTTGCGACAAACAATCGGCGTACTTTTGACATTGACGTTGGGTATACATTAGCGTTAAAAATATTTATTTCTAGAGCCAAGGACAACCAAATATACCACAGTACGCTAAAAATTTTAAGTACTGCTACTACATTATGGCTCGGTTGCACAAATCATTTAATAAAGTAATAATTTTAATTAACAGTAAGAATTAATTTTGGCAATGTCGTTACATTGAATGGCACACTCAAGTGTGATGAACGAAACACTCTTTATTTAGAGAGCGGCTCGTCCAGTCCGCCATTCGGATCACATTGGTAATGAATTGCATGCATCACGGAGCAACATATTTTATTCGTTTTGCGCGATGGTACCAGTGTGTCGTAACGAACGATTAGAAAGCGGTTCGTTCAGTACCGAAGTGGTGTGCCATTCGGCTTACGCATCAGTACCTGATGCATCACGGATCACAGAGCCACAAATTTTCGTTTCGCTCGAAAACAAATGAATGTGTCAGGCCTGGATATCGTACAGGGAGTTTCTGCTATCGATTAGAGAATTTCCGTAGGCAAAGCGTTTTTGAAAAATAAGACATTCGAACAGGTTCTTACTATTACATATCTACAAGAGTACGTACGGCGGCGAAATTTATAATTTTTAGTTCTTGTTCAGGGAATCATTTTTTTATTAAAAGTAAACAAACAAAAACTGATGCTGCTTTAAAACGGTGCTTTTGGACAGAATTCGTTTTAAAAGCTATTCTCAAAATATAAAAGAAATTCGTTAATTAATGAGTAAAATGTATAGTATTAGGGAAATTGTGCATTCAACCGTATGAATGAAAAACTACTAGGAAAAATTAAAAGACGTATTTAAGGGATCATTTTATTCAGCCACCCATGAAAATAAGTCCCCTCTATAACAAACAGTGCCATTTCGTTCAGCACAAACCTAAAGTGTCATTAACGATTGAACGAACGACACTAAACAACTTTTTGAAGTGTGCTGCCATAATAAAAATAACCGAAGAATTCATCACCATCACTAAATTGATTTGTGCAACCGAACGTATGTTCTTTTAATGGCTTGCTAATTTTGGCCTTTTAGAAGCTTTTGAATACATAAAAGATTGTAAAAAATACGAGATACAAGAGGCATTTTGGAAAAAAATGTTGCTTTATCCAAAACACAAATAAACTCAAAGTCTGCTATTGCATGATACCTATTACACTATGTGACTAGCTCTTAAAATATAAATACTAAATTTAATGTCTCGGAAGGAAATAAGGAAATGTTGTCATTTTATTTTGTACATATTCACTGCATTTTCTAATACCTATTAAATCTTTCGGGTTTTACCAAATAAAGTCATCGATTCTTCTTGGGTGTCAATGCGATGAATTATGAAAAGTTTTTAAATATAAGTCTAAAAGAGGGGTTGCGATTTGCTATCAAAAACGGCCCCAAACATCATAATTATCCCTGTAATTGATGATAAATTTAATACATTTTATAAACTACATGAACCCTTTGTATATAAGAAATACAAAGGTAACAGTTGAATAACAAAAAAGCCCATTTTTAAATTTATAAATTTATGTCGGTGTCTATCAGCATATTTTTTAGCACTTTTACATTTACAGTATCATAAATATTGTTTGAGGTCTAATAAGTGCTAATGAATTAAGTTACTAGAAAAATTTGAAATCGACAAGGATTTATACTAGGAAATGTTTAAAAATCTACGTTTAGATCCTATTAAATTTATCACAAATCACAGGGTCCGATAATTGTGATGTTTGGCGCCGTCTTTGATGAGAATTTTTTAGGAACTCTTAACAAATGTTCAAAAAATACGTAATAAACGTAGACCTTATAAAATTGACTTTAAATATCCATAGGATAAATATATTTTCAACACGTAACAAATATTTCTAAGTTGCATTTTGATTTTCAACCAAATTTTTTATGCTATTTCTCTTTGTTTGATGCTATCGAAGGTTAAATAAAAACAATTGCTATTCAAAGTATTAGATAGACCTTAATGGGTGCCGTTCTAATATGCGGTCTACCGTCCTACATACAGTCTATGTGTGTACGCTATTATTCTAATATGCGGTCTACCTGCTAATAACTTTAACATTTAATATCTAATTGTGAGCAGTGCCTAACTCCGCCCGCATAATTATTCCAAAAATAGTGATCTCTCAGGTATGTTAATCCTGCACCCCAATTCCGCCCCGAGCGTATTTACTTTATTTTTGCGAGTTTGGGAAAATCCGATTAGAGTATTAAAGTAATAAAATAATATAAATTGTGTTTACAACAGTGAGGAAGGAATATCTTTGAGAAATTATCAATGTTAGATTTTGTTAAGATTGTTTCTTACCAGTACAATCAAAGTGTAAACATTGATAATTTCTCAAAGATATTCCTTCCTCACTGTTGTAAACACAATTTATATTATTTATGTTAAAGTTATTAGCAGGTAGACCGCATATTAGAATAATAGCGTACACACATAGACTGTATGTAGGACGGTAGACCGCATATTAGAACGGCACCCATTAATGTATCACTGTCACCTATGGCTTCAAGAAAATCGAAACACCCACTCTGCTTGTTTTTAAACTAAATTGTTATAAACAAATAATTGTTTTATTCAACTGTTTTCAGTTAAAATTTAACAACAATTTTTGAATATGCTTGCTAATGAACCAGTTATTTACATTATTAGTCCGATAAAATTGATTTCCAGAATTTCTGTCTGAGAACTGTAACGATTGAAACACGTAAGAAGATTCCTATTCCAGATAGTAAAGCCGTTAAAACGCATCTTTTGCCCAGAAGGTCATAGAAATGAACAAATAACAAGGTGATTCGGTGATAACAAAAAATGTACTTCATGTAACATTTAGTTGCAGTGCCTTCAAATGTCCAACGCATTCGAGCGATCCAGTCAGCATTATTATAATAATAATGTTGTTGTCAATCTAAACCAGGCTAGATAGAGCGACGCAAGTGTTAAGGATTAGGCTTGCATAAACACATCAAGACTCCCGCGCAAGTACGACGTGTGTTGACGATAATGATCCGCGCGTCAAGACTAACGTCTAGCTACCAACAGGAATTTCTGTCCCGAATGACTGTTGGATTTTTTTCGCACCGATCCCTCTTCGCTTGTGAGGAAAGAGACTGGTCAGGGCCCCTAACCAGGTGCTAACCCTGTTCCGACCTTAGGGTGCCCTCAGATCTGATTTTAAGTGACAAAAATTTAAAAAAAAGATCCGGCCGAGCCCGGATTCGAACCAAGACGTCTGGGTCAATAAGCCAATGCCTTACCCACTGGACTACGTGGCTCATGCTAGGAAATCGGTAAACTTACAAACACTATACAGATATGCTAACGCACTCGGCTTTTACCTTCGGAAATTATCGGGACAGAAATTCCTGTTGGTAGCCAGACGTTAATGCGCGTCAAGGCCCAACGAACTGTGTATGGTAGCACTTGATTTTTCGAGCAAGTGTGAAGACTTGCTCGACGTGCTTTGACAAAACCGCTCTCTGTCTTCGGTTCTAAGTTGTTTACTTAAATTTACAAACAGTATTAACCCGTAAGTACTATGCACGGTGGCGGTGATATGTAAAAGCGGGTATAGGCAATGCTTAATACTTTGTTATTTTTTTCTTGAACCATTTATAATATAATTTTTTTTATTGTTTGTTTCTTGGGATTAGGTTCATAGTAAAAACATTTTTTTATATTAAAAGTCTATTGACGTTTCGACCCTTTTTCGGGTCATTTTCAAAATATTTTTTACACGGTTTGGTAAGGATAAGAAATCACAGATCAGTCCTCCAAAGACCTTAAAGTAGTCAAGGTCTTTTACCAAACAGTATAAAATAATATTTTGAAAATGACCATACACAGTGGCGTTTTAAACTGTATATGGTGAATTTTCATGATAACTAAAAAATTGAATTAAATTACGGCGTCTGTTCTTTTAAGCAATATGTCTCGCAAAGGTCTCTCATATGAGGAATTGGCAGCTATATACCAAGACGACGATTTTTGGAACGAATTACCCAATCAGGATGTTAACAATGAACCATTAAACGCTGTAGAAGTAACTGTAGAGAACAGAGAGGACATTATAGGGAAAGTTTTAGGCAATGCCGATCAGAGTGACCAAACGGAGATAGATGAAGAAATTTGTAGCGACCATGACACTGCGAGCGAATTTTCGGAAGATTCAGGTGACGAATGGAAGCCTAACGACGAAAATAGTTGCCCAAAGCTTAAAAAAAACAAAGAGATGATAGCGAAACAGAAGAAGAAGAGGAAGAAATGGAACGAAATGGTCCAAAGAAGCACATGTGGAACGTAGAACTCCAGCAGAAAATATCATATCTTTTTTGCCAGGACTTTGTGGTCCAGCTCAAAATAAACAGCCAAGAGATCCATTGGAATTCTGGAGCCTTTTGGTGAGTGACCAAATGTTAGAACAAATTGATATTTATACCAATTAAAGAATTGCTAAAGTAAGAATCAATTATGCAGCATTTAAATGTCGCTTTCAATCACGCCAAAGATATCGTAGTTTCGTACGTTAACGACACAAATCTAAATTAAATTAAAGCCTATTCTAGATTATTATATCTTCAAGGTATTTTTAAGTCTAACTATCAAAACCTTAGATTTATGTGGAGTACTGATGGCACTGGGCTGGCTATTTTTAGATTTACTATGACCTTGATCCGATTTTGTTTTTTGCTGAGCAGTCTAAGGTTTGATGATGTTCATACTAGGAAACAATGAGCCTTAGTAGACAAATTAGCACCTATTTCGGACTTGTTTCAAGAATTTGTTTTGCGATCACAGGCTAACTATAAACCAGGTGCCTACCTAACTATAGACGAGATGTTAGTCCCTTTTCGAGGCAGTTGCGCATTTCGTATGTATATCCCAAACAAACCTGCCAAGTACGGGATAAAGATACAGATCTTAGCCGATACTAAAACACATTACATGTGTAATGCAGAGGTATACTTGGAGCCCATTACCGAATCCTACCCAGGTTGTCCCTCGCTTAGTTATTTATCTACCCATTAGGACCAACAGAAATATTACCGCCGACAATTGCTATTCTTCTATAGAAAGGCAAATGAATTATTTAAGCTAAACTTTACGTACGTTGGTACACAGAAGAAAAATAGAAGGCAAATACCACCAGAATTTCAGGCTAGGCGCCAACAAGCAACAAGCTCTTGCCTTCTCGGATTTCAGGGAAAGGCAACTATTGTCAGTCATGTGCCAAAGAAAGGTAAAGCAGTCCTGATAATATCTACTGCCCTACCAACAATGTGAATGACGAAACGAAAAAACTAGAAATTAATGAATTTTATAATTGCACTAAAGCGGGCATAGATACCTTAGATGAAAAATGTGCCACATATTCTACTTGTAGGAGAACTCATCGCTGGCGTGTCAGTTTCGTGGCGAAAATGATTGGAACTTTTTTACCAGTTGAGGAAGTATCCCACCAATCCGTTTCTAGGTCGAAAAGGAAGAGATGCGCTTTTTGCCCCAGCGGAAGTGACAGGAAGACAAGTGTGCACTGCGTAAGCTTTAAACAGTCTGTTTGTTTACAATTTACAAAAAAATATGTCCTAGCTGTATGGACCAATTAGTTTTGACCAATTTTGTATTTTTATATGTATTTTGAATGTTTATAATAAATACTTTAATCAAAAATGATTTATTTCTAATTATTTATGCAAAAAAGAAAATGGGGCCCTAGGGCCCTGGCATAGTACAAAGGTAGTATTTTTGTAGCATAGTACTTACGGGTTAAGTATATATATATATATATATATATATATATATATATATATATATATATATATATATATATATATATATATATATATATATATATATATATATTGTTTCAATAGAATAAAAATTGACATTTAGTAGAGTAATCACTTCGGAAATTTATTGATTTGTTTCGTTATAGAAATCGCACATGCTTATAGAAACTAGAATCGAAAGATGAACCTTATAAAATATTGGAAAAGCTGAAGGAAATAAAATCAACAAAACTAACTACAGTACAGCGAGTATTTTTAAATGAGATTGAAGATAATTGATTCAAGTAATTCTGAGTACAGTGAGCTTCTGCATTTGCGCGCGTACTTGCCGATCCAAGCAAGTTTTAAGACTTGCATGACCGTAGATTAATATGATATAAACTATTTTGTTTAGGTAATAAGTAATAAAAATGGATATTGGTTGTATTACAGGTTTGCTTATGCTAGTAGCAATGTTAGAGTAAGGAAATACAAAAAAAATCTTTTGTAAATAATTTTGTGTGGGATTGACGTTAATGAATCTTTATGTTCAAAATTTGTTTGAATATGAATATGTACAAAATATTTATCTTAATTGACAATTTTGGCCGTAATAGTTGACGCGGCTAACAACTGCAAAATTTGTGACTGTTTCTTTAAAACAACAACCAGCTCTCTACACCAAATTTGATTTGTCAATCTTTAAAAAAATACTATATCGTGAAAATAAAAATAAGTATAACACCCTGTCACTTTACAATAATTAACATTTATACAAAATTGCAGCCCTTTCAGCACTGTTTACTGTTCATAAAATATTAAGACTAGTATTTATACATCTTTACAGAAGAAGACTTTTTTGTCTTTTGGTTTATCTTACTAAAAGAAAAAGCTCTCACTATTTACACTTATTTTTATGATTTTAAACATTAAACTTAGGAACTTTAAAAGCGTTCTTTTTGGCGCATTAGCGTATTAGAATATCACTAAGATGGCGTCAAACCTGGACAGTCTTCTTTTCTAATTGGCTGGAAAAATGACTTGGGTGACCTTGAAATAGAATTTCAGGTGGCGTTGGCGGCTCTTCGACCACTGAAGTGTTGAGAACAGTGACAATTGGGTGGAAATCTGCAACAAAGAGAAACGTTGTATATTTTGGTAGGTATACAAATAAATAGCCGATGGAATTCTGCCAACTGACACCTTTTGAGACATTTTATATGGCAATATTATGGCGATTTTAATACAAAAATAGAATTATTCTTGTCATATACCATACCAATTATAAATTTATACAACAGCGCCAAAATCTTAATAAGTTGCTGTTTTAGGCACGGCCACTATATGAAATTTTCAAAAGCAACCACCGTTCTGGGCTTTAATAAAATTTACGACAAAGATGAAAAACAATAATACCCTCAAGGCAATATATTACACTTTATCTTTTTTGCAAACCTCACGGAGAAATATGGGACATATTGTAAAAATAATTTCGATACGCACCATCCATTTACTTTTTCCGAACATTTCGTATAAAATTTATTTAAGGATTTGTCGAAAAATTCTGCTTGTCTGACCATGCATAAGAATGAACGGAATCCCTTGATGTCCAGCATATATCCAGTTTTCCCCTCTATGGATTTCATACCGTATATCTATTTTGTAAGAGAATCCGCATTACTGTGACGTCTGACAAGATGCCATGCAAATTCCGAAATGCCATGCTTGCTTTTAAGCGACCAGTTTTGCAAATAAATTTAATAGGTACACAGATAGAATGCAGAAATATTATGTACCTATGTATAATATTATTTTATCTCGACTTTGCGGTGACATGGTTTATGCTTATTAAAAAATATACCAATGAAATTTTGGATAAGCATATTTCCTTTGCTATAGCAATATAAATTAATAATTTTATTTTAGAGTCCGTAAGAACAACAGAGAGATGTTAGAATACCTAAACCAATACCACTTGAACACAAGGCCTCAGCGCTAAAACGTGACGTCATGGGATGAAGGCCGATAGAATTATGGATTACTTTAAGGGTTTATATTTAGACGTATGAATGAAAGTCTACTTGTCAGGGGTACATATAAATATGCAAAAATTGAGAATAAATTCTCTAACCACCTGAAAATTCCTTATACAATAAGGATTTCAACAAATAATGGTAAAACAGCTATTCTCCGGGCTATATGCCCCTCCGAGCGCTGAATTACATACCAAAATTTGCCGTATTTTCTTCTAACACAGTTAGATAATAAAATACTTGTTTTGAATGCAAGAAACTACCAGGAAGAAGGAAGCTTTTTCTTTAGTTAGGATGTCGTCACCTGCAGACCGGTTTCGAACTCGTTGGTTCTCATCAGTACAGGATAGACGAACATACCAACCTTCCGAAAAAGTAATCCCTTAAAGCTACAACTGTCGTACTGCATAAGCAGTGAGACACAGGCAGCGCCATCCATTAGCGGTTTCGAGCATTCAGAGTAGAGTTTACCGGAAGGTAAAATTTTCAAACGTATGAATGAAAGTCTACTTGTCAGGGGTACATATAAATATGCAAAAATTGAGAATAAAATCTCTAACCACCTGAAAATTCCTTATACAATAAGGATTTCAACAAATAATGGTAAAACAGCTATTCCCCGGGCTATATGCCCCTCCGAGCGCTGAATTACATACCAAAATTTGCCGTATTTTCTTCTAACACAGTTAGATAATAAAATACTTGTTTTGAATGCAAGAAACTACCAGGAAGAAGGAAGCTTTTTCTTTAGTTAGGATGTCGTCACCTCCAGACCGGTTTCGAACTCGTTGGCTCTCATCAGTACAGGATAGACGAACATACCAACCTTCCGAAAAAGTAATCCCTTAAAGCTACAACTGTCGTACTGCATAAGCAGTGAGACACAGGCAGCGCCATCCATTAGCAGTTTCGAGCATTCAGAGTAGAGTTTACCGTAAGGTAAAATTTTCAAACGTATGAATGAAAGTCTACTTGTCAGGGGCACATATAAATATGCAAAAATTGAGAATAAATTCTCTAACCACCTGAAAATTCCTTGTACAATAAGGATTTCAACAAATAATGGTAAAACAGCTATTCTCCGGGCTATATGCCCCTCTGAGCGCTGAATTACATACCAAAATTTGCCGTATTTTCTTCTAACACAGTTAGATAATAAAAGTATTTTATTATCTTGGTATGTTCGTCTATCCTGTACTGATGAGAACCAACGAGTTCGAAACCGGTCTGCAGGTGACGACATCCTAACTAAAGAAAAAGCTTCCTTCTTCCTGGTAGTTTCTTGCATTCAAAACAAGTATTTTATTATCTAACTGTGTTGGAATAAAATACGGCAAATTTTGGTATGTAATTCAGCGCTCGGAGGGGCATATAGCCCGGAGAATAGCTGTTTTACCATTATTTGTTGAAATCCTTATTGTATAAGGAATTTTCAGGTGGTTAGAGAATTTATTCTCAATTTTTGCATGTTTATATTTAGTATTTTAATATTAAAATTACAAAGGTGGGATGAATAAAATAAAAAATAGTGTTTTGCAATAATAATAGAAATTTTTGTTTAACCCTATATTAAATAAATAGATAATTGTGGATTATTTTAAATGTAGAACTCAGCTCGCATCGTGAAGTAGAATTGGGCTCTTTCTAATGATTAAGTATGCATGTTCACAGGTAGGTAATCAAAATATTTCTATGTATGTTAAGCACTGAGCATTTATTAATACTTTGGAATTTATTAAAAGCCTTTAGCCTTGTAGTCTAGTGCATCAAATTAATGACATTTCCTACACGGACGAACGGTCATTGTTTATTTTATTTGGTTATTGCTTATTTAAAAAATAATAAAATTTATGCCGGGAGCTCTAAAACAGCTTGGACGTTGTTTCTAATGTAAATAGCTATTACTAATATCGTTCCTGCCCAGGCAGGGTATAGTCCCCCAAGATATCTGTAACCGGCAAAATAAATTGATGAATGCAAGAGAAGGCCTAAACAAGTTTTGAAAAACTGATTAATTTTTTGTTAATAAGATTTAAACTTTTCTTACCACATCGTGTTTACAAATAAATTTGCAACGTTGTTTAAGCCTTCCCTTGCATTCTTTACATTCTTATGCCGGTTGCAGATGTCTTGGGCGGACAATATCGTGCCTTATATGCAATTTCGCAGGGGATGTAAAAACTCTTTTTTTCAATATTTTTCTTACCGGTTAGTATAGGTTTTATTCATTCTGTGTGACGTACAGCACTATAACCTGGTTTAATTATGTAAGCTTTTTTATGTTGGCTGTTAAGATGTTTTAAAATTGTTTTAAGGTTCTTCTGGAGGTTACGATATTTAACTTTGTAAGATCTGCAAAACTGAGATATGGGAAGCAATGTAAGCAACAGAGTGTAAAATATTTTATTAAAGCATTAGGGTGGTTACGCTAATTAAAATTATAGAAGCGTATTGTTCAGTTACAGCTTGCGATATTTCTAGAGCGAATACGATGCAAAATATTTTAACTAGTAAATGATTTTTGATTAAAGTATTTGAAATACTACTGAGTAAATAAGGGCAATAGTTTTTATGTTGCGAATATTACAACCTTGAAAATATAAAAGATATTTTCTGTTTCAAGATACTTAAACATTGAATTTAAATAAATCTGAGCCAAAACATTTACTAGGTTGTTTACAAAATCATTTACCTAGTATTTTTTGAAATGTAACACATGATATAACTTCTGAAACGGCTCACTAATAAGGAAAGTGAACTTGTAAATTATTGTTAATTACCATTGCCTAAGTTGTTAAGGGGTTTGGTTCATATAAAATTTTAAAAATAATGGTTTTATTATTATCCTTAATTTTAAACTAGTCTTCCCCTGGGTTAAAGACTGATGCGTTTATAAATTCCTCGAAGCTGTAAAAATCTGGTACATGCCGCAAATATTTTTGTTTATTTTCTTAGAAAGCTTTTAGCTTTTGTTTAGTTCTTTAAATTTTTTGCCTTTACTTTTAAGACCTAAAATATTTTTTTAAATACATATCGGGCAGTTTGGAAGCTTACTCGATACGCAGTTTTTTTTTAAAGTGGAACACTTAAATTACATAAAACAATTCTACCAATTTTAGATTCCTGCTGATATATAAAATTTCCAAACCCGGCTATACCTATTCGGCGCATAATCTATGCCACCGTATGCCTACATTTTTGTACATATCCTCGTTTGTCGGGAGATTAAACACGCGGACTTTTGAACCGCCATGATGACACGATAAGACACTAATTAGTATAATAAGAATTTTCCAAAAAATAACGTGGGTTATATGACCACAAGGTTAAATAACCACACATAAAATAACGCGGCGGTATCAGCTTTTCAACTGCTTTCACTACATCCTTCACATCAGATCGAGGGGTTGTAGGACGACGCGTTGTGAGAATCTGATTGGCTGATTTTAGCTCCATAACTGAACTGCCCCGCAAACTAATAGTGCTTGGACCCATCGGCATTAAAAGTCATTGCCCTTCGGCTGACGTTATAGATGTTTTCGAAATCGGCACTTTGGCCTTGCTCTAGAGTGGTGTTGTCTGGACTCTCTGAACACATTAGCATTCCCTACTATTGTTATTTCTTTGTATTTTTTGGGACAATTGTTCTAAAAATACAAATATATAGTGTACCAAAAACTGGTCAGTGGTTGTTTTTCCACCCTAGAATAATTTTTTGTGTTGGCACCTCACTGGACATTGTACACGAAAACCAGCATTAACACCCAGAACTTCGGGACAGTCTAGATATTTCTGCTGGTTACTGGTTCTGTTTTTAAATGTTTTTGAGTTTTCAGCTAGTTGTATGTGTGGATTATTTTTTAAATATTTTTATAAGTTCTGGTTTATAACTTTGGGTAATTTACTTTAATAATTAACTAGTTTTACATAAAAAGAAATTCGAATACACTGAAGCCACAAAATACACAGGCGGAAAAGATGTTTGAATCGTGTGAGTTTTAAAACGTCTATTTACGGTCCTTGATTTTTGGTTTTACCCAACTTTTTTCAAAAAAATGTGAAGATTTGGGTTATAAATATAAAAAATGTAAGGTTGAATAAACTTTACCCAAAACATCCGGGACACAAAAAATCTATTTGTAAAGGTTGGTCAGACATTGGCAAAATACTGGTATCTAATCTAATACATCCATTAAAGTTATGTTGAACTGTAACAGTGGTGTGTAAATTTACAAGTATAAATGATAAGGCCAATTTACTATCGAATTTTATCTTTAAAACCGATGTATTGTGGATTTAAACTGAAAAATGAAAAAAGAGTAAAGCGTCTTAGTTTTGTACTAAAATTTATTTTAAAGTTCTCTTATTTTACAAAGAAAAAAGAAAGTATGTTTTTCTTCTGATTAATACAAATAAAAGCACTATCGCAGCACGTTTTAATTTACAAATTCATTTGGAAAACAGAGAAATCGTATAAATGATAGAATGAGAAACAAGTTTTAAGTGCCTCATAAACAATAAGCTAACCAAAAGTTGTGAGAGCTTAACTGGCCCGCTAGGACTTAATTTGAAACCGGACTAAGTTTTTAATCGGTGGTATATGTTTTTAAATGTAACTAATAATTAATACTATTGAAAATTCTTTAGTCAAGTAGGTACTTAAACAAAAGTTTACCTGAGTATGCACTGAGATCCTCCACAAGTTTTTGTCCCCTCACATTTGTACTTCCAGTTATCATGTTATCTATAATAGCTCCCCTATTTCTCCACCTCCATAGGATTAAAGCTAATACAATAGCGAACACCACTATTGCGACACACACTCCCATGACAAGTTCTACACGTCTATATGTTTGTCTGACGTGTTCACCTCTCACAGCACTAAATAATACTGACAGTAACGGTGAATTAAGGTCACCCTCCTTAGGAGATTCCTCTGGAAGAATATTCACATCGGTTTCTGTTGAAACCTTTTGAGCACGCCCCGTATCTAGATCCATCATTTGGGATTTCAGATTTTCAACCCCGGGTATTCTTGATACTAGTTCTACTTGAATGTGATAGATTGTGTCTGGCCATAGAGATAATGTTACACAGGTAGTGTCAGTAAACAGATTGCCTTTAAGTCCACCACCATCAACTTCCCATGTAACAAGGTATACTCCTCTGGTGGTTTTAGGTTCCCAAGCGATTTCGCCTATTACTAAAACCTTTTGATGTATTAACGATATCTCTTTTAGTATCCATGGGGCGTCTTCATCTGAATTAATGGACTTGCTTGTTGTTGCTTTGATTTCGGTGTTGATTGTTTTCTTCTTCTTTTTATTAGATTTTAGACTTTGTTCGTCGGGGCTGTAAATTGTAAGTAGGCCTTGAGGATCTACAACCAAAACTCGAAGTAGTGCATTTCCTTGATCAACTGGTACTCTGGTTCCAGAGTCCAAAGTCTGAATAATTTGTCTCCACGGTCCTGCTTGACTTTTGCGCATAACAACGTATACAACAGGAGCATCGGGATCTGCCGATAATGGCTTTGAAGGCCACTGTGCCCTAGCACCATTAACATTGATAACAGCTTCTCCTTTAGTGTGGATAACAGGTTGTGATTGCTGACCGCGAGATGATGCCTCTTGGTGGAACTTGCATGCTTGCTGACAACCAGGAAACTGAAACAAAAATATATTTCTCAATCAACTGAATCAGGATTAAAAACTTAAAATGAAAAATTGCTAAGTACATATTTGATAAATATAAAACTCAAGAACTTTCTAAAAGTTTAAGATCTAACTTAAAATCACATAGCCCATTAGGTATACGATGTTGACAGCAACACCGCAGGATCCTCAGTAATTTTGTTTCTTTTCAGTGATATTTCTATATTCTTTGAATTTTATAAGATTTATAAGCGTACGATCATTAGTGAAAAGAATAATGTTTATTTCTGATTTCTGTTTATGAATTCCTACTTTGAATAATTGAAAGGATAAATTTAAAAGCGTGAAATTCTTAATTTAAAATGAAAGAGAAATGCTGCCTCTAGGGTCTAATTTGCAGTGGAAACCGAAGGGTTCTTAATCTGCACAAGTCACAATAAGTTATTGTGTTGTTTTCTTTTATTTTGATTTACTAAAATATAAGATATATAGCAATAATATAATCAGTAATTTGTCTAATAAAGAATATGTTAAGATGAAGATTTTTTGGATAAGTACATTAATTGGAAAACAAGATTCATGCATATTTGCAATGCTGGTCTAACACTATAGTCGAGGCAATGAAGCACTCAACCTCGGAATTTTTTGCACTAAGACGGAACGGAATGCGGTTTTTTGCATTCGCTTCCAAAAATTATTTTTAAAAAATGTATCTACTTTGTATCTTAGACAAACCGGAAATTGCATTGCTGCAGTCAAAAATGCATTCAAAAAATGCATTTTTTGAAGTCGCTTTAAGGAAATTAAATAACTGTGTTAATAAGACTCAGAATTAGCTCACACCGGGGCCCCGGGGGTTTTCGAGGTCGCTGATCACGACTATGATGTTCAAATTGGCCCACAGCCGACCTGGAGTTCAGGATCGCTGATGAACGTCATCTCCGTGGGACTCTCCCAAAATTCACGCGGGGAAGGAGAGAAACTCGGCATCCGGGGGTTTTTTGGGTTGCTGAACTCTAATATGGCATCGGTGAACACCCCCCGGACACCTGGTGCGCCAGAACCTGGACGTGGACGTCATTCCCGAGAGCTTTCCTGACAAGATCGCAAAAAATAAACCGAAAATCGTTGTGTGGGCGTTTTTTGGGGCGCTGAATCCAAATTTCACGTCGAAAACGACCCGCTGAACACCTGGTGCACCGGAACCTGGACGCGGACGTCATCTCCGAGGGTTTTCCAGACACGATCGCTAAAGACAAACCGAAAATCGTTATGGGTTTTTTTTTGGGACGCTGAATCCAAATTTCTCATCGAAATCGACCCCCCCCCCCCCCAACCGGAACCTGGGCCTGAACGTCATCTCCAGGTGTCACATGTGCAAAACATGAAATGAAATTCACATCGAGGGGTTTTTAGCTACCCTCCTCGAATCCAGCATCCGCGACCATACTCCAACTATCTAGTGCACCGGAACCGTTATCTTGACATCGATGTCATTCCCATGAATGTCAATCAAACCTGATGTTTTAGTGTCTTAGAGACTGACGTCAATACTGCAATAGCTGTTTGGAATTGTTGATTCTAGTTAAATTCGGGGGTCGTTTTCGATGAGAAATTTGGATTCAGCGCCCCAAAATACCCCCCATAACGATTTTCGGTTTGTCTTTAGCGATCGTGTCTGAAAAACCCTCGGAGATGACGTTCAGGTCCAGGTTCCGGTGCACCAGGTGTTCGGGGGGACGTTTTCGATGTGAAATTTAGAATCCGCGCCCCAAAAAACCCTCATTACGATTTTCGGTTTGTCTTTAGCGATCGTGTCTGGAAAACCCTCGGAGATGACGTCCGCGTCCAGGTTTCGGTGCACAAGGTGCTCGGGGGTCATTGTCGACGTGAAATTTGGATTCAGCGCCCCAAAAAAAAACGCCCACACAACGATTTTCGGTTTGTCTTTTGCGATCTTGTCAGGAAAACTCTCGGGGATGACGTCCACGTCCAGGTTCCGGCGCACCAGGTGTCCTGGGGGTGTTCGCCGATGCCATATTTGAATTCAGCAACCCAAAAATCCCCCGGGTGCCGAGTTTGTCCTTCCCCGCGTGAATTTTGGGAGAGTCCCACGGAGATGACGTTCATCAGCGATCCGGAGCTTCAGGTCGGCTGTGGGTCAATTTGAACATCATAATCGTGATCAGCGACCTCGAAAACCCCCGGGAACCCGGTTTGAGTCAATTCTGAGTCTTATTAACAAAGATATTTAATTTTCTTAAAGCGACTTCAAAAAATGCATTTTTTGAATGCATTTTTGGCTGCAGCAATGCAATTTCCGGTTTGTATAAGATACAAAGTAGATACATTTTTTACAAATAATTTTTGGAAGCGAATGCAAAAAACCGCATTCCAATCCGTCTTAGTGCAAAAAATTCCGAGATTTTGGCTGTTTTAGTGCTTCATTGCCTCGACTACTAACATTATCCATAAATTTATTTACTTATTTAGACAAATTACATACAGCAGAAAATAAACCCGACAATAAATACAATACAAAAATAAATTGTAGGTATGGAATACCTAAACCATTGATTTCGAATCAAATAGATGCCATTAGGTATTTACATTTTAGAGCAATCAGGGATTCCCGAGATATTTAAAACTCGCCAAAATGATATGATCCCCACCTAGGGTAAATCATACAGTCATTGGCCATCTGATAGTGATTGGCCATATCAACAATTTACTGGTATTTTAAGAAATTTAAATTTTGATCTAATGCATATTCGTAAAATTTTCAAATCTGGCAGCATTTTTCCAGTCAAGGTTATTGGTCTATTTTACACGTGGCAACAGTGTTAATTTTGGCCGGTTAAAAGTTGGTTTCGTTGTCTTGTGCCGACGTTTTTGACCGAATTTGTTAACTTTTTGCCAAGATACGTCAGCAAAATTGGTAAGTGTTACTCTCGTGCATATTAAAATTTAATATATTTATGTATTCGTGGTGAACAACTATAATTTTATCCGTAAAATACAGGTAGAAGAAATGGCCTAACCTTAAAAATTAATAAATTAAGTTCTTATAGTCCTTGGCCGGGGGCTAATTACTATTGCGTTACACGGTCAATGACTATATTATCAACGATGGGTTTTCGCTCTCTGCAGAAGTTAGGGTGCTGAAAGCAGCGGAAGGGTCAAAGCATTTTAAAAAATATTCTGAAGAGGATGTTCAAAAGGCCCTCAAAACAATTGAAGAAGAATTGCCTTTAAAAGAAGACGCTCGAAGATTTAAAGTCCCTTGGGCAACCCTGCAATTTCGTAGAAGCGATAAATTCACAAAAACAAGCCTTGGTCCAAGCCCTGTTCTTACCACAAAGGAAGAGGAAGTTTTAGTAAAATGGTTATTGGAGTGGAGCTAAGAGCTTTCCTAGACGAAAAGAAGATCTTCAGTGGTGTGTAAAAGCTATTTTAGATCAATTTTTGCAGAGGTTTCTTATATAACGTAGGCATGCCCTAAGGAAGGGTTTTTCAAAATTCAGCCCCTAAGGGGGTAAAACAGAGGTTCAAACTTTGTATGGAAAAAAATATTACATGGTCCTATTAACTCGAAACTTCCTAGAAGTACTCTAAAAAATAACAACAAGATTCTCCAACGCTAGTCCGATCTAATTTGACAACCAAAAGTTTTAAACTGACAAGTGTAAGAATATCATGTTGTTGGCAACGTTGTAGGAAGGTGTTTGTCACATTTGGGCAGCGTGGAAAAAGTGATTTTCATGAGGTTCTAGAGTGAAAAATAAACAAAATAAAGTGCAAACACATTAAACAAGTGCTCATATAAGAAGAGAGAGTGAAAATAAAAGTGTTTTCAAAGAAACCAGTGAAGATTTTGTTTTGGAACACGTGTAAATCTCAAGCGGCGTTGCCACGACTAATTTGCAATGGTTGACGTAAAGTGCATAAAATGCAGAACAACAACAGAAAATACCTATGCAATACAGTGCCAAAAATGCAAGAAATGGACACATATAAAATGCGTTAATATGATGGAAAAATTACGAGAAATGACATCAGAAATTGGACAACTGGATTCAAACTATAACAATCTGCTTCAAAAATTTAATGAACAAATTGGTATCAATGAAAGTTTAAAATCATAGATAGAACAGCTGGAAATAAAAATCAATAGGCTTGAAGGGCAGGATGTTCAGGTTAGGACACCGCAAAAAACTACGACAGAAACCATCCAAGAAATAAATGAAAGAGAGATCAGGAAAAAGAACCTAATAGTATTTGGGGTTCCAGAAATTGATTCAGACGAAGCTGAGGATAGAAAGCAACACGATATAAAGTATACCAAAGATATGATGGAGGGGGTCTGTCCAGAAGTCTTAAAGGACAGCTTAAAGGTCTTCAGAATTGGTGGAAGAGCTCAAGGGAAAATCAGGCCAATGAAGATAGTAATGGAGTCAGAAAAGGATGTTATAAATGTTTTTAAAAAAGCCAAAGATATTAAAAAAACGCAAAGGTTTGCAAAATTGGTCTTTAGTAATGATAAAACGAAACAACAATTGACTCAATACAAGATAAAGAGAGAGGAACTACGAAGACGAACCGAGGAAGGGGAAGAAAATTTAAAAATAAAGTTTTTTAAGGGTGAACCCAGAATAATCGAACTAAAAAACTAACATCTTCTGACAATACTGCAGCCTTGCAGAAAAAAATAGAAATTCTAAACAATGACTCGTTAAATTGTAACACAATTAAAATAATGCATCAAAATATGCAGTGCTTGAGCAATAAAATAGGGGAACTGGAAGCTTTTATTGACAGCCAGACTGAAGAACTTGACATTGTGTGTGTAACCGAACATTGGATGAGAAGCGAGGAAATTCAGTTAATCAAAATTAATGGATATGACATGAAGTCATACTACTGTAGGAAGAACATGCAGCATGGTGGGGCATGTATATTGGTATCCGAAAAGATTGCTTTTGAACCAGTGGATGGCATTATGAATAAGTCAATTGAAGGTCATATTGAGTGTGCCTGTATTGTAAATAGAGTTTTAAAAATTATTGTTATATGTATATATCGTACCGGGCTTGGAGATTTTAATGTTTTCTTAGAGCGGCTGGAGGAAATTCTCTCACAGATTACGGTAAGCTTTGGGTTTTATAAAGTGATTTTATGTGGAGATTTTAATGTGGATTTGCTTGAGACAAGTAATAGTAAGGGCCTCTTTGAGGATTTAATGTCTGCTTATAATTTGGTGCAAACCATTCATGAGCCTACTAGAGTGACCACAACATCAGCTACTCTTATTGATAATATCTTTGCAAATTTTGAATATTTTGAAGGCCATGTTTTGATAACAGCAATATCAGATCATTATGCACAGATTTTAAAGTTTAAAAGTGAATTGAAAACAAATAAAAAACAAAAGGAACCTACACCAAAAAGATTTTTTTCAGGCGTTAAGATAGAGCAGTATAGGGATGAATTGGTGCGTGAGTCATGGGAGAATGTCATGGGGGTGAATGAAGTTGACAGAGCATATGATAATTTTATTTACAAGATAAGAACAGTAATGGATAGGGTTGTTACGGTGCGTAGACATAAACCTCAAAACCATAAAACTAAGTTTTGGCTAACAGCAGGTATAAGGAAATCGTGTGCCAGAAAACGGCAGCTTTATATCCAAAGATTAAATAATGAGGTTAGCGAACTGTATTATACAACATATGTTAGAATACTAAAAAAAGTCATTAAACAAGCTAAATTGTTACACAATAGCAGTTATATACTCAGAGCTGAAAATAAAAGTAAGGCAACTTGGTCTCTGATTAACAAAATAACTAAAAAAGAATCTAGCAATAGAACTATTTTTGACAACATAGGGGGTCCCGTAATATCGGATAAAGAGTTATTAAATTCAATTAATAGTACATTCGTAAATGCATGTCCAGACATTAGAGGGGTACAGTCTCCAGACCTCTCAAAGGTAAACGCAAACGGTAGATCTATTTTTTTGGAAGGAACTACACCCCGAGAAGTCTGTAAGTGTATTGAAGGATTAAAAAATAAGAAGTCTGTGGGGGAGGATGAGATTCCTATTTCCTTACTAAAGAAAGTATCCGATATAATTTCAAAACCAATATCACACATTGTTAATCTTTGCTTTCAGACTGGTGTCTTTCCTTCTAAATTAAAAGTGGCAAATGTGAAACCTATCTATAAAAATAAAGGAGATGCTAGCAATATAGGGAACTACAGACCAATTTCCCTCTTATCTAATATAAGCAAAGTTTTTGAAAAAATAATCTATGAAAGAATAATAAAATTCTTGGATGAGTGTAATGTGATCAACAATTGTCAATTTGGATTCAGAAAGGGTTATTCGACAATTAAAGGAATATATTCAGCATTGGTAAAAATATTGGAATCAGTAAACCAAAACAGACATACTATTGCAGTTTGTCTAGATCTCTCGAAAGCGTTTGACAGTGTTGATCATAGTATACTCATTGGAAAGCTTGAAAAATATGGAATTAGGGGAGTGGCACAAGGTTTAATACGTTCTTATCTGACTGATAGAGTGCAGTGTGTGGTTGAGAAGAATGACAGGGGGGAGACAGTCAAATCGGACATGTGTTTTATAAAGAAAGGGGTACCTCAAGGGTCAATATTGGGCCCACTTCTGTACATTTTGTATACAAATGAAGCTCCTTCAATGGTGAGGGACCATGTGGTGATGTACGCGGACGATACTTCCATTATTATCAGTGAGAGGATGCAGAATGACATGGAGAGGCATCTCGAGGATTCGCTTGGCAGCTTGCAGGCATGGTTTTCAAGTAACAACTTACTGCTGAATGTTGAGAAGACTCAGGTCATACAGTTTGCAGCTAGGGCAAGTAACACCCAAACATATAAGGTGAATAATACTGAGTTGGAGACATCGGCAAAAGTAACATTTTTGGGCATCACAATGGATCAAAGACTTGACTGGAGACCACATGTGGAGAGACTGTCTGGCGAGCTCTCGAGGTATTGTTATGCACTAAGGGTGATTGGGAGTGAGGTGGGAGTGGAGGCTGCTCTGTGCCTCTATCATGCGTGTGTAATGTCCAGAATTCGATATGGTATTATCTTCTGGGGAAATTCTGTGGATGCCGGGAGAGTGCAGATTGTGCAGAAGAGGCTTATAAGAACAATGTTCAAAATACAACCAAGAGATAGTTGTAAACCAGTATTTAGGAACAGTGGGTTGCTTACCGTGACCAATACATACATATTTGAGTCAGTAAAGTTCCTGGCTCAAAATAAATCACTGTTTGAGGGGAGCACTAAAACACATACATACAACACACGAACAAGAAATGACCTTATGCTAGATAAGACAAAATATACCTTTATACAAAAGAATGTACACTTCAACCTTATTAAAATCTGGAACAAAATCCCAGATAGACTTAGATCTGTGCCGCATGAGATGATGTTGAAGAAAATTAAAGTTTTTTTAATTGAGAGCCCGTTTTATTCTGTGAGAGAGTTCTTCAATGCTGAAATAGGGTTTTAGCTGTGATTGATGACTTGTTTAAATATTGTATTGTTGTTTTTTTTTTATTTTCATTTATTTACATATAGTGTGAGATGTTGCATAAGTAAAGGTAGAGATTTTAAACCATTGTAGATAGTCTATAAATGACTTTTAATATTTTTTTTATTAAATTTAATTTTATTGTGTGACACGTTCTACACCTCTAAATGAGGTATATATTGTAAATTTATTTACAGATGGAACAAATAAAGTATTATGTTATGTTATGTTATGTTATGTTAAGACAACTAAGTTTTATACTATGAATGTATTTCTGAGCTTTTTCTCAAATTTATAAAGAAAAGGACAATGTTAGTACGTCCTTTAGATAATAATAGAACTAAATTCATTATAGGAACTCGTTCCAAGATGAAAATCATTTGGATACTAAGCAAATCGTTCAAATATCATACTAATTCATAAGTTTTTAATGACGACTTATTAACAATGACACGACAAAAACCTGTCAAAAGATAACTGATCAACTATAAGATCTTAATTTAAACCAGTACTCAATTTTAAACCCTCTTAGTGAATCTGAACGTAAATGTTTAAACACAATGACATGTTTTCGAGTTTTTAATAAATCAACCCCTAAGAGGGTGAAATGGGGGTACAAAGGTTGTAATGGAGTAAAATTGTTATTCCGCGGACGAAGTCGCGGGCGCAAGCTAGTACTTAATAAAACAGTGTCGTCTATAATTTTGATCTTGCCCTTTCACAGCACCTGGACGATTAAAATGTCCCTCTTTCAACCTGTTCTTTATTTTCGTCTTCTAAAATTATTAAAAGCGCGAAATCGACCCAATTCTTCGGAATTAAAAAAACGGCAACGTTTTACAGTTGCCACCGACCGACGATGCTTGGGTTTGGGACTGATGACGTGATCCACCGGATTTTACCGGCCGCTATATGCCGGTGCCGTTCTCGAGGAAACCGTAGCCCTGAGCCGGCGCACACAAGTGAATTTTTTATATTACCTGGTCTGAACTCGGGTATAAAATTTCCCCAAACTTTTAGATGTAACTAAGAGCTTAGATACCTGGGCGTACTAAATCGACCCTAGAAAGTTGGAGAAATTGAAATTGTTTAAGTGGCGCTATTTTAAATTTGTAGGTCCCTTGTTACTCTTGTAGCGTGTAAGTAGTTACCTGTCACCGACGTGCGTTTTCTGTACTGCGTGCGTAATTTGTGTGCTATCAAATTTGTGTGTGGCATTATGAATCCTGTATGTAATGTATTACTGATGAAGAATATTAGCAAATTTTTATTATTTATGTACTTTAAAACTTAGATATTTAGAATGATCAATTCCAAAAAGAAGTTTCTAATTTTTGCTTAAAGGTTTAGTAACTGATCCCACGCAATTCCACCAAATATTTGTAGAAGTAAAAAGCTTACACATTCCTTGTATTTACTAAATTAAAATTAGCTGCTAGAATGTGCGAACTTAAGAGAAAAGTTAAATCAAGTAAAACAAGTCACAATGCAATGGCAGAAAATGAGTATTTTATTTTTATTATAAAATATTTATGGTAGCTGAGTATTTGTATTTCTTTTATAGGATCAAGATCAAGTTATGTTGCCTTTACCAGGCGCGAACTGTTTAAGATACTTGGAAGCTGTCCTTCCGATAATTTGAAAGAAAAATGCAGATATTTACACAACGAAACTAAAAAGAGAACTGGGAGTGTGGACTCTTTACATTACTAATAATACTTTTTACCTTTATACACCACTATAATGTAAAAAAAACAAAAACATAAGTCAAACTGAAGTTTTAATACTGTGGTAAAATAATTTTACACTTACACTTTCCATTTGAGATCATTATTTTTAAACACTCGACATGTTTCGAAACACTGTTTCTTCTTCAAAGGAGTAAAACAAAGTGGTATCTTAAAAGTATAAAGGTGTGTACATACAAAAAGGTTCAGGTATTAACAATAAATCTAAATTGATGTAGGTGTGTACATACAAAAAGGTTCAGGTATTAACAATAAATCTAAATTGAGGGAAAATCGTGTTAAAGTATTTACAAGCTAAGAAAAGATATTCAATATAGGTGATGAGTTTAAATCTAATTGGTCGTTCAATAAAACATTATTATTTTTAAGTTTGTTTATTTCCAAGGATTCGAGCAAGGGAAAAAGGTTGAATAACCTTTTTCCCTTGTTCTCGGTATGCAAAATATCATAATTATTGTTGAAAGTATGGTTTTCTTGGATTAAGTGATTTGAATAATTTGAGTCTGTTTTATTATTTGTATAACTAGAGTAATGTTCTTTAATACGTTTATCAAAGTTACGGCCTATTTGCCCTATATATACTTTAGGGCAATCGTGACATTTTAATTTGTATACACCAGTTTTATTTCCTTTGTTTAGTTTTGTTTTATTGTTTTTAATATGTTTTCCCAGAGTATTGTTAGTTTTGTATGCTATATTAATATTTAAGTTTTTTAAAAAATTACCTACTTTACTACTGATGTGGCCTAAATAAGAAATTACTTTGTAATTATTTTCGTTCATAAGTTTCGGTCAGGTATTTTGAAAAATTCACCTGTGTGCGGCGCGGCGGTTATGTGTTACGGGGACGGTAATATGATACAGCTCTAATCATAACTCTCCATTGTAAACTAAATTTTTTATATTTCTTTTTCTTCACAATAATATTAATATTTTATTTCTCTGTATTACGTACTTCAACGTACGTAAATTTAACAAACAGACAACTATAAATTTCATAAATATTCAATTTTTACCAGTTTTGATGTGTATGAGTCACTAACAAAGCCTTATCTTTGTTAACCTATAATTATTTTGGTGCAATTATTAAAGTGTTATTTACATCTTTAAAAATAACCAAACATTTATTAAACTAATGGCACTATTTTTAGTTTAAACAGTTTTTATTCATTTCCATATTCAAATTGATGTCCATTGTTAATGTAGCTTAAAAGACACTTCGGTTTTCATTAGCGAATTTGCATCCGAGAGGAAAATATTGACATTCCCATTTAAAATAGAGCATCCGGAGCTTTGTGCTTTATGTTTCAACATTATTTCGTTGAAGAATTAAAAAATAATATATCTACTATAAAATTCCCCATGATCTCTGAGAGATATACGAGCACAATGTTTAAACTAGTGATGTAAGGATACGTATCCAAATATCCGTTGGATACGGATATTAAAAGAATCCGGATTATCCGGAACCGGCCGAGAACTTGAATACGGATTCGGAATCAAAATAAATTCGCATCGTCTATATACTAATGCAAAGTGCAAAGAGAAAACGGAATCGGAATCGAGTGTAAGCGAAGAACACGGTCTGCGATGTGGCATATTTGATCTTATGCTTTCTCTTTCTAATGACCTTTCGTACAAAAAGATAGCTTAATTAAAAGATAGCATAGTTATCGGGGTAACGGGTATAATATGGGATGAGACCCATTGGTTAAACTAGGCCCGCCTCACCCGAACCGAATTCAAACGAGAACGAACGACGCCGACGGTGCCTTCCTATCCCTAACCTTCGACTTCGAATGATACCGATACCGCATCGACCTACCTAGCCGTGTATCCGGATAGAAAATGTTTTAGTATTGCATGCATACGTATACATGATCTGTCGCGCGGTTCAAGAAATGGATTCGTATTCGGATAATGGATACGGATATTAGCTGATTCCGATTCCGAATTATCCGGATATCTAAAGAATACGGATATTTACAATACTAGTTTAAACTGTTATTCAATTTTTGTAGATAGTTAATGTTCTGTGGCTATTTTATAAAATTAAACTAATTAACACTATTGTGTTATTTCTTTTAAACTGGAACAGCCCACGTTGACTTCAAGCTTAAGTACTAACGTACCGTGGGCATCTGAAGGGAAGGGAACTGTAATCTACTGACATGGGATTTAAAGAATTGGAGGTTGGTGCGGGAAAGGAAACATCTGCAGGCAGTTTGTTGCATATTCTGGAGACCCTAGGTATGAATGAGCAAGAGAAGTGGGATGCCCTATGTTTCTGTAGCTGGACAGTTGTTGTTCTGTTAGGAACAGTCAAGGAGGGAATGGTAGAGGCTAGTTCTTCCGCGCAAAAACCGTGGAAATATAGGTAGAAAAGGAACAGATACCCAACAGAGCGGCGATGAACAACAGAAGGGAGCTTTCCCGTGACGACTGTTCCATTGATCTCGAACGTCTCTCTTCTGGATATAATCAAGGATGTTAAGTGTCTTAGGTGATGACCCTCCCCAGATGTGGGAACAGTACTCTAGGTTAGGTCTTATTTGGGTAACATAGAGAGTGTGTAAGTTGGACGAAGAGAAGTATATTCTGGCTCGAAAGAGAAAATAAAGGTTTTTAGCCGCTGAGATCATGTTCGAAATCGGTGCCAACAAGATCGAACGTTTTTTTGTTCTGTAGGCCTTGGCCATTCATGTAGATGGGATAAGTGTTGTCGGATTTTTTGCGTGACAGGGAGCAAGGCAGGATTTTGGAGGCGTTAAACTAAACAAGATTTTTGACACCCCGGTCTAAGATTAATTGAAGATCTTGCGAAAGGGATATGTGCATATATCTCCATCTACATATTATTCAGTTCTTGATTCAAGACTGAAAAAGTGAATGTTAAAGTGAAGGGTACTATCGTCAGTGTAATGGTGATTGGTAGTTGAAGAGAGCAGGTCCTTAATGTGAAGAATAAATAGGATTGGTGCCAGTACTGAACCATGAGGTACCCCAGCCTTGATAGGATGAAATTTGGATGAGGGACAGTCCACCACGACAGATATGCGCCGATTAGAGTATCGATCCAGGTACTTTGGGAGGAAGACCGTAAGAAGGTAGTTTGTTGAGGAGTGCGGCATGCCATACTTGGAAAGTTCCTACCAAAATAAGACTCTTCATAGCGAATCTGAATTTTTAGTGACCACGCTAAATATTTAGAAAAGGGGAAACTGATCAAAGCAATCTTAGAAGACCAAAGAGAGGACTGTGTTTATGTGGTAACATTTTAGAGATTATTTTGAGGATTTTATGATTCCTAAAAGTTATTACTGTTAGGGCCAGGGCCACTGTCACATGTTATGATAACCAGAGCTGGGCAGTAGTTAACTACAAAAGTAGTTAACTACGTAGTTAACTACTTTTTCTGTAAAAGTAGTTGTATTCTTACTACTTTTTTCTTCTAGTAGTTATACTCGATTATTTTAAATCTGCATAAAATATTCGCAAAAAGTAGTTAACTACTCAGTGCGAACTACCTACTTAAGATAGTTTAACTACTTTTGTGTAATTTAACTACTTTTAAAAATATTGAACTACTTCTCTATATAACGTCATTAGTAGTCATTACATCACGTGTACGCCGACGCGTGCCAAAAATCTCGTTAGAACAAGTTCTCAAAAAATTTTCGTCTGGCGTTTCCAGTCCAGTAAGCGATAAGCAAACCTAATTTATAGAATTTGCAGGTTTTGAAAATTTCCTAAAAATTAAAATTTATTATTTTCTTAAATACCTCCATACTCATATTACCTAATATGTTTTAATTTTGTATTTTTGTACCAAAAAGGAACTGTGTTAATAATAATAATAATTTATGTTTAAATTTAAGTCAGTGGACAATTAACTTTAAAATAAAATTTAAATTATAAAAATTTTATTTGATTTTAAATTTTTTTGTTTGATGTTATAGGTTCAAGTCCTTTTTTTAATCATTTTTGTAAGTACGGCTACGGCACAATTTTTTTGAGCCACAACGGTAAATGTTTGGTTTGTAGTTCAATATTTAATTACTAACTACTTAGTAGTTAACTACTTTTTTGATAAAGTAGTTAGTAGTTATAGTACACTTTTTCAAGTAGCTTTTTTTATCTTCTGACAGCCCACGAAGACCGAAGTCTAAGTACTATGTACCGTGGGTGTACTGGGGAATCGACTCACACATCCAGAGCTGGAAACATCCGTAGGGATTTCACCAGTCCTTTAAGAGGATGTGTGGGGTGGTAACACCTCAGTCGAGGAAAAATTCCTCTACCACCTTCCAGTTTGCTCAGCCCTGATGATAACCCACAAATTTGAGTTTAAATTACAGAAATGGTTAGTCAATCTAACAGTTAAATTGAGACTTAGGGTATCAGCACTGTACTTGAAAATTCCAGTCTTAGTAATATGTATACACTCTTACAGCCTCTTGCTCAAAACTTTTAATTAAGTATTAAATTTAATTAACGATTAGAGTTATCTTTGGTAATGACATTAACATGAGTGCTGTCATATTACAAGTGCTCAATTAGTTTTATACTTGATTAATTTTTTTATGCAAGTGGCGTTACAACAAAGAAAAAAATAGCTTGTTTATCTTCTTTTCGGAAAAAAATAATGTTTATACATATTTAAAATTGTATCAAAGAAAACTTATCGATAAAAGTAAATATTGTGGAATTTCGTTTTTACGGACTCCATTTCTGTTTCACCGTTGCTTAGTGATTCCTGCAATAATTGTGATTATTCTATGTTTCACAATATGAATAGATGTCATTTAGCTGAAGAAGAAGCAAACCAAGTCATTGGGTTGCTACTTAAAGGTGCGCGACAGATTGATGTAGCTAATCGGTTTAATGTTTCTCAAAGTGTGATGTCCCGTCTCAACAACCGATTAAATGGGATTGGAACTGTCAGAGAAAGGCCAAGAGCAGGCAGGCCAAGGTCAACGAATGCCAGGGCAGACAGATTAATAGTCAGAGGAGCTAGGATGGAGCCTTCAGGAAACAGCACATTTTTGAGTTAGGACCTTTTCGCTGCCCTCAGAGGTCGTAGAACCCCGCAAACTGTCTTAAATCGTTTAAATGAGGCAGGTGCATATTGCTTTAGGCCTATAAGGCGTCCTTTTTTGACTGCAGATCACAGAGCTCAACGTTTGCTTTGGTGCAATGAACGGATAAACTGGCGTGACGAGTGGAACACCGTGATATTTACAGATGAGAGCCGCTTTGGTCTTCGGTCTTCGTGATGACAGACGTACAGTTGGAGACCGCCCAATTCATGAATGACCGCCATGTCCAAGAAGTACATCCGCTCGGAGGTGGCGCACGGTGGGATAAAATCGGAAAAACCTGGCCATTTGCCGAAACTCGAAGGTTATAGTTTAACGCTGAAATCTGTCCCGACCGTTTCTAGGAACCCCAAAGTACAAAGAGAACCGGTTTTCAAGCGCTGGGTGCCGCGCAGCATTGCATAGGGCCATTCGGAAGTTGACCGTTGAAGGAAACACGTCGTGAACGTAAATACATGTAGTTCTGAATGCAAAAGTGAAACTGTGTGCATTTCAGGATAGCACAACATATTGATAACTCTTGCTATGGACTCTTCTCACCAAGGTGTGTGGAATTCAACAAAACATTACAATTTGCTTAATTACTATCCATAAAATATTTATAAACAATTAAGTAAATCTATGTTTTTGTCATTTAAATGCGAAAATTTTTGTAAACATTGAGAAAAAAGTTTACCACTCGACTTCACTCGATCGATGGCTATCACTGGAAATTGTTTAATAACCCCTGAACTTTGAATTCGTGAGGGAATTAGCTGCTACAACCTGCTACCCTGTTGTTTACACTAATTTGTATAGAAACATGCATATATAAACAAAATATAAAGAAAATGTATATGGCTAAAAAATTGATTCCATCTTAATGAATGTTGCTGAAAATGGCTCCATGGAGGTTTTTGGGGTCGCCGATTACGAATCTGATGATATATTTTTAAACAAAATGGCGGATTTAATATGGCGGGAAAATTTTTTAAATGTCGATAAATCTTTATGTATGTTGTTAATCAAGAAGATATATCTGATTTTTAGGTTTTCGGGGTCGCTGACTTCGAATCTGACAATATTTTTAAAAAAACAAAATGGCGGATATAATATGGCGGCCACAAATTTTCAAAAGTCGATAAATATTTACCACAATTGTTACTCGGGGGTTTTTGTGGTCGTTGAATTCGAATCCGAGAATATTTTTTTAAAAAACAAAATGGCGGGTCCACTGTAGTTGCCGAAATGTTTAAAAAGTCAATAAATATTTACCAAAATCGTCACTGGGGGGTTTTCGGGGTCGCTATTTACGAATCAGACTAACGATTAAAAAAGTGAATTGAGTGTATAACCTAAATAAAAAATTTCAAGAATATTTAATTCATTTTTTGAAAATCAATTTATGGTAAAATGGATAATTTTCGAATTATTTCTATAATGAGTAATGTAATTTTGATTCTTTTTTTCATAAATGAGCTTTGTCAAACAGATATCTGTTACAAGAAGTGAACATTTTTGTCAGATTCGTAATCAGCGACCCCAAAAACCCCGAGTAACGATTGTGGTAAATATTTATCGACTTTTGAAATTTTTTGGCCGCCATATTGGATCCGCCATTTTGTTTGTCGAAAAAATATTGTCATATTCGAATTCAGCGACCCAAAAAACTCCCAAGTAACGATTGTGGTAAATATTTATTGACTTTCAAAAAAATTTGGCCGCCATTTTGGATCCGCCATTTTGTTTTTCAAAAAAATATTGCCAGATTCGAATTCAGCGACCCCACAAACCCCCGAGTAACGATTTTTGAGATGATTTTTCAATATTCAGCTGAGTTACATGCTTATGACCATCTTTTTAAATTTTTATCCCACCGTGTGGCGGTGCTATGGTATGGGGTGGAATTTTTTCGGAGGCCAAACGGAGGTGTATGTTTGTGAACGGACAATGACAGGTCAAAATTTATACCCGAAACATTGTTAGCAACATTCATAGTCAATGACTGCCGTTGGAATTTAGAGCCCAATTTCAGATTCCTATGATAACGCTCGCCCACGTAGAGCCTGGGTAGTTTTAGAACAGCTAGCATTGGATAAAATTGGCCATTTGCCGTTACCTCCATTTTCTCCAGATCTAAACTGTATTAAACATGTCTGGGACATGCTTGGACAATCAGTACCTAATTGGTCGACAATCGCCTCTTCGTGACGTAAGCACACCAAGGCAAAATTTTCCGGATTTATGGGATGCCTTGGACTAAGATGAGGTAAATAACTTAATTTTAAGTATGTCTTGACGAGTCCAAGCTGTTACAGACAGATGTGGAATTACTCGCTATTAAATAATTTTAAATTTTCAAAAATATTTTCTTTTTTGTTACATATTAGAAAAACATATTGTTAAATTCTGATACTAAACATTTTTAAGTTGATAAAATGTGGTTTATTTCTAGAAGTGATGAGGGAACCTTGGACGTATGTCAACTTTTTCCTGAACTTTTATTTCTCAGAGAAACCACGATATCCTTAATTATTTATTTCGATCAGTTTAGAAAAGATGAAAAGTCACCAATTTCTTGATTTTAAAAGTAGTGCTTATTTAGGAAATTCAAAATACCTTTAATTGCCTCGTTTTAGTACCGTGCATGCTTAGAATGACGGGTACAATAACCACAAGTTAATTCATTACATTAATTAGATTGTTCATTACATTAGAATGTAAGTATATCAATAAAACACTAACATGATGCACCCTACTCGTACATAAGTTCACATTAATTTGGTTAGTATATTATAAACATAAAAATAAAAAGAATTAGTTATTTTTACTACAAATAATTACCTTAATTAGCAAATCTACTGTTGGAAAAACGCCAGTAGCATTTTAATTGTAGATACATATTTTTGAATATTTTATAAAGAAAAACAAATGCTGTTTGAACTTTGCCTAATGCCTTGTAGCGAGAATTTTATTAGTTTCGTTACTTTGAAAAATTCTAAAACAAAGTTTGTAGTTGTTACCATTATTGTTTAAAAGTTTTCTCTAACGAGAACTTCCTTCGACTTTCTTTGATAAACAAGAAGATTGTATTTATCCACATTCCTTAATAAAGAATTTAATACATCTAATTGGGTATTTTCGAAATATAAATATATACGAGGGCTGTACAGTATTTGTCTCTAGCATATAAAACAAAATTATTTTTCTAGTCTTTCTTTTAGCTTTGAAAATAAATAAAACTCACTAGGAGCTAGGTCGGGTAAATATAGTGGATGCGTCATCACATCAGTCATCAGTTCGAAACCAGCATCGTCAATTGCGTTCAAGGAAACAGGGCTTTTATGAACTGGAGCGTTAACGGTTGTCCTGATGATAGGGAATTCCACGGGACAACTTTCCTCTTCCTTTGCGAGGCGGTGGAGATTCTGGGTGTCGCCATTCCTTATTTTGAAGTTTAGACGCGGGATCGAAGTGGTAAACCCACGTTTCATCAACTGTAACAAACCGATCCCGAAATTTTTTTGGACTACTGTTAAACAACGCCAAATTTGCTTCTGAAGTGGTGGCTCTCTGTCGCTTGTGTCCGGATGTCAACAATAACTATTTTTATTTAATATAACTTGTTAACAAATAAAGATACAAAAACCAGTTGTGACACTTCGTTTGACAGATAAATAATAAATATGGTGTGTTTTTATGGCAACTTTTTTCAACGCCTACTATGCTAGACACAATAAATATTGCACGGCCCTCGTAAAAATTATTTTGCAATTTTATTAAAATTTACCAAAGTTAGTATAAGTCGGCTATCGCGAACATGCATACCCGACACCCAAACATAATTTCGGAGTAAAAAGTTGGCTGCTAGTGGTTAATTAGAATTGGTTAAAAATCAACTTAAAAAGGGTTAAAGTAACCATGGCAAAATTTGAAACAACACCAGAAAAACACAAAAATAAAAAGTTGCATTCAGATAAAACAATTATTTGCTTAGTTTTACTTTAGCTAATGTAAGAATATCACGTGACATTAAAATAAATCCATTAAGTATTAGGCATCATATTATGTTTTTAGAGTCAGTTCCTATGGAAAAAATTTACACATTTTATACCATCTTCTACATATTAGATAATCAATTTTTTTTCGATAATTCGTATTCCCAACAAAATTACTATGAATAATTTGCATTTATCTACCGGGTCCGCGCGCAAATTTACGATGAAAACAGAAAACAAGTAAAATAAGTAATCGTTGTTATTGTTGCCTAAAAGACCCTAAGGCTTTCATTAGGGAATTTGCATTCGGGAAGAAAACATTGGCTCTTTAGTTGAAAATAGAACGTTACTTTAATTTATATTTTCCATCAAATTCGCTGGAGGACTGCAGGAATTGCATAAATTGCAGAAATAGTTTGCGTTAAATATTTGTATAAATTTATTAAAGAAAAACATTGTACATATTTACTAATTATTTATTTTTTTTATAACTTTCAGTTATGTAGAATATTTGCGGATTAATAGTCTCTACTAAAATATCGCAATTACTGTGGATGAATAATTATCTACAATCATAAATATCACAGACTAAAGTATATGACTAAGGATTAATAAAATATACCAATATACCATTATTTTTTGTAATAATAAATTTTTAGGAATTTATTTTAATTGTATGGTGACGAAATTTAGAGTGAGAGTGGGAACGTCGCTTCACGGGTCGACGTCTGGTTCATTGAGAAATGTGATGAATTTACAAGGCGCAATTTTGTTTGTACTTTTCAGGCAGGTCGTGAATATACGTGATTTTTGTTCTTTTCTGCGCACAATATATGAAGCAAACAAAAGGCTAGTTATAAATACATGACTGCGTCTCCTTGCTGAAGGCCAATGGGTATATAGGCCAATCATTAGAGCTTTTTGTGTGAAAAAAAGACTAGTAGAAAGCCACCTGTGCCATCATTTGAAAGACACTCCGTAGATATATTCTGATGTGTTTTCGACTAGCAACTCTCATTAATTAATTTGTTATTAACAATTTAGTGCAAAAAAAGCTTTTTTTTTTGTTTTTTGCTTATAAAACGAAAACTATTAGAAGAATTTCAATTCCGTAAATGGAAAAGTTGTAGAGAATTAAATTACGAAGAAAATGAGAGGATCCGATCGGTTGATTAGAACCGACGAAAATCCGGAAAAAGCGGAAAATTCAGCTTTATTTTCAAAAATTCATAACTTTTCCATTTATGAAGATTAAGAGCTGAAATTTGGCACAGAAGTAGATAATTATATCAACTTTAAGTGTGCGCAAGGCAGGTGCTGTCGGACTATTAGTTTTTGCGCAAGTGCAATTTCAATTTTTTTATGCATTTTTTTGCCGGGAGCCTGCTTGCGTTAAAAATGGTCCTATTTTAATTCTAATACCGGTTTTCAAAACTAGAAGTAAAATACTATAAATCGTATATCCCAAGTTTTCATTAAAATACAGCGAAATGGATGAAACATGCACTTGAACATCGGTGTAAATGGCCTTGGGCGCGCGAGCGAGCGAGTGGTGGGGGAAGGAGGGGAAGAGTACATGTATAGACATACCATAGAGAAAATATATAGTAGAGAAATAATGTCAATTACGAATGCGGCAAATTTACCGAGCTGAATCCGTAAACAAAGACGGTCCTCTGCGGGCTTGCGCATTGTCGAACGTTTGCCTTGTGATAGACAGGACCGTACTTCAAAATTTATTTTACATGACGTGAATCTTTTATCGAGTAATAAATGCTAAATAAATTACTTGTAATTATTCTTTTTATTAATGATAAAAATGTAACCATTAGTGAGATTTTAACAAAAAGTGTATAGTTTGTTGGCTTAAATCTGAGTTGTCTTGCTATACAAAACTGTCGATAATTCCTCGAAAATAGCTCAGTTTATATATATACAGTGCGTCTCTTTAATGTTTTTAAACGTTACATTTACAAAATTGAAAGTTGAAATAAAATATAAACATAGTATTCTAAACAATAGAAATAAAATATGCAACTGTTTTAAGAAGTAAAATAGTAAATCAAAAAAATTACATGTGTATATTTTATTGGATTGGCATCCCATCCTGTATAATTCTTGAACAAAGCAAGTTCTAGGGTAAGATGTAAATATTTTTACACCTATTTACAGTGTGTGCACTTGATACTTTGCTGAAGCCGCTACTACTTACGGCCCCATGTCAATCTAATCCACCGATATCTTAGCGATCCTTTGGCGAAAGCGCTTTTTTCTTTCGCCATCCCTTTTAAAATACTCCCCTCTACCCTAATCCACTAGTATTTTTAGTGCCCCTTTGACGAAAGCGCAAATATGCCTTTTGGACACACTCACCCTTATGCAATATAGGGGAAGGAGGCATTGGCACTATATATGACCTTCTTACACCATCTTACCCCTTATACAATGCCCCTAATACACACACCCCATCAGTGCCTTTCTGACACCTTGACCACACTCAATATACGTCACTGACAAATATTTCTACTTCTCCGTGTGTGTATTCACTTCAACACCGGAGTGCATTTAAGATAAATTATATTTTTTACCTCCTATTCTTTCACATATTCATATAATTTAAATTTGGAATTAAACTATTTCTATTATGCACTACTTGGAAGAAATAGACTACGAAATAATTCCTTATATTTAAAAGTTGGATACATAATTGGCGAAACATATGAAATGTCTGTAACACTTTGTAAAGACTATTTTTGTATCGAAATAACAAGCTTCAGAGGTTCGCTATATTCGCCACCCCAACCAAAAATACCATAACATACAAATGACTGAGATTTTTTCGGCCCGGTTCTGTTCGCCGCGTTGCGTCATTGAGTTCAACAACCACTTTTGCTAGACGTCCCGAGTGCGCATGCCTCGAGAGGACCGTCGTTTAAAAATCTGACTGGCGCCCACTGCGCACAAACGCACTTTTTCGCCCATACATTGGACGGATTCAGCTGGTGTCGCGAATACGTTGTGATGGTCTAAATATATCTTGTCTATGAGACATACAGGCGGGCCGTGCGGAGCGTCGCATCTTTTCACTGACTTTTTTCAGCGACTACTGCAGCTTTTTGGAAGATTCTTTTTTGATTTTGGGGTTACTGAATACGAGGACTCTGATTCTCTATTCATATTCCACGAATAATTCAAGATAATGCTACTATTCCGGATTTCGGAGTGGTCTAAGGATTAGAAGAGACGAGACATATATATATATATATATATATATATATATATATATATATATATATATATATATATATATATATATATATATATAGCTATAGCACGCTTAAATTTTGAATAGCTGTGTAACCGTCTAATGCGTCACCTCCCTCACTCTTCTATTGTTCGGTGGTATGGGTACAGCTGTTGCCTTGGCATTCAAACGAATAGAAGAGAAAGCGACGCCAACGGTTAGATGCTACAGAGCGTTCGGAGCTGTGAGTTGTACTTTTTAGTGATGGCTGATCCACAAATTTTTGCGGATCAGTCCGGAACTGATCCCAATTAACAAGTATCTAGTCCGCGGATCAGTTCCAGTTTCGAGTCCGGACCACAAACTGCAAAGCGGCGCTGTAGCACCGATCACAGAGCCCGCGCGTCGGGCCGCGGCCGATTCCATTCCAACGAGTCCATTTAGTGAAAAGGAAGGCATGCACAACAGGGAGTGAGCTATCGAACTAACAAAGTGAGGGGCCCAGGTTGGGTTGGGTTACTTATGAAATGAAAAGTAAACATTTTTTGTAGTTAAATTATCCTAGTAATTTTCTTCAAAATAATTTTTTTGGGTTTGTAATGACTTTCTTAAACGATTTATGCAATAACAAATATGTGCATATTTCTTATTGCACATCGGCGTTAATAAGTAAATAGCACTTAAAAAATTGAACACCCTGTACCTTTAAAACCAAGCATTTACGAATTTCTTGCTTTAGTTTCTTTCAAAGAATCTCCTTTTAACCAATGGCACATGTGGTTTGTAACATCCTGTATCTTTTTTATCTAGGACAGCCCACGAAAACCAAGCTTTTTAGTAGCTGATGTAAAGGTCTCTGTCAGATGATATGCTATTGAAAATATATGAGAAGAAAATAGATTCTGACTAAGATTAAAGGAAAAATCCTTTTCACAAACGAAACATAAATTTAACTGTATCACTCAGTATTGTGTAGTATGTGTAGTCTCTAAAATATTATTAAAATGCTACTACAGACAACCACAATTTAAAATGTAAATAATAAATATAAATCAAATTTTTAGACCAAAAACTTCTGAAGCTCGAAACCTATAACCTATCCCAATAAAATCGAAAACAAGGCAATAAATAAGACCTAGCCATATCGGCAACACTGCAACACATGCCCAAATCAAAACAAGGATTTTTTAGAAATATTTTATTGTTCCTAAATTTCTTTCCCCAGTAATAAAAGCCTAATAAATGCAAAAGTTTCTTTGTACGTGTACGTTTATTTCTCTGTCTGAACAGTCCGCCGCCGCAACAGCTACAAGATTTAAGATTTCGAATATTGAATAATGAATATTCGAATCCATCGACGCCACCTCGGACTCAAAGAAAGATTCGATTCGATACCTATCTATCTACGGATACAAGACTGGTTTCGGAGCGGCGCGCGGCGGTTCGGTCGGTCGACCGAGTGAACACCACGGTTTGGATTTGGGTCTGTAAAAGCTGTCGGTCGCGTCGCGTCTAGCAATCTCAAGAGATTTGCCGGACTCGTACCCGTACCCGTTTTAGATTTTGACCCGGATCAGTTCCACGAGTCCAGGCACAGGGATCAGGTCCGCCGGATCAGTTCCCGTATCGAACAGCCATCACTAGTACTTTTCGATCTGATTGATCAATCTGCATCCGACGATGATTCTGACTTTGATAGTTTAATAGATAGCGAGCAAATCGAAGAAAATGAAATAAACTATGCGGACCTTCCGAAAAGAAGGCGAATTTTATAACTAATGTATTCGGCGCAATAATATGTTCATGTTGTTTATCATCCATTTTTAATCATATTAATAAAACACTTTTGTGAAAAAAACTAGTTATTTATTATACAAGGGGAAAAAAGTATGAAATTTTAGCTCGAGGTTGTTTTGTCTCTCGACGCGAAGCGGAGGGAGACAAAAAACCGAGAGCTAAAATCTAATATTTTTCCCGTGTATAATACACTATGTTTTTCTGCGACGGGAAATACGACGATTTAATACTGAAAAAAAAACGAGGAAAAACCTTATTATTACAATAATATTAAAGTCAGAAAATTATCCATGCGAAATTTGAATGTTTAAACTGGTAGGCTGTTGTACTTGTAGCGACAATTAGACCTACGTTGCTAAGGAAACCTATAAAGTAATCAAACATCTGTCATTTTAATTCTGTGATTTGATTTAAAAATTGCAAACTTAGTGGTTGTTTAGTAGTTATTCTGAATTATATACAGTTAAAAAATGTTTGAAAGGAAATGTAACTTTTGTATAATAAAATATTCTAAATTTAAATATCTACCTCTACTTATGTGTATATATATCCGGGAAAAAAGTACTCACTTTTTTCCCGAGGAAAAAAAGTAATTTCATAAAAAGTGACATTTTGTTACCTGTCAACAGAGATAAAATGTCAAACGTTTTTCCCGTCACGGAAAAAAATATATATTTACGTGTTTAAATTAACAACCTTCCTGCTCGTTTATTTATAGGATAGAAATATAAGAATGTTACTCAAGAAGGTGGAATAGCAGCTTTATCTTGAATTATTCGTGGAATCTGAATAGAGGATCAGATTCCTCGTATTCAATAACCCCTAAATCAAACAAAGAATCTTCCAAAAAGGTGCAGTAGTCGCTGAGAAAATCCAGTGAAAAGATCCGCACGGCCCGCCTGTATGTCTATACATGTACGCTAGTGATGTAAGGATACGGATCCAAAAATCCGTTGGATCCGAATATTAAAAGAATCCAGATTATCCGTAACCGGCCGAGAACTTGATTCGGAATCAAAATAAATTTACATCGGCTGGTTACTAATGCAAAGTGCAAAGAGAAAACGGAATCGGAATCGACTGTAAGCGAACAACACGGTCTGCGATTTGGCATATTTGATCTTATGCTTTCTCTTTTTAATGACCTTTCCTAAAAAAAGATAGCATAGTTATCGGGGTAACGGGTATCATATGGGATGAGACCTATTGGTTAAACTAGGCCCGCCTCACCCGAACCGAATTCAAACGAGAACGAACGCGACGGTCCTATCCTTCGACTTCGAATGATATGATCCCGCATATACCCAGGGCTGCCAACTGACCTTTACTGATTTACTCTCAAAACTTTCCTGGATTAGGTACTCACAATTACTCACAACTTCAACATATCAATCAGTGTTGCCAGGTGAAAACATGAAAATTTTCTTCAACAGTAGATTATACATTTAAAAACAGTAGATTCACAAACAAAAACAGTAGATTTGTGTTTGTGTAAAATATGCATTATGCATCAGACTCAGAGTCAGTTAATTCTGATATTGAACTGTGTGCAGTGTTGCCAGATCAGTTTCACGGCCAGGAAGTAATTTAAAAACATACCTCATTATTCAACTTGAACAAGAAAAAGTTTATGAACACCAATAACCCAATAAAAATACTAATATCGCCGAACACGAGATACCACACTGCATTAATAAATGACGGTAAATCTCAAACATTAAATCATTCAATTTAGGAAAGGGGAAACCCAAAAAACGAGCCCTAAACCCCGTACACAGTGTGATTACTGTGATTAGAATACACTCTGAACTCGTGGCGCCATCTTTTAGAATTTCCTTAAAAACTAACGCCACAAACCTCTGAACTCGTGGCGCCATCTTTTAGAATTGCCTTAAACACTAAACGCCACAAACTGCATAATGCCAAACGTTTTTATTATCTATTTTTTTTTAGATTTATATTTTTGAGCAAATTTTGGGCTATTTTCTTCACCCTTTCGTCTCTTTCTTTCAAATTAAATATAACAGTAGAATTTACCCTTCAGGAAGTAGAACAGTAGCTAAAGGCCCAAAACAGTAGATCTACTGCAAAAACAGTAGACCTGGTAACACTGATATCAATATCAAGACACCTTTTTTCTGTATAAACCGTAAAACACCGTAGGTATATTTGTTAATACTAATAAGTGGCAACTGATGGCGCTTTTGTTTAGTAATATTGCACAGTAGTAAAATAAAAACAAAAACTACTGTGCAATATTGCTAAACATCAAAAGCTGGTGTTGCGTGTTGCTAGGGTTGCCAACTTGGAAGAAAGCTAAAGTAGGAGCGCTTTCAGCATTTTGAAAGGAATATGTTTGTGTAAATCACACAAGATATAGGAGGGGAATACCCGAGACGCTGCGACACCTAGTGTTGCAAGTTGCAGTATCAAACAGACGAATCACTAGCCTACTTATCGTCTTATATTTTTATATTGGCTTAGCAAGAGAGGTCGCTAAAAGCAGTGCAAATCTAAAAACTGCAAAATTGTAATTACTGCTAGAGCGCCTAAAATTATGCCTAAATTTAGATTTTTAAAATAAAATTTTTAATAAATTATCAGATTAGAAATCTGCATAACTACCAAGAATATACTACTTGAATATACGTTGATCTCTCGATTACTCACAATTTACTCACAATTGCCACTTACTCACAAAATTACTCACAGACCAGCAAATTACTCACAAATGTGAGGAATTACTCACAAATTGGCAGCCCTGCATATACCGCATCGACCTACCTAGCCGTGTATCCGGATAGAAAATGTTTTAGTGTTGCATGCATACGTATACATGATCTGTAACCGCTTTCGCGCGATACGTATTCGGATAATGGATACAGATATTAGCTGATTCCGATTCCGTATGATTCGGATATCTAAAGAATACGGATATTTACAACACTAATGTACGCTTCCCCTCCTTCCCCCACCACTCGCTCGCTCGCGCGCCCAAGGCCATTTACACCGATGTTCAAGTGCATGTTTCATCCATTTCGCTGTATTTTAATGAAAACTTGGGATATACGATTTATAGTATTTTACTTCTAGTTTTGAAAACCGGTATTAGAATTAAAATAGGACCATTTTTAACGCAAGCAGGCTCCCGGCAAAAAAATGCATAAAAAAATTGAAATTGCACTTGCGTAAAAACTAATAGTCCGACAGCACCTGCCTTGCGCACACTTAAAGTTGATATAATTATCTACTTCTGTGCCAAATTTCAGCTCTTAATCTTCATAAATGGAAAAGTTATGAACTTTTGAAAATAAAGCTGAATTTTCCGCGTTTTCCGGATTTTCTTCGGTTCTAATCAACCGATCGGATCGCTCCACCTCTCATTTTCTTCGTAATTTAATTCTCTACAACTTTTCCATTTACGGAATTGAAATTCTTCGAATAGTGTTCGTTTTATAACAAAAAACAAAAAAAAAGCGATTTTTTGCACTAAATGGTTAATAACAAATTAATTAATGAGAGTTGCTAGTCGAAAACACATCAGAATACATCTACGGACTATCTTTTAAATGATGGCATACGTGGTTTTCTACTAGTCTTTTTTGCAATATATGACTTTTTTTGCTCTAATGATTGGCCTAATAACAAGAAAGCGATGGGAGCGGTAGTTGGAAATGTGACGCGAATTCATCTTCAAACGTCTCACTTGGAACCGCTGTATTTTTGTTACTTTAATTTTTTTTTATTTCACGGACTGTCATAATTTTTTAAACTTTTTTACATGAAAATTAAATTAGCCAACTTCTCCACTGTTACTCTTAGACATTCGAGGCGAAAACAGTGGCTCTTTGGTCGATTATAGAATATACACAGTACTTTGGTTTATATTGTCCATTAAATTCGCTGGAAACTGCAGAAATTGCAGAAAAAGATTGCGGCAAAAATGCGTGGTAGCAAAAAACACTGTAGGTATTTACTTACTTATTGTATTTGAAATTTTGATGACTGACTATTTTGTAGATCTGAAAGCAACATTAAACAAAAATAAAAAAATATTTCTCCATGCCTTAAGCTGAGTTGCACAGAAAAAAAAATACCCCTAGAAAAAACCCGAATTATATAAAGGTAGCTGGTATATGGATTTGTGCCCAAAAATTCCCATTAAATCCAGGTCCAAGTCAGATTAATTTAAAAAATTAACACTGGTTATTGATTAAATTGTGTCTGAATCTTCTTATTTAAAATTAACTAAATAAACAATTAATTTATATTAAATATTACCGTACTGCTTCTCACGTAATATGAAATATTGGTAAATTTGGTACCTCATTCTAGCCTGCCAGTTTTATGAAATAACTGCAGAGCATGGGGGAAATTTAATTATCAGAATAGTATTTTTATTTTCAATAAACGAAATATTAACGTTCAGGTTCACTAAGACGGTTTAAGATTTAGTACTGGTTTAAATTAAGATCTTCTAGTTGATCAGTTATATTTTGGCAGGTTTTTGTCCTGTTATTGTTAATAGGTCGTCATTAAAAACTTATGAATTATTCTGGTTTTTCAGCGATTTATTTACTTGGTTTCCAAATGATTTTCATCTTGGAACGAATTGCTGTAAGGACTTCAGTTCTATTATTGTCGAAAGTACGTATTAACATTGCCAGTTTCTTTATAAATTTCAGAAAAATCTCAGAAATAACTTAACTTCATAGTATAAAACTTAGTTGTCTTATTCTTACACTTGTCACTTTAAAACTTTTGGTTGTCAAATTAGACCGGACTAGCGTTGGAGAATCTGGCTGTTAGAAATGATATACAATACTCGGTAACACTTATTGGCTAAACATAACACGAAATTGGCAAAACACAAATCGACCTTATTTAAGTCAAATATAGTTTAATACTTTAATAATTGGCAACCACAAAATAAAACACACAACTTTAGTCTATTTTTGTCACTCGGCTGCTATTGGAACTTTTGGAAGTTTCGGTTTTTGGTACATTTCTTTTCTTGAAAATTAGTTTCACACGTTTTTGTACAAAAATTATTAATATTTAAGGAAAATTTCTCAACTGTCTCATTGGTTCCTTGTGGATACCGCCTGACAAGATTTAACACCAAGTCCCATAATGATTAAAAGGTTGCGTACCGAGCATACGTCAGAAGCTCTAATTCATCACATGTGATTGTTTGGTCAAACTTAATAAGAACTGATTTAAAATATGTGCACGTTTCTTTATCTAATCAGTATCGATTAAAAGTAAGCAAAAATGTGTATTTTATATTAATAACAATGAAAATTATAAAACTGATTTACAGATTGATTAAAAGTTGAATCAAGAAACTTAATAAAAAAATGTAATTATTATACATCTCTCGTGGTTAATAAACTAAATTTTTTACTGTGTAATAATCTTTAGATTAGGCCGTAGGCTAACTACTATAGTAAAAGTTTGATCAAAATTGGTAAAGTAAATTTTGCTAAAACCTTTACTATTTAGCCTATGGCCAAACTTAACGATTATATAATAAAGACGCACAACTTCGTCTACATGGAATATAAGACACGATATTTTACTGATTATATACATATACAGAGCGGAAAACCTAATACGTGCATTGGAAGTAACAGAAGTTCACGGTAGAAAATATGAAACGATTGTTAACAATTATTATTTATGAAATCGCAACTGGATTTTTCGTAACGGCCAGTCCAACATACAATTGGTTTATTAATCTTGATGGTTATAATGAAAATGATTGCTGCTCAAGCTGTTTACCTAGGGCACATCGTAACATCGAAAAGCTAGAGAATTAATTTTATCCTCTGTATGGGCTAGGGTATATTAAAGGATATCAATAGATTTTTACTGCTCATAAAATGTACTGTAATGCTAACTTGTTTCTAGTAAAAATTATAGGGAACTGACGAGACAGACAGAATAAGTCATCAGTGTTATTGTATAGCTTTAAGAGAGACTTTTGCATTTATTAGAAAATTTGCATGAGAAAGGAATTCATTCTTGCCTTCTTCGCAAATAAACATTGACAGCAACGGAATTTTAAGACTGAAACTGCATATTTAGCTCAAGTAAGGAGAATAATAAGCACTGCATTTTTAAAATATTCCCTAAATCTTCACTAGTATTCTTTGTCTTACTGTATGCCTTTAAGAGTATAGGGGAGCAAATTTAAGAACTGCATGAACATTTTCATTTTTTTCTTAATAATAATATGTTGCTTATTACTAATTTGTTTTTTTTTTATTAATTCTTATTCTCGTATTACTATGCGTACTGCATAACTTGCGAATGTTCAACGTACCTGACACGGTCAATAATACTGATATCAATCAATTCTGACAATATTTCAACAATACATTTCAATCTCTGAATCAATATTCTTCAACCTTACACGATCAGTATTTTGTCAATATTTCCTTCAGTACATAACCTACTATTATCCGTGCCTATTGAAAATAGATCCTCGACAGGGAGCATGTATTACGATAATTTTAAGTTTAGGCATAAAACGTAAAGTGTAAGCGCTGGATGAAAGATTGGTTAAGAAAGCATGCTTGCTGCTTTCATTGTTGACAGCAGCTGACGTTACACTAAGGATTGATCCAATATTGACAGCGCACCCTAGACGATCAGTAATACTGACAGTATCCCTCTACTCGCTGATATTGATGCCTGATATTCGGAAATTCGAATTCGCGTCAGTTCAATCCATCAAACCATCAATATATCTACCTTACACGGTCAATATTTTTGTCAATATAATAACATATTGTCAGTATTATTAACCGTGTAAGGTGCGCTTTAGATATAACGTATCATAAAAAAAAAACGTCCTTACAGTATGCCGGGGAATCTATCACGCATGTCTTCAATTATTACTCTTGAAAGGCGCTATAGGTGAATGAAGAATAAAACTGTCATGCTCTGAAGTTTTTATTTTTAAGAAAATTACATTACTGTCATTGTCATTGTATAATATAGAATTAAAAAAACATATTCAACAAAGAACCTAAAAATTATAAATTTAAACTAAATGAGAGACGTGTCCACCTTCTACTTCCAAACATGTTCCCATTCTTCTTTTTACAGCAAAAACATTGGAGAGCACTTGGGGGAGTTGTTAATCTTCTGAAATTTATTTGCAATTCTAGCCGGTAGGTCTTCTATATTTTCACAAGGGGTTTCGAAAACCGACTTTTTCATGTGTGGCCATAAAACAAGTCACACGGCGTGAGATTGCAGCACCGCGGTGGCCACCTAACTGGCATATTACGACTAATGATTCGGTCGTCGAAAAATTCTTTCAAAAAAATTAGATTATCAAGAGTTGCGTGAATTGGTGCGCCGTCCTGCTGGAAGTAACCTTGTCGCATCTGTTCATCGTCTAATGTTGAGAGTCCCTTAAAAAAATCGGCCCAATTAACCTTCTTTTCGACATGGCCGCCCACACGCCAACTTTTTGCGAATGCAGAGGCTTCTCTATAAGGAAATGTGGATTTTCAGAACTCCACATTCTCATTTGTTGAGAATTTACATAACCAGAGAGGTAAAACCATGCCTCGTCAGTAAAAAATGTTTTTTCACAAACGTTTGGATTTATTACGCAAATTACCCATAAACCACTCTGAAAATTGCATTCGCTGCGGCTTGTCGTTTGGTAACAATTCTTGGACTGAGCTTAGACGATAAGCGAGCATATGCAGGTCACATTTCAGGATTGTATTCCAGGTTCCGTATATATTTACTTGCTGGCTTAAACGACGGATAGGGGTTTGTGGGTGTTCATTAACAATTTACCTCAATTCTTTTACTTTTTGTGCAGTGCGAACGTTGGGTCTTCCACTGCCTTTCTTTCTATTCACACTTCCTGTTTCTCTAAACAAAGCCACAGATCTAGTCAAAACTCTGCGAAACTGGTTGAAATCCATGACTATGTGTGGAAATACTGTTTGCAAATCCAGAAAGGCGTCCCGTGTTGAATAAACCCACTGGCCATCAACCATGTCCATAGGTATCATTATTGTTTAATATGCAGAAAGTAGTACTCTGGTTAAAGGTGTGAGAGAAAATAGTCGGGATTTTAAAAAAATAATGTGGTAATGCTCGTTACTTTTAATATTTTAAATTTTTTAATGAATTTTTTTACTTCGGCTTAGGGTTTAATTTAAGACATATTCTATATCTGTTCATTTGGTAGAAAATGATAAACAAGGAATGTTTACTCTTACGCAAAATAACGTTTTCGCATTTTTATGCTCCCTGTATAAAAAATTAAATTTTTCATAAGGTGAATCTTATTTATTTTGCACGCTAAAACTTTTATTTGGAGTGACATTTTTACGTATCTTGCAAAATTTGGTCCATTTATCCTCTTCTAAACCCCATCCGCGGACATACTGTATATGGAAACTTTCACAAAAAGTAGCAACGAAGAAGAATACTCAAGATTTTTAAACTGGATTAAAGGTAAACTAACACCTCTATCTCTAGAGACACGCATTTTTGCTATTATTTTTGACAAATATTAAATTGTCTATTGGACAAGGCGGGCGGCGGCGCGACGCTATTATTTGATACTGAAATATGATGTACATAACTCTATTAAAATCCTGGTTTCATTCAGCAAGGCCGTCCTTGTATCTAGATCACTATGTAATAAATTAGCAGTAAATCCTCCATTATTCTTTCCTCGACCCTAACCCCAATCTCCAGTAAAATATTGACCTTCTGACAACTATGTTCTCTCTAAAACGATTGTCGTGTATGGAAAAGCCGCGAATTTTTCTTCGTCGGCCTTTATAAGCCTTAATGCGTTTCTCTATACACTTCAGTTCTAAGTAACGTATTTAATCAAATAAAGTGAATTTGTCGGTTTTTCGAAATTATTCCTTTCAAGCTATTAATGGCTATATAACCTAATTTCAAAGGACGAAAAAAAGTATTGACAAATAAAGCGCTTATTAGCGGATCCCCTTGTAACAAATTAGATTTATTAAATTAGATATTTATTGAATTTATGTCGTATGTCGTAATATAAGTTGCTTTATAAAATGTCAACAATAAGTAATGTTGTTTTTCTATAATTTCCTAGTTATATAAATAATAGCTGGATTTATGGACAAGTAAAAATGCTTTTATGATGACTGAAAAATATTTTTAAAAGTAATAAAAAGGACAAAGAACTAATGCATTGAAGTTTTTAGTGGTTTCGGAAGGAAAATAATAACTCATAATAGCGGAAATGTTTAAAGAGGGGATAAAGAGTCCAGATACCTAAAGCTACTTATTAAATTGGATTAAAAAAAATTTAAAGGGGCTTTTTTCAGCGACAAGCTTGTTATTAAGGCAAATCGTAGCTTTTACTGTAGGGTCATTTTCTATATATGGGATAAAATGATGTAACCGTGCTGTATATAAAAAATTTAAACATATTTTTATCTATACTTGGTATGACATAAATTTAAACAAACTCGCCTTTATCAATAATGCCTATTTAAGGGACTTTTTCTTTTACTTTTTTTTTTAACTGTCATTTTATAGCTCAAAAGTCCGCTCCGTGGACTGTAACCCTCTTGAGTTAGGTATTATCGTGCTTGATTTTGATAATATTTTATCATAGTCTTTAAAATTAATTACAGTATATTTAGTGCACAAATATACAAGAACACACTGTATAAAAGGATTCTGGCTGTTTCACCAAAACACAGCTTTTATGTCAACATTTATGGCTGTAACCACTTTCGATGTCCACTCCATAGACATAGAGCAATTGCAATTTTTAATATATATCTGGCAACATCGTTAGCCTACTACGTGGACCAACGCATTCCTTCCAGTATGCTGTAAACTCTTGAGGAAAGGTGATGTAAAGTTCTATTATAAAATTTAATTGTATGGCCAAAACATTCGTAACTTAAGGTAAGTATTTTTATTATTGTCCACTCCATGTCAGCAGAAAAACCGTTAGAAAAAATTTAATTTTAACTTTTTTTGTAGTGCATGTGAAAGAAAAGTTTATTCGACTTCTAACATATCAATTATTTGTAATATATGTATTTTTCTGTAAGAAAATAGACGTTTTGACTTAATTATTTCCACTCCATGGACATCCACTCCATGGACTTTGCTTGTCCATGGAGTAGACACATGTCTGTGGAGTGGACTTAAAATAAGAAGTCATCCGTGTTTTAACATATTTTCGCATTGGAAAATTTCATTTCATTTTAAAACCTTATAAAAGAATGCTGAGGTTTTGTTTTAGCGTCTAAAATGGCAAAAACAAACACATACAATATATTGAAAACCGCAGACAGCAGAAAAAAGAGAGTGAAAGAAAACGCCGAGAAAGAATACGTAGTAATCCCAGCGAATACGAAAAAGCAAAAGAAGCGGAGAGGCAGAGATACCATAAACGGAAAAAGGAAGGAAAAATTAAGTTAATTGGTGAAGTATCCAGCAGGAAAAAAAGATCCCTAGGAAAAAAATGGAAAGACCGGAAGAGACAATATAGAGAAGATAAAAAAATAATGGACAGAACGACTCAGTTCTTAGACGAAAACACCCCCCCCCCCCCTTCTACACTTAGACATGAATCAAATGAGGAGAATAACGAAAATGTATTAAACATGTCAGGACGTGCAAGGGCTGGCAGAGAACGAGTTTTAAGAAAACGTTCGGCCACTTTTAGAAGATTGAAAGAGCTGGAGAAAAAAGTGGAAAAGTATAGGAAAAGAGCAACGCGATATAAAACGAAATTGAGCAGATATAAGAAATAGCCGTAAGAACATATTCACCAAAATCCAAAATCTACAACAGAAGAATTGGTGAAAGGTCACAATATATCCCCCGAAATTAGAAAACGTATTTTTTGGTGAGGTTTTAAAAAAACAATTGTCAGACAATTTTAAAGCTTTGAGTAAAAGTCGAAAAGCAAGAAGACAATTCGTAAAATGTACTTCAGGAAGCATTGTAAAGCGTTATCGTTTAACACAGGGGCGTACCGCTGGGGGTGGTTTTGGGGTTAACCCCCCCCCCCCCCCCTTTGATCTCTTTTAGTAGATACAATATATTTATTATAAACATTATACAACACGGTATTATATGGTTTTGTCTACCAACCCCCCCCCCCCCCCCAAACCAAAAGTCACGGTACGCCCCTGGTTTAACAAAACTGACAAACCAGGTTTTTGGATCCTACAAATTATATAAGCCACAAAAAACGCTGCATACAGCTAACTCTAATATAAAAATAGTTTTAAGAATGTTTTACGAGAGAGATGATGTTAGCCGAATGTGCTCTGGAAAAAAGGATATATATATATATATATATATATATATATATATATATATATATATATATATATATATATATATATATATATATATATATATATATATATGTATATAGGTATAAAGGTCTCCTTGACCTTCCATTCATTATTTGTCAACTCCATGGACTTACATTCCACTCCGTGGACACAATAAATGAATATTTTTACATAAAACCGGAATTACTTTGTTTAATTCGTGGCCGCTTATTATACTAGGAAGTAGTATTCAGTAGTACAAATTGTGATATTAAAAATTACTATTTAGACATATTTTGATAAACCTTGTGCTCTCTCTGATTTTATCCCGTCGTAAAATAATGACCCTGTACGTTTTTTAAACCGAGGATTATCAGAGACTGGTTAAAATTCTGACGCTTAACGGAAAGATTACTATTATACCAGTAAAGTGGTACTCATAGAAGTGCGCACCCCCAGTATTGGAGGTTTTGAGAAAGAAGTTTCCAAATTTAAATTCAATGACAATGCATCACTACAGCCAACTGACTTCACAGTCAAATATTTATCAAAGATAAAGGCATTGGATCACTCCTAATAATATACCGTCAATAGGGCTATACAGTGAACTAGTGATGTAAGGATACGTATCCAAAAATCCGTTGGATACGGATATTAAAAGAATCCGGATTATCCGGAACCGGCCGAGAACTTGAATACGGATTCGGAATCAAAATAAATTCGCATCGGCTGTATACTAATGCAAAGTGCAAAGAGAAAACGGAATCGGAATCGAGTGTAAGAGAACAACACGGTCTGCGATGTGGCATATTTGATCTTATGCTTTCTCTTTCTAATGACCTTTCCTAAAAAAAGATAGCATAGTTATCGGGGTAACGGGTATCATATGGGATGAGACCCATTGGTTAAACTAGGCCCGCCTCACCCGAACCGAATTCAAACGAGAACGAACGACGCCGACGGTGCCTTCCTATCCCTAACCTTCGACTTCGAATGATACCGATACCGCATCGACCTACCTAGCCGTGTATCCGGATAGAAACTGTTTTAGTATTGCATGCATACGTATACATGATCTGTCGCGCGGGTCAAGAAATGGATTCGTATTCGGATAATGGATACGGATATTAGCTGATTCCGATTCCGTATTATCCGGATATCTAAAGAATACGGATATTTACAACACTACAGGGAACCCTATTGGTTGATTGATTAGAAGGTGCAACAGATTAAGGTTTGTACACACAGCCAAAATGGTCTGTCACTGTCACCTTTATCAAGTTAAGTATTCCTTTACATAGCTATCTCCTAGAGTCATCTCCATAGATATTGAGTTTTAACCAGTAAGAGCGGCTGTCTCCTCCTTATGACCTGCATAGGATCTTATCTTAATACAAGCACAATGCGTCCAGATGTTTCATGAAGGTTCAGTGACTCGTTACAAGTCTTCGTTGATTCCTCCTGAGTTTCACAATTCCTGCAAACAATGCCTTGGTTGGTGAACTCTGCATGGACTTAATATGCATTTGCCCCGGAATGCGGAGCCAGTAGGTGTTTTCAATCCATCTAGCCAAACCGCCACAAACCAGGGTTTTCGGTATTCCAAATGAAGGCCCAGGACTAGTAAACATCGCTGCAGTTCCCGATCTTACCAAGGCATCCGGGTTTTCATTGCTATTTGTGCTTGATATGTATAGTTTGGAAACGTTGAAAGGCACTGAAGGTAGTCCCCGACCAATATTAAGTTATCTGACGGCATGCTAGTAGCTTTGTTCGCGGTAAGGATTCAGAACGGATTCGGGACTATTCGCATGCGCAGTTGAAATAATGACGTTCGCGGATCACAAAATTCCGGATTTCTAGTTACAGTTCTGTGTTCGCGGAGAAGCAACATTCGGTTCGAGATCCATTCTGAACTAATTCTATCGGTTCTAGGGATTTAACAAGAACCGTAAGTTCGGACACGCCCCCTATCAAATTTATCTGATTTCACGATTGTGTTTGTTTGGTTAGGAATCCAAAGTTTAAACTGAAACAGATTTTTTGCATAAGGTGAGTTGGATTTTATTGTAACTGGTGAGTTACAAAAGTGAATTTACTTTTCAGTTTAACTCTAAATCAAATATGTTTTTAGTGAGTACTCCCATCATGTCAGAGCATTTATCGTCCAGCGATGAAGACCTAGAAGAAATCTTAGAGATTGTTGAAATTCCTAAGAGTGCTGATTATTTTGAGGAAATTGTGCCCCAGTTTAGTGCAGAACAATATAGGGAACCTTTTCGGTTAAGCCAAGAAATGGCACAAGAAGTGGCACAACGCTTTGCTGACTCTGAGTTTTATAATTGGCAGGAAGGAGCGAAGGAGATTCTGAAAAAGTTACATTAAAATGTATTACGGTTTTTTTATGGTTTGCGTCAAATGAAGCTGCCTCATACAGGGATGTATCAGATCGATTCAAAATACCCAAAAGTACATTACTTCTTTCACTTTCACTCATTTTTAAAAGAAACACCATGCCCTATTGCCACCAAAACCAAAAAATACATTGACAGTAGACAATCCCAAATTCTAGTTCCGATGTTCCGAAATCGTTCGCGGTAAAAACAAATCCTGAATCGGTTAATAATTAAGCATGCGCACTACGACAAACCTGAATCAGTTCTGATCTCGTTCTGAATCGGTTCGGAATGTCTTCCGCGAACAAAGCTAGTGCTTTTACGGCTGCCTGACGGTGTAGTCAGTAGTCAGGCAGGAATTTCCTTGTCCCTTCTTGTTAAATTCACCCGCAGACAGTTCTTATTAGCATAAACTTCTGTTTGAAAGTCGGTGGTTCACCTTTTCCAAAACGCACACATATATTGTTTTTGGGGACAACTCCATATGTACATGAGCACCCTCTTCATTATCAGTCTTGGATTTATCGATATACCATGTCAACTTGCCTGACTCGTTACTTGTTTGACAGATTCTACTTCAGTCAAGCTGGGTTTTGCACATGATACAATAAAAGGAAGATATGATACCAAACCGTGTCAAATTCGTCCGGGTTCGTGCATGACGTCATGCTGTGAGTTATTCTTGAAATTTATAACGCGCAATATAGAGTTTACGTTAGTTATAGGCGATTTTATATAAATTCTATTGGCAATATACTTTGCCTCTTGCTTATAATACAAATTTTAAAGTATATGATTTACAATAATCATCCTCATCATCAAATCATCATCAAAGAGATAAATTAATTTAAAATAATAGATATTGGTAAATTGCCTGCAAATTGCGTTCTATGTATTTATTTATGTGAAAAGAAAAGGTAAATAATTTTATAAAATAAAACTATGCCAAATACGATAATAATTTCTATTTAGGGGTATATTCTTATTAAAATCTATACCTACAGAGTCTTCCGAAAATATGTTATTAAGTAATAAGAATTTTGTTCCTATAATTTGTCAAATCTTTTTTTGCGGTGAATAACATCTGCATGTTTGCGACGGAAACATGTTTTTAGGATAGTTTTTTTTTTGAGTTTTTTACACTTTAAATAGGAAATTATTAAAACTTATTGTATTTTTGTATTCTTTGATTTTTCAAATTAAAAAAAAAAACTTAAATTTACAAAAATTATCCCAAACAAGATAAAAATACCTAAATTTATGAAATGAGGTGAAACAACAAATTATTTTTTTGAGAAAATAACCTTTTTTCAGTATCTTTGTTTGACGTATTTTCTCGATTAAAGTTTGGTGATTCGTTACCGTGGAGATTTTTAACAATTGTTTATCACAGTAAACTTTTTTATTAAAGGGAGTTTGCAAAAACATTAAACACATTTGACATTCATGACATGACACAAGTCATGCTTTAAATTACCTTCATAATCACTTTCGTTAAAATGTCTAGAATAGATTTTAGCATTTTTCACTTTCAACGTATCTTCCTGTTTGCACAGACGCTTCCAAACACATTGTGTTTCTTTGTCGTTGGGGAAGCTAAAAACTTTAATATCGGACAGAAAGCCCTTGCATTGATTATCCACATCACAACCATACACAACACACCTCATTTTCACTTTTAAACTCTTAAAAGTGATATAAAAGCATCAAAAAATAACTTTAAAATACAACCCGATCTTAACAAAGACGTGTCTCGTTTACAAAATATGGCGGAATTACTCACAGCGTGACGTACATGGCCACGCCTACCTGCACGGTATCATATCTTCTTTTATTTGTATCATGGGTTTTGCAGTGTCTTTGGATGTTAGGTTGTAATAGCACTGTGTCACTGTCCATTTCAAATAATGGGTCTGGGTTAACGCTTGTTATTCTGACATGTCCGACGGCAGGTTCAGAACGCTAACTTTGATGCACATCAACTTATATGCCCCCATTCCAGTCAGCCCTAACAAAAATATCAAGATGTTGGAGCAAACCTAAACAAAAATATCAAGATGTTGGAGGTTAAGAAGAGTTTTCATGGCTACTGTTGAAGTGCTTATGTTGGCTCCTGTACTGCAGAGACAGGCTAAACTTTGTTTAAGAGTTTCAGTTCCGCCTGCCTCTGTTCCATTTAGGGACATCAGACTAGCGATGGGTCATTCGTTCACTTTCAAGAGAGCCCGCTCACTCGTTCAGCTCACTTGAAAGAGTCGTTCGCAAGGAGTCGTTCGATTAAACGAGAGCTGCTACCCGTATATCCGAGCTGCGAATTGCGGCGCTCTTTACTTTAGCGTGACACCTGCATATGTTCATGCTCATAAAATAGAGCAAAAAATGCTATGAATTACACATTTTCGACTGCCGACGGCACGCTGCTTAATTGTGGCGCGGCGGCTTCAAACAAAAATAAAATAAATATTAAAATATTGGAATTATTTATGGCTTTTTTTGCAGGGCGTTTGAGTTTGGTGGGTACCGAGACCGACACAATAATATACTAATAAAATAATACCTAATACTGAACCAGGCTTTTAATAAATCATTTGATTTGATTTTTGGTTGTTTTATGCGTTAGTTTGTGGCTTGAGTTTTAACCTACCCGCAGTATACACCTCTGCTTAAAAAACGTTGTAGCAGATTTCCGGCAAAGTAATTAATCGTTAATCGTAAAATAATAGTAATACCAAAGACGTACAAACTGTGTAATGTATTACCATATAGGCCGCTAGATGCTCCACCACTCTCGTTCTGTTATACGACTCCGACTGAGCCGCTCCCGGCTAGCGCTCTTCGCGGCTCGCGCTCTCCGAGTTGTCCGAAACTCGCGAAAGCGTGGAGTGGAATTTCTACGAACGGACGAGAGCGAGCCAGATATTTTAACGAGCGGTGAACGTATCGTTCAGTTGATGGGAGCGGCTCATTCGCGACTCTTTGAAAAGAGTCGTTTAAATCGAACGACTCGTTCGCGAACGACCCATCGCTACATCAGACTACCCAGCCGTAAGTAATCATGGATGTAACCACCAATGTGTACCACTACGCCACTCGAGGTTTAAGTTCCCAGATAGTTCCCACAGCCCACTTGGTGAGCATGGAGATCGCCATTTTTCCTCAATTGGTCATATGATAGCCCTAATAGAAACGTGTTATAAAGAAGTAAAAATTAACATGAAACCCCAGAAGTAAGTGGTTTAATAAATAGAACTCGTGTGTTAATTCAGGTAGTTAAGTATTTTAACCAAATATATATCAATAAACTCTTTAAGACACAGCAACCTTCTTCACTGAGAGTCATTGAATAAAGAGAGTAGAAACTTGACTTCTTAAAATTATTTTCTATTTTAACTACGGCGAGTTTTTTTTGTTTAAATTATTACCTTGTTACACAAAGCAAAATATTGCGGCCCGCTATTAATTTGTTTGCATAAAAGTAAAGATACAAGAAAAATTATTTAAAATATAAAACCACTGAAAATCTAGCAATTAAACGCCTGCATCATTATCTAGAGCATCAGTTGTATTTCATTTTTCTACCTACAATAACGAACCTTAATTAGTTCTGCTACAATTACTATGAACGATATGTCTGGACAACAAACTGTTATCGATAAAATGTATTTAAATACGCCTCTATGTAATAATGAACTGTTTAATTTCCTGAGCCTGTAATTATTGGAATAATGTTTGTTTACCCTGAACGTTTACTTTATTTCATTTTCTCTTTAACGACTTTCATTAATCATTTAAAAATTTTAATTATTTTAAGTAATATATTGCATACATTACACTTGGGTTTTAAGGTTAAGTTTTAAGGTTAAACAGCACATGTCAGGATCGAATCCGGACCGGGCTCCGTACGAGTCACGAATGTCAATCGGTCCGGATGGTGTGATTCTACACTCTTCCGAGCTATGTACGCTATCGTTTTAACAAATTAGTGTACTTCAAGGTTTCTTTACTTATATATCAAGTACAATTTACAACTAACCAAACTAGGTGAATATTCTTGAAGTTTGTTTCTGGTTCGCCGTTATTGTCATTACCATTAAATTCCGCAATTGTGGTTTTTGTTGAGGAGTTACTTATATGCGATATATTCATTGACGTACTGGGTATTTCTGATATGATGTTATATGTGGGACTAGTTTTATTGTACCAAATTTTGTTTGCTACCTCACTGTTGTTGGAGATGCTATCTGCAACGTAGCCCTCAGCAATAGTATCCGATAGTATTCGTCAAAAATTCGTTTATTTGTTCCCGTGTGAAGACACTTGGTTTTTTAGCTAGTACCCATCGTTTCTCCCCTTTAAAAAAGCTTTAAGTTTTAGAAATTTGGAAATATCCACAGTTTCTTCAACAAATAGAACTGACTTCAACATCGAGTGCTCGCACCATAAACTAGCAGATTTTAATACCTTCGACTTTTCCAGGAAATACACTAACAAAACCGTCTCGGAAACTTCTATAACAGTTTTTCTCTGGCACTACTCCTTAAAGCACTTGTAAGCAGCTTGATATCGCCCTTTTGATTTCTCGGGCAATAAGGACAAACAGGCAACTCTCACCGCTTCATGGATAATTTCCATATCTGCTACTAATTCGCAAAACATCAAAAGCCAGATTCTCCAACGCTAGTCCGGTCTAATTTGACAACCAAAAGTTTTCAACTGACAAGTGTAAGAATAAGACAACTAAGTTTTATACTACGGATTTATTTTTGAGCTTTTTTCACAAATTTATAATGAAAATGGCAATTTTAGTACGTTCTTTCCACAATAATAGAACTAAGTTCATTCTAGCAACCTATTCCAAGATGAAAATCATTTGGAACCCAAGCAAATCGCTGAAATATCAGAATAATTCATTCGTTTTTAATGACGACTTATTAACAATGACAGGACAAAAACTTGTCAAAACATAACTGATCAACTAGAAGATCTTAATTTAAACCAGTACTAAATCTTAAACCTTCTTAGTGAATCTGAACGTAAATTTAACTTTTGACACTGACAAAAAAAGACGATGACAGGTAAACATTCAAGTAAAAACCTAGACAACCAAAGGCGACTTACCAAAAAGTAAAAATGTGTGTTATTAACTTTAATTTTTAATAGGCACTTTTTTTACTCAAAATTAATACTAGGAGTGGAAAAAATATGAAATGTTCGGGATGTATAAGTCTTAACCAGTCTCGGACTATTTTGCTTTAAATTACCATCATAATCACTTTCGTTAGAATGTCTAGAACAGATCCTATAGCTTTTTTCACTTTAAACTTATCTTCCCGTTTGCACAGACGCTTCCAAACACTATTTTCTGCCCTTGCTGGCGCTCGGGCAGAAAATTCGTCCGGTAAATCCCACTTACATTCCTTATAACGTAAATAACTATTTTAAACCTAAACCTTTATCTTCTGAGAGCCTACGAAGACCGAACCTTAAGCACCATGTACCGTGGGTGTACTGGGCAAGTTCGACTCACACATCCAGAGCTGGAAACATCATTAGGGATTTCACCAGCACTTTAACTGAATGTGTGGGGTGGTCCTACCTCGGCCGAGGCAGAGTTCCTCTACCACCTTTCTTGCTGACAGCGGTGAGACACCGTGTTCCCAAGCGGTCCCCATCTAAGTACTAACAGTGACGGTCGTCGTTTAACTTCAGTGATCGCGCGGAAAATGGTCCGACCAGCGAAGCTAAACGTCGTTTATATTATATTTTTTATTTTATTTTACAAATACAGCTTTCGGGTTAATTTAATAACTATTGAATAATGAAGATTATTTTTTACAATTCATCACAAAATTCAGAGCAGTGGTTCTTACCAATGACCCTTAGATTATTTGGCGAAGAATAGATACATTTTTCGGTTTACTACCAACAACACGTAACAGTCTCTGTAAGGAGTGGCGCGTATGAAATGGAGCAGCATTGCCACAGTGGAGAAAATTTAACCGGAATGTTTTCATTTAATAATGTCTCATCATAAAGATTCCCATTTTGCAGGATTGGCATTTGGCAACCCCACACGATGATTGTGCGAGATGTAAGAGTTTTTGTCCCCATCTAACCAACTTGCTATCTTTCTCCCGTTTTCGTAATTTTCTTAGATTTTGGTGCGTGGCGATAGAATGATTTATAAGTAAATAGGTTTATCTATTGTTTGCTAAATAATCTAAAGTACAAGCAATATTTATAATAGTTATTTATGAAACAAGTTGCAAAATGAGCGACTTTTTTGCACTAGATGTGGAGATTGTACCACGAGCGCAGCGAGTGGTTCAACACATCGTTTGCAAAAAAGAAGCTATTTTGCATCGTGTCTCATACAATATTTTTTGTAATTCAGTTATTATTACGAGCAAATTATTAAAAAAATATTTTATTGGTTTAAATTCCATTTAGACTAAAATAATGTTAAAGGCATTTTTTGTTTCTATGGAAATAGCTTTGATAACAATACTTATTTGAACATGAGTGTTAAAATGAAATCATATTACAACTTGTTTCAAAATGAGCCACATTTGACAATGAAAATCAATGTCAAGAAAGGTGACATTTCATAACTGAATTACAAAATAGTTATTTATGAAACAAGTTGCAAAATGAGCGACTTTTTTGTAATAGATGTGCATGGAGATTGAACCTCGAGCGCAGCGAGTGGTTCAACACATCGTGTGCAAAAAGAAGCTATTTTGCATTGTGTTTCATACAATATTTTTTGTAATTCAGTTATTATTACGAACAATTATTAAAAAAATATTTGATTTGTTTAAATTCCATTTAGACTAAAATAATTTTAAAGGCATTTTTTGTTTCTATGGAAATAGTTTTGATAACAATACAACAATCCTTTATTTGAACATGAGTGTTAAAATGAAATCATTTTAGCACTTGTGTTAAAATGAAATGTCATTTTAAAACTTGTGTCAAAATGAGCCACATTTGACAATGAAAATCAATGTCAAGAAAGGTGACATTTCATAACTGAATTACAAAAAATATTTTTTTTCAATAGTTATGGACAAAACTGTTGTTCTCCACAACACGTAAGATTTTACTTAAAGATACGTTTTATTTAATAAAATTTAACAGCAAAATGCTTCATGAAAGTTAAAAACTCTGTTAAAAATTTTGCTTATAACAATTAATCATACAGAAGGCTAATAAACTTTGCACTGGAGTGGCTAAAATGCAAAGTACCCCCATGTTTGTCCCTGCTTATCGAGTTAGGCATCTTGGTTGCGAGTTTATGCCTTAAAAGAAAGAATTATTTCCCCCATCGCTACTTGGTTCGTTTGTTTTAAGTTTAGCTCAATGTTAAAATGAGTTACGTACCTACTTGATGTGAATTAATTACCGTACCTGCACGTGTGTCGTGTATTTTATGAAGGTATCGGTGAATAAAATTTTGTGTTGTGTAAAATAGAAAAAAGAAGTGGAATTTTAATAGTGATACAAATTAATAATGATTTATATTAAAGTCATTATGAAAAGAATGCACACAAAGGAATTATTACTGGATATTTTATTTCAGGCTGTTAAGTGATTCAATATTGTTCCCAGAGATTTGCTAAAAGGAAATTATCCCTGACCCTACAGAGAAATTCCCTGACATGACAATAGAGCAAATAGTTTTATTAGACGCTGTTTATTATACATATTTTGATATTCAGTCCCATGTACTATGTACTCTAAAAATCACGGTACAAATATTCTAATACCCAAATAAGGCAACCACAAAATACAAGATCCTTAAGAGCAGTAGTTAGCGCCTATTACTATCATTTTTTAAACATTATTATTGTTCAGGTATTTGCTACTAAAACCAATGACTTTCTGGTGTAGCCACATAAGAAAGACACGCATAATCATGAAAAAAATCAAAACATTATTTTGCGCTTTTTTTTTAAATCACGCTCCGCAAAAATTCGATAAACGTAACTTAACCTAAATTTTATCAGACCACAGATTTAAAGGAAGACTACAATATAAAATTTTGGTTTTGTTAAATAAATTATACTTTTTTGTATTTACACTAGCAAATAACTGTCTTGAACACCGTTCCCAGAACTATATACCATATTATAAATGTAACTATTAAAAAAAAGCTATCAAGTACAATATCAGGATCCTATTCTTTAGAAATTACCCTAATTAGCACTTTGAGGCAAGCTTAGCACTTAGTTTCTGTGTCCCTCAGATTTCAGTCTACTATCTATATTGAACCAAAGAAGTCTATTTTCAGTCAAATTATTTATAATACACTACTCTAAAAGTACGTACGTCATTCAAGTCGCATGTAAAGCTGGTTAGCTTCGCACCATTGCTGAATATTTGCTAAGTATTATTTGTTTACTCTTTCGTCGATTGCTGTCCCTTACGCCACAAAATATTTGCAGTAGCTTCAAGTAAAGTCATTTCCCCCCTAGATCACTATAAGCAAAATCATTAACATTTATAAGAAACAAAATAACTGCTAAAGGACAGTTTTGCCTGTCAATATCCCGGCCAAACCAAACATTCAACTTTCAGCTATATAGTAAAAATTATTTAAAAGAATCGTTTTCTTTTCAATACGAGAACAATAAACCAGTAAAAGACAATTTTGTTTTAAACCAAAAAGCCGAATCAAGAACTTCAAAATATGTTAACCATATTATTTATAAACTAAAAAAATAACGAAAGCTGCTATTTTCTGCTATTCCCTGACTTTTCTCCGGCGGTTTTTGAAATCCCTGACATTTCCGTGTTTTTCCTGACTCGGATCGGGTAAAGTGTGTTTCGATTCCTTCCATACAACCCAGTGCTAAAAAGTCAATGTCACTTAATAAAATGATTGCAGTAAGAGAGACCGTCAATCATGTTCTAGCCCATGGTAATTGTTTACAATTAAAGTTAGAAGAATACCTACCTGAATCGACTTTGGGAAAAATTAGGTCATGCTGGTAATCGCGTCAAGTTCTCAGTTGCTGGCCGATCACCTTCGTTAATTTTTTTTGGGAACTGTTGATGATTAAAGAGAGAAATAGAGAGAATTCTGTCAATGGTGTTCTGCCTGGTTCTGTCTCTATTTGTCACCGTTGACGAAAAATTCTCTGACGTCGAAATACCACCCATGCGCCTAAGTTAGTTTGATTAGTAACTTTGGCGTTTGAAATCTTTTAAAAATGCTATTACGAGTATAGCGGTAATGACTTGTTGTTACTGAGAGTCACATTTTACAATTAACATTCATTCAGCCTTAATGTTTTCACAAGAGCAACAATATTTACAAAGAATATAGAGGTCCTAGTGAAAAAATGTCATCATATATCTTTTAACATATTGATCTTTTAAATGAAGTCAATATCCACGTTGAAACTTTAAATAATCTACTGAAAATTACTTGCAGGATACTTGCTATACTTATTATGTTATTGTTAAAAATTTTAGAGCCGAAACACCATGTCAAAATGAACTTAAGTTGGCCAACATGGACGCCACGTGGGAACTGTCGCCTTAAAGAAATTTACTTAGCAGAATTTAGTTTGTTTTCACTTACACATATTTCTTTTTCTTCACACATCGCTCCCCATACTTGAAAGTTTGATTGCAGCAACTCGCAGTTCTCCCAACACTGCAAAAGAAAAACGTTAGTTAGTAAGTCATTGTGAAAAAACAATCAACAAAAGTTCAGACCAATAAATTGTCTAAAGGTAAAATTACTAGAAAGTTAAAGTGCTTCTTTATAGGACTTTGTTTATTTTTTAGGAAACTTTGAGCGGTTGAGAATAAACTATTTTGAAGTAATTAACTAACGTCAGGAAATTTATTGTGGAGGTATAACTAATAGGTATTTTAAAACGAAATAAAATATTGCATGCTACATTTAAAGTAAGACAGTTGTTTATTTCCCATTGTTATAACTTTAATAATTTGTGTTTTTAAGAAAGTTTGTCAGTAAAATATAAAGTCTTTACGTTTATTTTATTTAGGAATAACTTTTCGTGTATTAAATTGCTTTTGAACGTTGCCTAATGTATTAGTGCCTTTAATATAACCCATAAAATTAAAACTACCCACCGGGGCAATTTAATTTAAGGCCATCGGGCTATCTGATTCTGTACCTATAAAACCTTTTAGGTACATATGACAAAACATAATAGGGTGGTTCTGAAAAGGTGAAAAAAATTCTATATTTAATTTTCATCATTTCACTGTTAAATTCAGGTCCCAAAATCGATACCACTGGTCCTGGTGGTACCGATGAGTGACATTACACCGGGGGGCGCGGGAGGCGCCTTCGGTAAATTTTATTGTTGTATTTAATAAATTTAGTAGTCGTTAATTATTGTGAGAACGAAATAAAAAAATATGTAACATGCACATACAACTGGTTTTACATTAGTACCGGTTCCCTCAAACACTAAAAAACCCAGGTGATATTTTTTATTTTTATATTTTTATTTTATTAATTATTATTAATAAACGTCAAGCTTTTATGGCAGAACAGCAAAAACTATTATCAAGAGAAATATTTTTAGAAAATACCGAAGAGTTCAGGCGGAAATTTGATATAACTTTTTTAAATATTTTTGTAATTACTTGGTAGATTTTTTTAATGTAGTTATGTAGTTTGAGTTTATTACATTATTTGCTAATGAGACTAAAGATTAGGTCTTAAAACGTAAAAAAAACTGTTTTTATCACATTAGGTTTTAGGCAGAATATACTACATTCGTGATAAATTAGGGTTCAGCAGCTTTTTTTTATAATTAAAAGTCACTGACAGTGCACAGAAAATGTTCTTTTAAGGATTTGTTTTATTTTTGTATTTTCAAATGCACTAACTTTATTACTTTTTAAATATTAATTTTTCCTTAACAGTAGAGTGGCGTAATACCTAACTAATAGATCTTTTTACACTGATATTTTCCAAACGAACCTGAAAATATTTTACACTCAAAAATAGTTATCTGGATACAACGGAATAAGTTCGATAAAAAAAACGAACACTATAAAACATATAATTCAAATATCAGATATTATCTTCTTTGCTTGTTTCCTTCACCTTTTTACTGCCAGCTTTTATGCAAAAATTTACATTTCCAAACAAAATATACGCTACGACCGGATTTTTAGGGTCGAAAGTTTAGCCATTTGTGGATAGTGGTTTTCAAGATTGCGGACGAATATGAGTTTTTTAAATTTAGAATTCTACTTTCCACTCGAGTTTCCAGAAGTTTCCCTGTTTTCTGAATAAGTAAAACGTTTCGAGTTAATCAAAAACATAATATGATGTTGTAATACCATGCAAATTGTTTGCCTCGCAGAATATTCTCTTTGTAAATTATTTTAACAATTGATTCTAAAACAAGCAAGGTGGAGTTATTAATGTTGGGATAGATGTTGGGCTGCGTTCATACACTGGGTCAACTAAACCCATGCCCACATAAACCAAACACTTAAGGCTACCAACGTGTACAAATGCTGTTTATACATATAGTACGAGATCCGGCTGCGTGATTACTGCGTTCATCGGGTTTTTAATCTAAATCTAATTTTTACATATAATAATTATTATATGATTATAATCAATGGGCGAATATATTTTTGCCAGAGTGCCTATCAAAATGTGGCCGCTAGTATTTTTAATTAAAATAATATTAATTGATTTTTTCGAGAAAATGTAATTCACTTAGTTTTAAAATAAATTATTATAATCCACTTCAAAGCAATATAAAAGACTTTGAAAAGTTTTGGTTGCTGTCCCGCACTTGGCCGCAACCTCTTCGCAGCCAGCTGTAAACAGGTTTTGTTACATTTATACGTTTATTAGGTGTATTCATCATTTATATATGAAATTAAAGTTAATTTTTTTCTGTGTGTGATGGAATACCTCTGCCTATGTAAAAGTGGCCGCAAATAGGGGTTGCCAGCTGATAGAAATAGATTAGAGTGAAAGAGAGTTCGCGCTACATCGTTCGTTATACGAGGATGGTTTACACGAGGATGGTGATTGCCAGCTGTTCATATATATCTGAGGTACCAATATATTATTTATATGTATAGTAACTATAAACTAAATCATTCTTAAGTACAATTAAACATTTTACTTACGGTTTGCCTTTTGCAAAACTTTTCAAATTCTTGCTTATCTTTTAGTTTTAAAACTGTAATTTTTTCAGACATTCTCTATGATATCCGAAATCGTCCGTAGATTCCACTGTAATGTCATGGTACTTATATTTTTTTTTGCGACGAAACAATAACATTAATAAACACTTATTAAATGATGCATTATTAAAGTCAAGCACATTATTCTTTTTATTACACAGAAAACAATTCTTCATTTTTTTTAATTTAAGATTTATTTTAACAAACGTAATAATATGTAAAGTTAAATAAAACAACGTTGTGTATTACGAACTCCAAAACAACATGGTTAGAATAAGAATGTCGCTCTTTAGTTGAGTACTAAAGAGTCTAGGGGATGGGTGCAACTTTTAATTCCGGGCTTCCGTATGCGTAATAACCTCAAAAATATAATAAATGATGCACTTGTTAATAAGTTTACTGATTTCCTAGCATTAGCCACGTAGACCAGTGGGTAAAGAATCCGCTTATTGACCGAGATGTGTTGGTTCGAATCCGTGCTCGGCCGCATCTTTTTTTTTTAATTTTTGTCACTTAAAATATTATAAAAAATTAGGAAATCGGCTCTAAAAGGTGTATTAGAAACGGGTTAGCACTCCTTCCTCGATAAAAATTTTGTTTCGTCTTTTTTTAAAGGTCCCGCGCAAAAAATTAATCGTGTCTAGGTACCTTAACCTAAAAATTATGTTTGTTTGTTGTCCAGAAAATCTAGCGAACGGTGGATCGAAGGGCACCCTAAGGTCGGAACAGGGTTAGCATCTGGTTAGGGGCCCTGACCAGTCTCTGTCCTCGAAAGCGAAGAGGGATCGGTGCGAAAAAATCCACCTTCCTTCCTTCCTCTGCGCATGCGGAAGCCCGGGATAAAAAGTTCACCATCCTCGTCTAACGAACGATGTAGCGCGAACTCTCTTTCACTCTAAGTGTACGTTCACACTGCATGCTACGCGACGCTGTGCTATGCTATGCGATGCTATGCTAGGGTATATTCTGCTAGCATCGCTCGCTCGAAAAATGTGAGTGTTCACATTAGAAGCGATTTTCATTCCTGTTGTCAATATGGATTTGCAGCGCAATTATTTATTAACGGAAAATTTTGCAATAAAATATATGTTTTTGACAAACTATAAAAAAGAACAGTTTGGGTGCATAACATTAACAAAAGAAAACACACATATGGGGAATTCCATCACCTTTTTTTTTTAGAGAACTTAAAAAACACCTGACTAAATTTCAAGAGTATTTTCGTATGTCTAGAGAAACTTTTTATTATATACTTAGAGGTATCTCGTCTCGTATTGAAAATAGAAAAACCAACTGGAGGAAACCAATAACAGTTAAAGAAAGGCTTGTAATTGCACTAAGGTGAGTAAATAATAATACACACCTTTTTATTTTATTTGAAATACGTACAAGAAAAATTAATATTTAGTCCATAAAGATTTGTATAACCATATTCCGAATTGGTTGATGACGTTGAACGGGAAATCAGCGGGGTTGACTCGTAAGCGGGGGAAACACTGGTTTGAATTGCACTTATTAATTTTTCGGCATCCATTCTCATGAAACGACCTGCTACAACGCTACAACTCGCTGTTAAAATCAAACTAATTTGATTTTCAAACCATCGCACGTCTACGCTGCTACTCGCCTCGTATCGCATCGCTTTTAGTAGCCGGTAGTGTAAACATTCGCATATATATTCTTATGTTTGTTTTAGTAGCCCAGCATCGCTTAGCCTAGCACAGCTAAGTGTAGCATGCAGTGTGAACGTACACTAATCTATTTTTAACAGCTGGCAACCCCTATTTGCGGCACTTTTACATAGGCAGAGGTATTCCATCACACACAGAAAAAAATTAACTTTAATTTCATATATAATTGACGAATATACCTAATAAACGTATAAATGTAACAAAGCAATACCTGTTTACACCTGGCTGCGAAGAGGTTGCGGCCAAGTGCGGGACAGCAACCAAAACTTTTCAGTCTTTACATATTATTATATTGCTTTGAAGTGGATTATAATTTATTTTAAAACTAAGTGAATTAAATTTTCTCGAAAAAATCAATTAATATTATTTTAATTAAAAATACTAGCGGCCACATTTTGATAGGTACCCTGGCAAAAATATATTCCCCCATTCATTATTATATGTAAAAATTAGATTTTGATTAAGAACTCGATGAACGCAGTAATCTCGCAGCCGGATCTTAGACTAACATAACTGAGGGTAACTCCTAACATAGATGAAGCATTTAAGCTGACCAACATTTACATAAAAATTGTTTTTACTCACTGGTCCAACAAACTGTCAACATAAACCCATGTAATAAATTTTCGCTTTGCGGTGGAATTTGTATTATGGTGGACATCGAAAAGATCATTACATCAGCGCTGTATTTACTGAGTTGCTATAATTATTATGTTAATGAAAAATATTTTAAAATGCCAAACGCTAATACGTAAAGGTGAATTGGCCCACCTTTTTGGTTTCGGGACACAAAAACTAACAACAAATGGAGCGATCGCCAACACAGGTCTATGGACGCAAGTTACTCCTTTACACGTTGGCACTTATAAACATTCCCATAATATGCGGATTTGTGACTAATTAATATTTTAAGTGACATTTAAACTCCCTATGTGTTTAGTTTAATGTCGACCGCTAATCTCCACGTTCCACATCCACCCTGTATCTTTTTTATTCAATAAATAAGGCAACCAGAATTAGAAACTAGAGATGCAGGACTTTTATTTAAAAGACAACTAAATCGGACAAGAATAGGGAATAAACATGCATATATCTTTTTTTACTGCATAATTTGTTTAAGCAAATCAATACAAACCCAAAAATGTTATTTTGACGAAAATTATTGGGATAATTTAATTATTTTTTTTTACTTTTTGGGTATAATTTATTACAACTTAAAAAGCAGCCATTTGAGCAATGACAAATAAATGACGTCAGATATTGTCTAAAGCACTTGCCACTGTTTAAATTCATCCGTTCTATTTTTTGCTCGGAATTTTCAACAGCCATGTGATCAATATTAGTCAGGTCTAGCAAAAAAAAATAGGAACACGGACATAACTGTATATTCAGTTGCCTATACTCACCAACCACATCTATCCCGATTCGTTCATTTGAATATTACCTCTATATAAAATATATAGAAAATATTTGTTGCTTGGGTATAGTTTGTTTTATGATTATCGTGTAATTTTATATGAAAATTTGTAAAACAAAATCTTTTTATTTCCTAATGAAAATCAAAATAAATGGTTAAAAACAACCATCATAAATATTTAATTCATGTAGAGAATAAAAAAAGTATTTGAATATGCATGGGCATTTTGCCTATTCCGGTATTAATTATGATTTAACACCAGGTTAAAAAAATTACCATCCATTTGAAAAGTTTATTTTGAAAAGCAAAAAAGACTAATGTATATGTTGTACTCAATAACCGAATTCGGCCATTGACCGAAATTTATACCCAGAACGCGTTGTGAATCTCGGTAATCTCTCACATCGCATTTCGGGCACATTTTATATACCCAGATCGCGTTGTGGGTACTTTAGAAACATCCACAACGCGAAATTACGACGACCATCGAAAACACACAACGATTTTTGTGTTTTGGGTAATATAAATACCCACAAAGCGAAAATAAACAAGTGCATAACCTAACCGACAACAAGTCAAGAAAAGAATTTTAAAAAAAAAATGGGTGAGTCGATCGAAGACCTTAAAAAACAATTCGAAGATGGTTTGGATAAACTTTATAGAATCAACTACTAGGTCTACACTTCTGTTAGAGGGTGACTATAAAAAAATAATTAGTGAGGTTAAAGAAGCACAAGAATTGCGCGGATTGCAGAAAATGTTGAAAGCAGAAATAACCAACCCCTCCAAGAGAATCAAGACAAAGAGGGAAATGAAACCATGGAAATTGTTGATAACAATAACAGTATCAATAGAGATGAAAATGGTAGTAGTGTAGCAGAAGGCGAAGTTGACAGCAACTTAAATAATCAGCTAACCCAAAGAAATAAAATAATTTTGAATGAAAGGGCAGAATCACATAAAATCATGAAAATTGAAGCAACAAAAATGCTATGCGAGTCAAATAAAAGATATGCTCCTTTTAAAAAAGGAACTAATGTTGTGATTCGAGTGCCGGATGTTGACAGAGGTCGACTAACCCCACGACATGTATTAGCCATTGTTTCGGAAATTAATAATGATGGCTTGTACAAACTGAGTACTGAGAATGGACCACTATGAACTTCTTCAAGCAGATTCGCAGTTTATGTCGCATCAAATGATATAAATATAAAAAGAATACCATTGCGAACTGCAGCAAATCTGTCATCTAAAGGTTCTGGTCAAGGCTTTCTCAGATGCAACTGTAAAAGATTTTGCGGTGATAATAAATGTTTCTGTAAAGGAAGGAACAAAAAATGTAACTCAAAGTGTCACGGATCGCTATCATGCAAGAATAAATGAAGAAGTTTGGTTATACAGAATTTTTACATAAATAAAAACTTAAAACCTTTAAGTATTTTTATTTTACATACTTTTTTGATTAAATTTTCTGTTCTGCGTTGTGGATAGTTACATCACCCATAACGCGAAAATCGTCGTGTGTTTTCGATGATTGTCGTAATTTCGCATTGTGGATCTTTCTAATGTATCCACAACGCGATCTGGGTACATAAAATGTACCCGAAACGCGATGTGAGAGATTGGCGAAATTTACAACGCGTTTTGGGTATAAATTTCGGTCAATGGCCGAATTCGGTTATTGAGTACAACATATATATATTCGTACATATATAACCTACATATGCGAATATCAAAACAATCTATTGTTGTACCGAATGCAAAACAAGGAATATAAAATAGGTATAACAAACCTTTCGTTTTGCCCTTGCAAAATTTTTAAAAAATGTTTATTAAGTTCTTGTGCCATTTCGTGTATAAAAATAACTACAATAGAAATTTTTATTTTATCCTAGAAATACCATTCCCTAACCAAAATCCAAAATGCAGTTTGACATATTATTATATCCATGTAACAGCATGAAAATTGCCATTCTTGCGATTAGATAAGCCTTTGTAGGGAAGAACTATTTTCACGCTAGCAAAGTTTTTTTGAGGTTAATCCAATCCAAACTTAGCGAAAATATGTATTAAATTGTCAGGCAAAAACGATTCCATTTATTTTGTAGCACCCAACTCAATTTGCAGTTACGGCGATCTTCCAGATACTGCTTTAATAAACACGCTGGGGGACGTAGGGATATCATATACAAACGTGTGAATTCACCCTCTTTTTATTAGCTCTTACGAAAGATATTTGCCGTCATTTATTACATTTAGCACGTGCTTTTAAAGACAAGTACAGATGGATATATTTGAGGGGACGTTTGTGAAATATTACTGGAAAAATGATACATCTAGGGACGTAAGATTGCAAATTTTGATCTATTAAAAACAATGGTAATTACATATATACACAGGGTACCCAACCGGAAAATGCATTAGAAAATTTGGAGACTTGATTCTACATTAAAAAAAATGTAGTAGTGTCATAAAAGAAATTTGGCAATCTCAATATTTTCCGAGATATAGGTGTGCAAGTTTAATTTTTTGAATTATTTTTTTGTCATTAATCTTTTACATATTAAATTGAAATTTTGCAAACAGACTAAGTTTAGCGGACTCTATAATCCTGAGGTTAAAGTACTCGCTGTTTTGCCGCTAGAGGGCACTTTACCTAAAACTGAAAATTTATTTTTATCACAACTCTTTTATTTTGACAGATATTTTTAAAATGAAGGTGTCGTTTTAAAGGCCATAAAAAACATAAATAATATACTCTTTATTTGAGTCAAGTCACAAAGCGGCAATACATTTTTTTTAATTAAATTTTTAAACTAGAGCGACAAATCAAGTCATAGTGCTTCAAATATAATATAATGGGGCATTCAATAATAATAAATCATCTAGCAAATTAATAACAACAATTGACGTTTTTCATTTAAATCAAACTCTTAGCAAATTGCTAAAATTGTCATTGTTATTAAGATGAGGTTGGCTAAAATCATGTTGTGCCCATAACAAGAAAATTTAGCATTCAAACTTGCATTCTTTAAAACCCACATTCGTTTATTTTTATTACTATTTTCAAAAAAAAAGTGCATTCGACTTACTCTCGTGGATTTCTTATCCAATACTTAACAATAAAAATGAACTCAGGCCCTTTTTAAGTACCAAAGTTTGATGCAGAATTTTCGTTTATTTTCAATGCAATTGAAATATAACTGCAGAAAAGTCAACGAAACATATTTACTGCTAAACACTAATGCACCAAAAAAAAAGTCTGAAAACGTATCAAAAACTATTTTAATTTATATTCAATACCCATACCTGTGTATCTTTTTGTGGCTACAATGACATCTTTTAATCAAATAATCAAAGTTAATTTAAAACCAGCTTCCACGGGTAATCGCCGCATATCGATCTTCGATCTGAATTAGTTCTTATTGTACTTTTAAATTAAACTTTATGGTATATGAACTGATTTTTAAAAATATTTATTTAGGTTGAATCTAACACCAAATTGATGTCAATTGTTAAGGAAGATTCAAATAAAATAAATTTTAGGCACAAATATTTGGTTAATTTAAAAAACATTGGTTTACAAATGAGAAAAACACGTTCCGAAAGAGTTTGGGATGTATTTCTTTATAAAAAAAATCGATTTAATTTATGTTCGTGTTTGCAATATTTAACAGATATTATAAGGGAGGTTTTTCCCGGTCTGCTGGAATAGGCTGCTTGAACCGCTACTGTGATTAAAATATACTAAGTGACAAAGAAAGGCAAACACCCAGTATTTATAATTTCATTGTACTAATTTTCTGCATGCAAATTGATTTTGGGTCAAATAAAAACTGATTAAATTTTCAGCCTTATCTATGCACAATCTTGCCTTTTTACCCGGCTATTTTACACTGGTTTGAGCTACATGCGATTGTAGTTTTAGCACTTTTGGTTCACATTTGTGACTTGACTGATAAAAAGTGCTTTGCAAAGTGTTGTTTTAAGGCATAATTATACCGCGAGTGCGTAGACTTGGTCAAATTCCTCAGCTTAGTGACTTTGAGAGGGGGCGGATTGTGGGCTTACAAGAAGCAGGTCTTTCAGTTAGAGAAATTAACAGAAGAACCAACAGATTTTTAAGCACCATTTTGAGATGTTGGCAGGCATGGACCCAAGAAGCCCGTGAACACAGAGCTAGGGGCACTGGACGTCGCAGGGGAACCACCGAGCGTCAAGATCGTCGTCTTAGACTTTCGGCTCTTGGAGACCGCTTTAGTACCAGTCGGGCGATTGCGAATCAGTGGTTTGAAGAGCATGGAAGGGTGGTTAGGATACGTACAGTATATCGGCGGATAAGAAGTGTTGGTCTTTTTTCTTACCGTCCCCATCGGGTGTTGCCCCTCACTCCTGAGCATCGACGCAGAGACAGACTACAATGGAACGATGAATGGAACAGAGTGGTCTTTAGCGATGAATCCCGCTTTTGTTTGGGTATGCATGATGGTCGTGCAAGGGTAAGAAGGCGACGTGGTGAAAGACGTGATCCACAGTTTGACATGGAGAGGCATGTTCATCATACCGTGGGGGTAATGGTATGGGGTGCCATTGCACCCCATACCATTACCCCCATTAAGTAGCAGGACACCTGTAGTCTTCATTCGAGGCAACATGACAGCGTGCCGTTACATTCAGGAAGTAGTGGAACCACATGTCCTTCCATATCTGGAAACCCTCCAGAACCCTAGTTTTCAACAAGATAACGCCAGACCGCATGTAGCTAGACCAGTCCTGGACTTCATGAACCTACACCTCATTAACCGCTTACCATGGCCACCAAGATCCCCTGATCTGTCACCGATCGAACATGTGTGGGACATCATTGGTCGCAAGTTGTTAAACTTACAGCACCCCCTCAGACTCTGGCAGCACTTAGACATGAGGTAGAGGTACCTGGAATGAGATACCCCAAGACGATATAGACCATCTTAACAGAACAATGCCCAGGCGTGTCAATGAGTGTATAAGAAACAGAGGATATTCGACACATTATTGAACTTAATTCCATTGGTGTTTATCGGATTTGGCTGGAAACCTAATCAATATTAACCATTGTCTACTAAACATATAAGCCAAAAATTATTAAAATATATTAAATATAAAGGGGTGTTTACCTTTCTTTGTCACTTAGTGTACATATCTACTATTTAAAGTTATAAATAGTGTTGTCTTTGCTGTTATTGGCAAATAGTGAGCACGATAGTGAGTATTGTCATTTTCAAATTACAAGCACCTGCAGTACCTACGCGTTTCTATTGTTCATTATCATCATGGTCTTGCATTAGATACCACATACTCTGGTCAACAATAAACATACAATACAGTGAAGTTGACTTACAACGTGTATTTTTTTATTAATTTTTTTTATTTGATGAATGCGATAAGATTTGTTTGGTTTTCCCATTTTCTAGGATATTTAAATTATTGTTTTAACACCCTTTGGTAATTTCTTTTGTGTTTCATGGAAGTCCTGAAAACTGAATCTCTACTTTACCTACCAGTATAAATTAAAAATATCACCCACTCTGTTTTATTATATTGAACATAGTTGATGTAAAAAGACTTTATTATCAGAAAAGAATGTAAAGGCATGCGCATGGCGCTTATAATTTAAAATAGAAAATAAATATACATATACATATGCAACGCAAAAAAATGAAGCTCCATGGAGGAACATTTTTATACGTACCTATGTACTTATATAATTATTGTAAAGCCTGTTTCTCCAATGGAGCCGATATATCCTACTGTTGGCTGACTGGCCAACAAAATTAATGGGAAGACAGTATTTCAAGCACTATTCACTATTCTAATAATAATTGGCACATAAAAAAGATAAAAGAGAAAACACGGATGTTACTATAACCGAAATCACAACTACTTGTAAATAATTTACGATCCGGATTTCGAATCTGAACAGTTTCCTTGATAATTTATGATGTCGATGTAAAAAAACGAATTAGCTTTTTCCGTCTGTTTGGAGGAATAAACTTATGATGACGTGATATAAAAATTCACTTGTCGTCGACTAAATTTGAGTAATCTGGTTTCATGACTACTGTACGTATGAACACTCGTGGTCAAAATTAAGTTTCATTTATATTGTTTAGGTTTGTTCCATGTAGATACATCCTCGTCGAAATTGTATTTCTTCTTACACGCCACGATATTATCTAAAATATCCGACTATGGTGGAATGCCTAGAAAAAACTAATAATAATGTAGGAACATATTATTAAGGCGATGTTTTAGAAAACTATTTATATTTATACAGAATGAAATCATTTTAGTTTGCTCTTTAAAACCGATTGTACCTTTTCTGTTCACATACGAAAAAAACTGAAGAAAAATGATTCTATCTTGCCAGCCAGTTTTTGATAAAACTTATTTCATATCAGTGCTTGCTCCTAAAATTACCAGACAAGACCTAAACAGAAGAAACACATTTTTTTGTTTCTACGTACCACGTACCTATGTTACATGGTTTATTAAGGTTTTTAGGTTTATTTTAAATTTAATGTAACAATCATTTATAGTAACAATATTTATCAGAAACACAAAATTTCTCTTTAGTCAGGATTTCGTAACTCAAGATGATCAAACGGAACCGCTATGGTGAATTTTCATTATTAGTCTATAAATCACAGTTGGTTCCGTTTAAAACAACTTAATTTTATTTTGACCTGGTTTTCGACTTTACAATTTTTAACAATAACATTATAATAATAATAATAATAATAATAATAATAATAATAATAATAATATTAAGTATAGCTTCATATCCTACAAGCAATTTTGAGTCAGTTATTTAAAGTTCCAACGTTTATAATGATTTCATTTAGAAAATTAATACAAAAGATCTATTGTGCCACTTTTTCTGTCACTAGCACCTCAATATTATTTGTAAATATTGTTTTTCTAAAATAAATCATAAAAGATCTTGAAACTTTTATTAATACGTTAAAAATACCTATACAATATGAAGCTATACTTAATATAAAGTTTGAAAAATCAGTCTGTGTCAGGGACGAAAGGAGGAAATGCCGCAAAAATGGCCAGAATATTCTAATAAATTCTCTGAAAACGGGCGTGCTTATTATTTTTGGCTGAATAAAAGGTAACAAGTAAATACAACGAAAATATTCACTATAAATTTACTTAAATATTTAACAAAAACTTTTACCAATGAAAACAATGGTCTCTTCATCACAGACCCTCTAAACATTGGAAATCACTTCTAGCGTTTGACTTTTTATTGTTTTTCCATAAATAAATTGATTCATGATGAATGATTACGAAACGCCGCCAATGGAAGAATAACGAAGACGCTCCCTATCGCTACCTGCTCTCGATACATTTCTGACATCCATCATTTCTTTTGTAATAAGTGGATTCATTAACCAAAGAATATTTGACTGGCCTGCATTACGTTACCAGTTATGTACATAATAATATATCAAAAAATAATTGTTTTAATGCATTATTTTCTTTTTGTTTATTGATCGTCTTAAATGTATCTATTTAAATTAAATAGAATGTGCCTATATCATTAATAGTGGCCCTTTAATATATTATATTTATATTTCAGCATTATTATTATAATGCTATTTACTGAAATCACTAATAAAAGTTTATATTACAACTGTAAAGTAAATGTAATGGTAATTTAAAAATGCAGCAGCTTTGCCATAAAAGGGTTTTAGTTTTTTGCTCGCATTCTTTTGGCTGTTACAGACTCGCTTGCCAAACTATAGTTATTATATTATTGTTACAAATTTTAAGCCGAAAAACCATCTCAAAATGAAATTAAGTTGGCCAACATGGACGCCACGTGCAAATGTCGCTTTAGGAATTAAAATTTGGGAAGTCATAGACCCTGCGTACCGGCACGTAGCCCAGTTAGAGACCATGTACAATGTACATATTAATGTAGGAAGAATGACATGTCAACATACTATTAAGAAATAAATGTTTTAAAAGAGAGAGTTGCACAAACACTTTAATAAAGAATTAAACTAATTAGACACTGGTAATGTGACAGCACTCGTGTTAGTGTCAATGTTAAATTTTTTAACAGTTTATTTACGCTCCCGCCGCCCATCGTCAGGCACGTCTTTACGAACCCTACTAATAATAAAAAGTCTCTTTCAAATCCAAGGCCTTATTAAATGTGGGTACAGCGTGCAGGGCCGTCTTAGAAAAACCACGACCACAAATAGATAGGCGATAAGTATCACATTACAAGCTGTGTGTATAAGCAATTTAGATGCCAGATTTGCCAGTTGGTATTAGATTAGCAGCAGAGCAGGGAGGCATAACACCATTCTAATCGATTTTCAGTTTATAAAGTTAGATATGAGGGTGAGTTCGTATAAATTAAACGCGATGCTTAAACTAAACACTTCTGGCATTTATTTCTTATTTGACTCACTGTTTTATACTTTATTATTACATAATATAATATATTATTATATAATATATTATATTATACTATTGTACATACAATTGCCAAAAATTAAGAGTAATATAATAAATATTTTGCCACAAAATCGATACATAATACGTAATTTTAAACATATTTTAAGCAATCCCAAGAGCATTTCCTCATTTTTAGTTGTATATTTAGGTCATGTGTAGCCATAGTAATAACAGTATCTAAAACATTATTAATTTTTGATCTTCGGTTCTACTTCATAAGCGTACCTTACACGGTCAATAATACTGACAATGCTATTATAGTGACAAAAATACTGACCATTTAAGGTGGATATATTAATGATTTGATGAATTGAACTGAAGCGAATTCGAATTTCCGAATAGCAGGCATCAATATCAGCGAGTAGGGGAGTACTGTCAGTATTACTGATCGTCTAGGGTGCGCTGTCAATATTGGATCAATCCTTAGTGTAAAGCGTACCTTACACGGTCAATAATATTGATATCAATCAATACTGACAATTTTTCAACAATCTCTGTATCAATATTCTTCAACCTTACACGATCAGTAGTATTGTCAATATTCCCTTCAGTACATAACCTACTATTATCCGTGCCTGGTTGAAAATGGATACTCGAGAGAGAGCATGTATTACGATAATTTTAAGTTTAGGCATAAAACGTACAGTAAAGTGTAAGCGCTGGATGAAAAATTGGTTAAGAAAGCATGCTTGCTGCTTTCATTGTTGACAGCAGCTGACGTTACACTAAGGATTGATCCAATATTGACAGCGCACCCTAGACGATCAGTAATACTGACAGTATCCCTCTACTCGCTGATATTGATGCCTGATATTCAGAAATTCCAATTCGCGTCAGTTCAATCCATCAAACCATCAATATATCCACCTTATACGGTCAATATTTTTGTCAATATAATAACATATTGTCAGTATTATTGACCGTGTAAGGTGCGCTTTACGTCAGCTGCTGTCAACAATGGAAGCAGCAAGTACGCTTTTTTAACCAATCTTTCATCCTGCGCTTACGCTTTACTGCACGTTTTATGTCTAAACTTAAAATTTATCGTAATACATGCTCTCTGTCGAGGATCCATTTTCAACAGGTACGGATAATAGTAGGTTATGTACTGAAGGAAATATTGACAATAATACACTTATCGTGTAAGGTTGAAGAATATTGATATAGATATTGAAGTGGATTGTTGAAATATTGTCAGTATTGATTGGTATCAATATTATTGACCGTGTAAGGTACGCTATATTTTAATTTATTAATTAATTATTGAATGCAAAAAGATTTTAATACACAAGTCGATTTTCTGTTTTAATATCATCTTAAATTGATGGATTCTTTGAATTAAAGATTCAATTGTTCGATACCAACTAAGCTATTTTACTGGATAAATACTATTTGAGTAACTGGCATTAAGCTTTCTCCCTAAATAAAATAATTTTGAATTGAGAGCTCTCCAGCAAATTCATAACCATTCAACACTTTTTATCGCACATTGTTTTAAGAGTTCAAGAACAGCATCATTTTGGTGATTTTGTTAATATTATTGTTTTTCTTTAAGCATCATGTTTTATTATCTTTCTTAAACCTGAACAAATGTATGTTTATTAGGTATATCTCTGTTACTCGGATAAACTGTAGCTACGGAAATACAAAAAAATACAATTAGCTTGTCATCTCTTTAACTTGAACATATTAAACCAACTGTTAATATTATCGCTCTCTACTGTGCAGGCCGTATCGCGTTACGATATAGGATATCCTGATCATAATATCATAAATAACCCTTGTATGTTCGGGGTCCAAAACTGCAGTAAATTCGCAGAAAGTTGTGCGAGATCTTGGCGTACAACGTACTTTTATGTCTCTTTAGACTTCAGTGCTTTAATATTGAAATTACTTATACACGAGGCTGTAAATAACCCTCCAAAATGGAAATTGATCGGCTTTTATTGGATAAGCGAGCTGAAATGCTTGAAAAGCAGTAAGGCGTAAACGCGTTTTTTTATTAAAGAAGGAAAATTGAGAAATGGACGTCTGATATAAAAATAAATGGTCGACATACACGACTGACTGAGACTTGTTAAAAACCGTTCTCTGAAATTGATTCTCAATAAGTTATTAGGTAGGTACTTCAAATAAATAAAGTATTGTTTCTTCTTCTGAGATGATGTTTTAAAAGGATTCGACTCAAAAAGAAGAAAATACAATTAGTGTCCCAAATACCTAAGTATTACAAATACAAAGCTGCACCAAAATCAAGATACAATATGCCAAACAGCAAATATTTAAAAAATTATTCAATAATCAAATACCTAGCAAAAATTGTATAACGGTTCTCTCCTTATAGATATACTTGTAGGTGTAACGTTCTTGTCGACAAAGAGAACATCCATGTGATAAAACATAATTATAGATCGGTTTATTTCAACTTACCTCAATTTTCCAGTCAATCAGTCGGCAACTCCGTCAAAATTATTACCGTCGAAAATCAAAATTTAAATTCTTAGTTGAACACTTTATCCCTAATATTTTTGCCTTTTGACTTATAAAAAGTATACCTATGTATATCGTCACCATTTTTGTGTTAAGTGGTATTTTTTGCGACAGAGCGCATAAAGGCTGGTTCATCCTACTTTTTACAACTTATTTTTTAAATTATTTAAGTATGCCTTTTCGAGTAAAGGGTGAATAGCAAACGAAATTGCTACTAAACTAAACACAAAGAGTCCATGAAATACTTAAGGTGCACGCTCACTTAGGCGAAGCGTCGCGAAGCGAAGAGAATTTTATTCATCCAAGAACTTTACATGCAATCAAATGGGAGCCCGCACACTGAAGCGTCGAGAAGCGTTGTGCGGGCTTCCATTTGATTGCACGTAAGTTTCTTGGACGGCTAAAATTCTCTTCTCTTCTCTTCGCTTCGCGACGCTTCGCCTAAGTGTGCGCGCACCTTTATTGTTAAAAAAAAATTTCGAAGGCATAATAGACTATAAGCTCAAACTGTTGTATATTCATAGAGAATCCCTTACACCTGATATTAGGTTACGTTTGTGCAAGATTTTGTCTTGTTTGACTTATTGCTGCCTAATATATTGGCCTGCGCTAACAGTTAAAGACAAATATAGCCTTTAAAAAGTGGAAAACATGTCTCTGGGGTTTTCTTACGGGGCATGAAAATTTGATCATGTGACGCCACTTCTTGAGAGCTCTGGTTGGTTGACATTGACTGAAAGATATCTAGTCCAGTTTATTACATTAATTAAAAAGTTATTTTCATCGGGTCAACCTTCGTACCTCGGCGAAAGGTTAATGAGGGGTGAGGATGTCTATGACAGAGCCACCAGACATCGACATAGGCTTGGACGGGACTTGAAAGCTGATTAACGTAACATCAAAACAAAAATGTCCTCAAAGTATGCCGTGGAATCAATCAGGCATGTCTTGAATTATTACTCTTGAAAGGTAACATAGGTAAAAGCTATAGGTGAATGAAACATAAAACTGTCAAGATCTGAAGTTTTTATTTTTAAGAAAATTAAATATGGTAATTACGGTAGAACAAAAAGCTTTTATGATCGACAGTTGCTCTAGAAATTGTAGAAGGGTTGATGGTCATTGGTCAGTGGCTTTATTCAACACGGGACGCCATTCATGATTTTCAAACAAAATTTCCACACATAGTCATGGATTTCGACCAGTTTTGACTAGATCTGTGGCTTTATTTAGAGAAACAGGACGTGTGAATATGGTGATTTTTTCTTTAACAATTTCTTATCTTACCTTAATCTTAATAATTTAATTGTTAACACACATATGCCTCAGCTAAAATACAGGTTAAATGTATTTTGTGACTTACTGGAAATACAAAAATAGTAGTTTCTGGTTGTTAAAATAGATGCCATTTAATTGTTGACCCTCTCCGTTTCAGACCAAACGTGTGAATGGGTAGACTTGAAATTTGAACTCTCTTCTTGGGAAAACGTAACAGAAGGTGGGTGTTCCGCCGTTATAATTCTTTGAATATTTTGAATTATTAGTAAATGAACCTTTAAATTGAATAATTATACTAATTATATAGGTATATTTTGATTGAATTTAACATGGCAACATTTTTATTCTCTCATTATTTAGCCTTAAATAATGATATCTTCTCAGGTTTTTAGAACAATTTGCTAAATGATGACATGGCTATCAAAAAGTCTTGTCATGCACATATAATCTAAGAATATTCTGAACTTAATTAATTTAAATTAAATTTTATTTATTTTTTTATAATTTCAGTATATTTTCAGGATTTTCATATTTTATTTAAAATGCATTCTTAACCTATTTCAACAATCAATTATAGCAATTTACTAATAAATTAACATATATTTTCTGTTTTTTGTAACAAAGGTTCATAAAATGTAGTTACTTTGAGATTGTTCTTGGCTTGTTAATGTTTTAGCACATGTTTTGGTGGTCAATCTTTCGTTTTTACGGCCAACTGACGATACTGGTTCAAGCCAGATTTTGAAGACGGGGATTGTTTCATTATTTTTAAGCTCGACAGATTAATGTTGGCAGAGGTTCTGGATTTCTCCAATTTACAGGAAATAAAGGTGAGTTTTTATTCTTCTTTAGAAAATTTAAATTGAATCTTTGAGAAACTCACCTCATTTTCCTACTTCTTTACTGTCAATGTCATCTCAAGCTATTTAATTTTAAAGTTGATGATTTGTATTGGCGGGCTTTCAGCATTTTAAAGCCTCAGCTATTCATAGAGTCAGCTTTGATTTGGCTGGTATAATTTTCTTGATTGACCTTACAAATTAGATTATTTATCGTATCGTAGAGTATCGTAGTATAGAGTATTAAAGATTGAATTCTTTGAGGTAATCACAATAGCAACTTGAGATTGCTCTTGCGAATTAGGTTATCGCATTGTTACATAATAGAAGACAAGAGGTATTTAGTAACATTAAATAGTTGCTTTCATGTACTGTAGTACAGTATCTTAAACAGATGGTTTGGATACATTTATCGTTCACTGAAAAGACATTGTGGGACATTTCACTACAATTGTGTACCTGTTTCCAACAATTTGTTCTCAAAACGTCCAAGACCAATTTGTAGCAAAATTTGCTACAAGTGTATGAAAATGTATAAAAACTGTTGTTACTAATAATCCAATTAGAGTAAATTGCTCTACAAAGACTTTGCAACAATTTTGTGTGAAAAAAAGTCCAAACGATTTTTTCAGTGTTTGCATATTTGTAATTATTTTCTTTTCTTGGAGCAACTGATCAGATTTTATTTTTATTCAGATTTTAAAATATATATCTTACAATCCATTCACTGTCTTTATTTGACACTACCGATTTTGATATTGTTATGTATGTATTTGAATATATATATATATATATATATATATATATATATATATATATATATATATATATATATATATATATATATATATATATATATATATATATATATCACATTTAAATTGTAATTAATTTAAATAAACTTTGTTATTATTATTATTATTATTATTATTATTATTATCATCTTCATATTAATTGATGATTTAGCTATTTTCTAGCATACACTTTATAAAATTGTATATAGTTTATTAATCTTATATTTCAAGTCTTTTATTAAGTCGGAAGGTGGTAGAGGAATCCTTCCTCGATCGAGCTAGTACCACCTCACACACCCTCTTAAAGGGCTGGTGACATCCCTACGATTCCCCAGTACAACCACGGTACATAGTACTTAGACTTCGGTCTTCGTGGGCTGTCAGAAGATAAAAAAAGTCAGTCATCCAACAAATTAAATATATTTAAATTTTCAATATTTCTTTATCACAATGAAGTTTCTAATCTTGAGTACCAGAATTTATAAAGTATATTTTGTAATTGACGAGTATTATTCGGTAACTTTCTGAAAATGTATAGTAAATTTTCATGTATTAATTTCATTAAACGATATTTTTTTTTTCGATTTCTTTCCCTCTGGTCTAATACAACATGTTATACTTTTATTTGTCAAGATTGTCAAGAATCAAGTGATACATCTGCGTGCAACCACAAACAAAGCCTTGGGCCAATAAGTCCTGCGATAGTAGCTAACTTCCAATCCCAGACATAACAACGTCCTAAGGCAGTAATCAGGCGAAGTACTCTGCTAGTTTGGTTGTTACCGACAACTAGTTGAAGTGCCAGTCTAAAGAGAAACATGTAAAGACCAGCAAACATTACTACACATTACTACAAACTTTTTTCAAATTATTAAATATTCTGTTATCAATTTAATATATTCAACATAATTTTTGTTGTTGTTTCATTTTTGCAACGGAACAACAGTTCAAATAATTTTTGAGCTTCCTGGCGCCCTAAATAAATTGGTCATACAATATCAGATGAATTCACTCCTGAGTTAAATTTAGTCTCATCCGATGTACTTTTTCCAACAATAAATCGGCGCACTTTTTCTAAATACCATATTGCGCCTTTGTTCATCACAAACAGGGTGTGCCATGATATGAAGAAAATATTATGTATACGACAAAGATACACAAAGAATATAACATATACGTGAGCGAAATCGAGGGTTAAAAGCTAGTAAAAAAACCTAAATTGGTGAAATATTTAAAGGCTAATATGTTTCTTTTTCGATTTTTGTTCTGACCCTGTATAATATCTAGGCAACATCTACAAAAGATGGCAACCTCATTTTATATGCAGTCTTTGGTAGTCAAAAAGAACCACATTCCTGACGTAATATCCTACATTCAAGATGTTTAGGGTTAATGGAACTCGCATCTTGTGAATAAGGTAACGGTAAAAAAGTATACAAATTAATTAATACCTCGATAAGAACATTTTCCTATTAAAACAATGCTATTGAAATTACAATTTTCAATTGTACGAAAATCAATATTAATTTTTAGTTTTTTTTTATTATCATCTTTCCAGGCTCGCAATTCATCCGAGCGTGTTAACGAGAGGTTTCAGCACTAATTGGAATGTATTTTCGTGAACGAACAGCAATTAGTAAAAACCCGTCCACTGATATTGGTGATAATAAATACTCAACCCAGGGCCAGTGCTTTAAATTTTCGCGAGTTGACGGGTTCTCGCGTTTAAATTTTGCGAGGATGCCGGCAAACTCTGGTGCTGAGAGCATAAAATTTAAAGCCTGTTTTCAAAGCTCTGTGGGCGACGAAAATTTTGCTTGTTTGTTAGCAAGAGCTAAAACTTTAGGGCTTGATCCTTATTTATGTATTTGCCAGTTTCAACTGTGTTTTTAAAGACTGTGGTAATGATATTGATTGTAGAAGAGCAAAAGTCGAAATGTGGTATGGTATTTTATAGGAAAATTTACAAGTATAGGTAAGTATAGTGCTTCCAATAGTAAGTGAAACCGCAAAAAAAAGTAACGCAGCCTACACCTTTGACGCAACAGTGCCGATAAGGTCTAGTCATAGGCGTCCCAAAATATTCTAACCAATTTAAGATGGGACACAATAAAAAGTTTTAACGTTTTAACCAAATACTATTTATAAGTATATCGAAACCTAACTGAATCTGCAAAAACGATGTTTAACCATAGAAATAATTGTATTCATGGGCGTACCGTCGACCGATAATGAAGACTTTAAATTAATGGCATAAATACGTAGTTATTTTTATGGTCGTTTTGTAGTAAGTGTAACTATATTATATTTACACCGTCGCGTCGTCCGCCCCCAGGCGCGCACGTATGGGTGTACCTTTACGACGCGCGATTTGTCATGATCGAGATCAGCTATTCAGCTGGGAACCAAGGACACACATAATGGCTCGGATGCATTATGCATGTCACTTTCTTGTCGATAGTAGCCAGGGCCACGCCTCTTGACTATAATTAATTTTCCTAAGTTTTTCCCGGAATTATATCCACTACCTGTCCAAGAAACCATTTTTACCATTTCGTGAATACCGTTCTGGTCCCTCTAGTCGGTGCAAGACTCCCTTGGCCAAGAACGTTGATTTATCCCAAATTAACAAGTACCAAGTATATACTTCCTACATCTGAGTACAAAAGCCTGCGTCTAATTTCGAGACGCGGAGTGCATGTCTTTCATGCGTTTCACTCAATCGTAACGACAACCGCGGAGACCGCCACACTGAATTTAATTACTACCGGTACCCTGGATGATCGACAGCTCACTAGGGATCATGAAGGATTCCCAGGTGTTTTACATCATCGAAACAGCCGTAAATATTTAGAATTATTCCTTGACTTTGAACAATGTAAATATTTATTAAACTCCGGACATATTTCGACTGGCGAGGCTGCGGTCGGTACCGAAGGTAATTCAACATGTAGTAATTCACTTTCATCTACCTCAAAAGGTCGCCAAAAAGCCATTATTATAATAAAAATGTACTTACATAAACCACGTATCTAAAAACAAAAACACTTATAATACGCACTTCACTGGTAAAAACTTAAAACTTGACTGTTTTAAATAAAACATATTTTAAAAAAGCATCTATTTAGACATGATGTCTCAATTAACTGGAAATGACTCCGCCCACTACATGCGATAATATAATATTACCCTTAGTGGAAAAGAGACAAAACGCATCGTCGCCGCAGGCAGAATTGTATAGGGAATGTATATAGCACTAAGAAATCTGCATGAAATGTGAGTGATTTTCTGTGTGGTAGCGAGCAATCCTGGGATCAGCGGCAGGCCTTTGTCTAGCTTTTTATACCATTTAAATCCTAAGAATTTCTATTTATGAGATTCTATTTGGTCTGGAAAAAGTATATTTCTAGGTACTATATCCACACTTTTTTTTTACCTTAGACAGCCCACGTAGGCTTCAAGCCTAAGACTAACGTACCGTAAGCATGTAAAAAGAGGGGAATGTAGTCTATTGATACGGGATATAAAGGATTGGAGGTTGGGAGGGGAAGGGAAAACATCTGCAGGCAAATTGTTCCATAATATGAAGACCCTAGGTTTGAATGACCGAGAGGAGTGGGATGTTCTAGGCTTTTGTAGCTGGACAGTAAAGGGATGCATACGTAATGCGCCTCTTGTTGTTCTGTTAGGAACAGTCAAGGGGGGAATTAGCAGTAAGTTCTTCATAGCAAAATCCGTGGAAGTATCGGTAGAAAAGGGATAAATCCCCAACAGCGCGGCGATAAGCGAGAGAAGCGACTTTTCTTGTGAGGCCTGGGTCATTGGTGGTTCTCTTTTGAATAGAATCAAAGGCGTTTAGTGTCGAAGGTGATGCCGCTCCCCAGAACAGTACTCTGGGCTAGGTCTTATTTGGGAAACATAGAGAGTGTGTAAGTTGGAAGGGGAGAAGTATTTTCCAGCTCAAAAGAGAAAATTAAGTTTTTTAGCTGCTGATGTGGCTACTGAAGTAATGTGTTTGTGCCAGCTGAGATCATGTTCGAAAGCGATGCCAACAAGATCGATCGTGACTTCAATCCATGTTTGGTGTGGCATAAAAAATAATAGAATTTTGGGACCAATATTTTTTAACGGCACTTTAAATGGACAGAGATACTACGAGTTCTTAGAAAACGAAATTGAGAACTTTTTGGAAGATTTACCATTGGAAGAATATCAAAATTTAATTTGGCAACATGATGGTGCCCCTCCGCATGCCGTGCGTGAAGTTATTCAATATTTAAACGGACGCCACGAAGAATGGATTGGTAGAAATGGAACCCATGCTTGGCCACCCAATAGTCCCGATATGTCAGTATTAGACTCATTTCTTTGGGGCCATTTAAAGAACGTGGTATACAAGCAGCGAAACCACGATATTGATGAGATCATGCAGAAAATTGTGAACGAAATAAATCGCCTTAACCAGGAAAATCACATTATAACAGCAAGTTTGGAAAGGCTACAAAGAGGTTATCGCTCTTGTTTCGAGAACAACGGAGGTCACATTGAACATTTAAATTATTACAGCCAGATTCTCCAATGCTAGTCCGGTCTAATTTGACAACCAAAAGTTTTAAACTGACATGTGTAAGAATAAGACAACTAATTATACTAAAAATTTATTTCTGATCTTTTTCGCAAATTTATAAAGGAAAGGGCAATATCAGTACGTACTTTTGACAACAATAGAACTAAATTCATTAGAGCAACTTCTTCCAAGATGAAAATTATTTGGAAACCAAGCAAATCGCTGAAATATCAGAACAATTCATAAGTTTTTAATGACAACTTATTAACAAAGACAGGACAAAAACTTGTCAAAACATAACTGATCAACTACAAGATCTTAATTTAAACCAGTACTAAATCTTAAACCTTCTTAGTGAATCTGAACGTTAGTGTTTTTTTTTTAGTTAGTATAGAGTTGGAATTCTTTTTCTGTCATGTAATGTTTTATTTTCCTCGAATAGGTTCTTTATCCTTAGAATAGTATTGACGGATATATTTCTGTGAAAATTTGCAATAAATCTTCTCCTTGCTTCTCTTGCATTTTCTTGGCATTTGTAGAACAAGATAACAATCTGCAATCTCTCATCTATTGAATATTTCATTTCGGCAATATTATAGTAAATTTGTCAAATTTTTTGACTTTGAAGGATTTCAAGGTGATTTTACCTTTATTACCTAGTGTATGTTTCAAACAGGTTGAAGTTAAATTATACTGGATAAAACATTAAAATTTAATAAAAATAGCTGTCACAATATTAAATATTTTAATCAGAACGGACATAAAAAAAATCACTCGTTCCGAAAATCGTATAAAAAAAGCTATGTTCCATTTAAAAAACACCTTATCCATAGCGTAACTCTTTTGTTTCTGGTTCAAATAAATTTTTGGTTTCATTTTTGAATTCTGCAGGAAAAAGTACATCGATTGGCTATTTTAGATTTTTCTTTAAATACAAGGAAGCTCAAAAATGAGCCCCTGTTCAGTCCTCGTTGGAAGACCCTGTACATAGACAACTCAAACTTCCACGTTTAAATGCAAATGTAATACCATAGACTAAATAATACCTAGACGAACACTGCCGTGCAACGAAAAGCGGGTCTTCCTTGAGACATTTGGTGGGTTTACTGGTTTATGGTTTAAACGTTTGTTTGTCTACCATTATATAAATATGTATACTATGTATCGACTTGCATAAATAATGGTGGACAAACAAACTTTTAAATCATAAAGCAGTAAACCCACCAAATGTCTCAAGGGAGATTCGAGTGTCTGTCTATATTCTTTATAGTCTCTGGTAATACTTATCTAAAAGTTTAAGTTGTCAATGGCTTAAAATAAGTATATCTTTGTGTAATCCAAATAAATATTTCTTTAAACTGGGATATCCATGTCTTCAACCATATCTCCTCCTGATAAGAAAACAGTGTATTTAAAATAAAACCTTTTGCATACATCATTCAATTTTAGTTCACTATATCACAGATTAAAGAATTATATATTCTGTAAACTTTGACTATATCTTATAAGTGGATTTTTGGAAGAATAGTCGAGCTTAGCTGAAGATTCTCTGTTTTGTGTGCAATCTACTAGGACAGCCCATTAAGAAACATTTCGTGAGATGAGGTTTTACTGTTTACTTGGCGATTTTTTCATTTTTTAATTAAAGTAATTAAAATTATTTTTCATTTTTCCTGAAGCGTATTGTGTTTTATTTTTAAAACTTCCAAATTGCTACTATAATGTAACAAAAGAAAAATAAAAAAGATAACAGTCCCATAAAAAAATCGTAAAGTTACTTTTGTGCCACCCTTTACTTTATAGTAAAAAGAAGCAAAAATATTCTTTAGTGGTTGGTATCTTTTTATACCTGGTGACACAGAAAGTAGTTTCCTCCCTAAATGTTTTTCATAGTCTAATATTAATGTAAACATTTTATGGTTTTAAAGGTTTATTAGTTATAATTTTTAGTAAAATCAGACCTTGAAAGGAACTTCCGGTTTAACCGCAAGTGATATCAACTTTTTATTTTAAATGGAAACGTACAGTTATAAGGTCTGTTTGTTTGTGTTGCACTAACCGCCAGTATTTTTTGACACCCATTAGAAAAAATCAGAGCAGGTTAGTGCAGTTTGGTGAAATACAAAAGAACAAATCTTTTATTCGATATTTGAATTCTATAGAAAATACTTATTTCAGTGACATACCACATATTATTATATATTGTCTTCTAGCTAAATTTTTATCTACAATGGAATTCGTTGAAACAACACAACTTGGCAATAGTGAGCCATGAAGATGATATAATGGTTTATTTCAGTATATTCAATAGTATCAAATCAAAGTGTATATGTCGTAGGCAGAATGCAAATTTAGGCTTTTCATAAACTTCCTAGGCATTTTACAAAAAGCCGGCAAAACGCGAGCATAAAATGCATTTTTGGTTATGACTAACGAAAACTAACGAACTTCTGGCATTAAAGCTCTTGTTAGATGTAATATAATTTCTTCCTGTGGCCACGGAGTTGTTAAATACGTTCTCGGGCAGGTTTGCTCAGTTTTAGGTTTCATCAGTATCTTTTTTATCTATCATTGTTTAGTTTACTGCGACTGCACGATCAACACCGCATACAACTGATATTTTATTAAATAAGACACTGATGAAACAGAAAACTGAGCAAACCTGTCCGAGAACGTATGTATTTCACAACTGACTTTATTATGCAGTTGTTATTTCTGCACCTTTTGGAGTCGATCTGGGTTAGCTTTTATTTCTTATTCGCGTTTTGTCGGCTTTTTGTGAAATGCCTAGGAAGTTTATAAAAAGCCTAAATTTGCATTCTGCCTACGACATGTACATATATTAGGACTATTTTATTTTCGTCCTGATTTTTTTAATAAGGTGGAGTTTAGTAATTTATATCTTTTATATCACCATAAAAATACAACAAATTATTGACAACCACATTGCTATCTCTCTTCAGTTCTAGTGATTCACATAGTTCTTATCGTATTGTCACTACATTGGCTTGCTTCATATCGTCGAGCTGCGCTGACCTGCTAAAAAATAAGTCTAAGGTCTGCCATTAGCATTTGGTTTAAAAATGGAAGTTTTCACTTTTAAAATTTCTGTCAAAAAAATCTGAGTGGCTTAATTCACATGGCTTACCCGTCCGTTCCGATGAAATTAAAAAAGAAATTAGGGGTTGCAAGTATAATGGCTTTTAATTTCAACTTTTATTTTAAACACAATTATTGACTTGTCACCATTAGCAAGGATATATAAGCAATTTTATGGTGGATTAAAAAGTAGGTCTCTATTTGAAAAAATTGCGGAAATCCACTTCCTAAAAAATCAGGATATAAATCAATACCTACTAAGTTCGTTTCTTAAAGGATAAAACTTTCAGAAAAAGGTGGTACTTGGGTCATTCTCATTTTCCTTGCAGATAAACTAGCCCTTGCAAATAAACTTGTCGCGTCACAACAATCCTAATTTTTACCTAAATGTATTTGATTTTCGATGTAGTTTACATATGCTTTGTTTTATTATTAATGTCTTTTTGTAATTATGAAGCTATTTTTGCAAATTTTAATTTATGTTTATCTGGTAACATAGTGGTAAGCAGTGGTAACAGAGTTGTTTCCCATAAAAATGAACACTGTCCCACAGCTAATGCAATGCAATGCTGGCGTAAGTAATTCAACAAAATATCAGTGTATGGTACGTAAAAGTACTGTAGGAACTGTATTTTGACTAAAACATTACAAAACGTAATAATTACAATTTCGTAATGTTGACAACGCTGCACTGCATTAGCTGGGGGACAGTATTTATTTTTATGAAAAACAACTTTGTTGCTACTATGTTACCAGATTTTTTGAAAGATAAATTAAGATTTGCAAAAATAGCTTCATAATTACAAAATCATTTAATAATTAACCAAATCCTATGTAAACTGCATCCAAAATTAAAAGTTTAGGCAGGGCCGGATTATCCATTTGGGTAAGTAGGCTATAGCCTAGGGGCCCAAGGCTTGCGGGGGGCCCTTGAAATTAATGCAATAGACTAAAATAAAAAGAAAAACCGGAAAAAAATACATTTACCTAATTACTTAGGCCAACGTTGTAAAAAATTGTGAGACTGTACTTACTTTAAAATACTTTTAAATAACGTGTACCGAATAGAGAGTGTTTTAAGAGGTACCTACCTACTTAGGAAACGAACCCTTAAGCCAAAAACCAGATGTGGAGTGGATGGGACTTTTAAGAAAGGGATGATTTTGACCTGCTAAACGATTAATATTAAAGACGATAGGACTAGATCAATATTTATATTTTCATTGCATTTAGATTTTAGATAACATTAAATTTAGTTACGAACCAGATCGGGTTTTAATCCAACGTATTTATCAAAACGGTATATAATATATTTTTACCATGGTATAATAATAAAAATCCAAAAATAATAATAACAAATACAATAATAACAAAACTATTCCTTCCTACTAATATTTTTATCGATGGCAGTAACTAACTGTAGTGGGGAGCGATCATTTTCAACTTTAGAAAGGGTAAAAAGTCATAAAAGAAATTCATTAGGTGATGAAAAAACTAACGATCTTTCTTTATTGGCCATAGAAAGTGATCTTCTTAAAAAATTTCAAACTGAAAAAATTATTGAAAGTTTTGCAGCTCTAAAATCACGGAAACGAATATTTACTTGAATAAGGTACCAGTCAACACATACTATATTTTTTTTAATGAAGATACCCATGCTTTAATGTTTTTTGTCATTCTTATTATTTGATGTACATATATGTATTATGCTTTTTTTTTAATAAAGACATTTAAAAAGCAACCATTTTTGTTTAAAATTTTATGAAAAAATATCTAAAACATTAAATGGTCCAAATAGGGGCCCTAAATCAATTTTAGCCTAGGGCCCATGCACCGTTAATCCGGCCCTGAGTTTAGGTGAAAATTAGGACTGTTGTGACGGGACAAGGTTATCTGCAAGGAAAATGACCCACTTATGATGACAATGCACAAGCGCTAAGGTTGCCTTGGGAAACCCTGATAAGACGGTGGGGGCGCGGGAGTCCCTCTCTCCCCGCCAACTAATCAGGATGTAACGTTCGTTACTGTTGAATTTTCAAGTAGTTCAGTTGCTTTTTGGGTTATGGGTGTTTTCGAGCATGAGTGAATGAAACCAGTGAATTCGCGAGAGCATGAACTCAAGGTAGAAGTATCGATCATGGGTCTTGGTTGACATTTATGACTTTTGAGTTGTCATTTGTTCGATGTCATTTTGAAAGGCTGAGGAAATTAAAATCTAGTTTCATCCCTCCTCTTTTACAGATAAATCTTTGTAAGGGACTCTATAAAAGGATGAGTAGTGTCGATTTTTCTTATTTTTATTATATATTTTAAATGGACGTGAATTCTAACCTATAATTTCACGTGTCGGAATCAGATTATATTGCTCTTTTTGGGGAAAACCCAGTTGATTTATTTAATGAACTTACTTTATTGAGTCACCGGCGGCGTTTCGAAGTCTGCCTCTTGAATGATATTTTGGTCGTGATTAGATTTTTGTGACTTACGAGTGAAGAAGTATTGGACATGTATTTTGAAGACTAGTAGAGAAGTGCCCTTCAGTAAGAATACTATTTAGATGGAATCGACTCTTGGTGTTCCAGAGTTCGAGCATGGAACAAGATCACCAACAAGCTAAGTACTGAAATTTATAATCGCTTAGAAAAGTCAAATGTTTCAAATACCCATATTTATAAAGGAAACTGATTATAATAGTGTTCTAGATGGTGCAACTTCCTAGTGCTAGTTAAAGAATTATCACATACCTTTTTCTTTTTCACTGATCCATATTTTACGATGTCTTTTTTGTTTTAAATTAAACATTTAATCTACTTGTAACGTTGTTTCATTTTATGCACTTTTTGAGTTAACTTACAGGAGCTTTAATTATTGGTAGTGGGCTCTATGATACTGTAAGTGGCGCCAAATTAAATATGTTTATTGGCCCACACCAATGATGTTAAGAAGTGTACATTTATTTTTGGTAAGTAGGTCATTAGAATGTGGCATTAAAGAAGAAAATTAGTAACCCCTCAAATTGTTTCAACGAATTCATGGCTATCTTAGATACTGGATAAATATTCAGCTAGGAGGCCATTTTAAACACAAATGCTAATTATACGTCACTAAAAAAGAAATCTTATTTGCGGTTAAGCTGGAAGTTGTTTTGAAGGTACAACCTTACTAAAAACATGACAACTAGTACACTTTTAGTATTCTAAAAAGTTTATCTTTTATTTCAAAACTACGAAAGAAAATAGGGGGTTAACTACTTTCTGTCACCCGGTAGATAGGCCGACTTTTTTAATATTTGCTTCCATCAAATAATTTCATTATTTATTCTTAACAACCAACTATTAAACTAAATTTATTCATGTAAAAGTTATTTCTATTCTGGTATAAGTTATATAGCCTAGAAATTGTACTTATAAAAACAGTAGGTAACTAAAACCATTAGCTTTACACAGCACGATATAAATTTCCTTATTTGACTTACTAATCTCTCATGTGTAAAAGATTGATGGTTTGATCACATAAAAATTTATTTTACTTCTCAGTTATAACAGTAATGGTGTGCATCTGCAGGGGATAACCATGAAAAAAAAGAAAATCAATCTCTGGTTTTTAAATTAGCTGTAGAATCCCATCGAGTGGCATCATTGTTGATTTTTCACCTGTTATATATCGATTTTAGAAAGCAAAAAGTAGATTTCTAAGAAATCTTCCATATAAGAAGATATCAGTAAAAATAGAATTGTCTTGGCAAGTTTTTGCAATGTGTTTTAAAACTTGTCTAATATGTGTATGTAGATATACAATATACAATATTCGTTTTTTTCTTTATAGCTACTGTGTCAATAGTTTCGTTTGGCTTCTTACTTCCCTTGACAGAGGAGGAATTGTATTCGCGAAAAAACTCATATCACTCAAATTCTCAATATGTGTTCAGATCTTTACGTTTGCCTTTTTAATGCCCCAGTGGGCAACTTAAAATTTAGATTTTGTTTGTTTTTGCTCTACTTGAAGCACTATTTATTTTAGACAAATATTAAGCATGATTGTATTTGGTAGTACTTACTATAAGCAGGTTGGTATTTATTACCCATAAGGGGTGATTTCATATACCTATGGTGTGCAATTTTAGATATTTTTTATTTTTGTTTTAAATGTAGATAAGTTTAAAAAAAGGGACGTACCTACCTACTAAAGCCTGCGGATAAAGTTTAGATTTTTCTTACAATAAAGGATGGAAAAAAATCTTTTAGATTGTACCACTTTGGAATATCTTAAAACAAATAATATTTTATACCGCCGAGGACCTTATGTGGAAAATACAATTTTTATACAGGGTGGGAAAATAAAAAATAAAATTTTATCTATTTTTATACTTCTGCTTGATCATTATAATAGTACTATCTAGTTAGCGTTACTTACTTGGTACTGTTGACGAAAGACAAAATAGTTTGCATTTTCGAATTGTATTACACTTAACTTTATTTCGCGAGGAAAGTTTCGAGCAAATATTTTTGCAGATTTTTTACTATAAACGATTGCAAGATCCTACACTTAAAATCACATAAGTATTTAATTTTTTCTTGTTTTTCGAATATCGAAATTCGAAATGTATTAAAATATTACGGCCTTTCCTAAATCAAAAATTCCAGAGTCATCCAAATAATACTAAGTATTCTCACACGCCTCTAAAAAATATTATATCAACTAGGTTGTGACTCATCGGGCATACAAGGAGGCGCGTATGGCGTATTCTGTTTTTATTTAATGTTGTAAAATAATTTAGGTTGGTAATATAATTCCATTGTCCGCTAGTTTCGCGGAGAATCATCGGTGGCCATTTGAAAAGCAGATTTTAAAAATATAATTTTGGTCACTGTTAAAACGATTAAGTACTAAGCACATGGACATCTATCAATAATATATATTGTTACTTTTTTAAATGTTTGATCAAACAATCAATGGCACAAAATCTTATAATAATCGCAAGAAGTTATGTACAATGTAGAAGTCGGCTTTTTCATAAAAAAAAATTCTGAAGTGTTATTTGATTGGTATTATAATTTTGTTTGTTGGCAACCTATAAGTTAGTTTCCAAATTCATTTTGGTGCCTGATCCGCAGCGATGTACTACTTGTCTCACGTTTTAAGTTTATAATAAATGAGGATCAAGAGATTTTTAAATGTGATAAAATAAAGAGTGGCAATATTGTACAACCTTTCATTTCCTGTCGAATAACTGGTAAGAAAACTCTGCCAAATATTTTAAAGGTATCTAATGTTGCACCTAATTTGCTGTATTTTGACTTTGACATTTTCTATATAAAAAAAATAATTATAGGTTAGTGTTCATAGATTAAATCCTGACCTTCATTTTCACAAAATATAATTTATGAATTTCGTACAAAATCAAGTAAATTTCAAGAAGAAAACTGCAAGCCACTTTTCATCCGATTAAACCTCTTGATATATAAGTAATTCAAAGATTTTAAAAGAAATATCCCAAAATCTGAGGATTAATGGTCATTCGCGCCGTAGTCTGTGAAGGAGGCTTAGACTTGAGCCGCACTTAGACTAACTATTACCTGCTGCACTGTCTAAGGTACAAACTGTCATAGACTAGGCGAGGCTTAAGTCTAAGCGAGAGCCATGACCTATTGACAATTTAAAAAAAAAAGCAAATTACAAGCCCCGGTCAATGTCAACGGTCTAAAAGCAGGTAGCTTGCTTAACAGACTACGGTGCGAATGCCCAATAGGGCACACAAATACTTTTTGCATCAATACAGTCGCGATACAATCAATCGCGTGACTGACTAGGTTTTATTGCATCGCTGTCCAAGGATGTTTTTTCCTCCTCCTCGCGAAGTCATCGCGACTGTATGATACAAAAAGTATCCGTGTACGTGTACATTAACCCTAAGGAATAAATCGAAACAGTATATTACTTATTACTGCAGTTAAGTTAATTACTCTCGACCCAAATTGTTCATTTAACCCTTGGTATTCTGTTTGTACTGTGCACCGGCATGTATGCGTATGGATACGCCACTCAGTGCAGCATCAATTTCATTTCACAACATGTCTGTCAAAAAATGGTGTGAGACATCGTAGAACATATTAATGTTTTATTTTATAAACTGTTAAATGCTACATTAAAAAATCTAAGAAGCTAAAACGGTAAATTTTAAAATAACCTCAACCCTGTAATTTAATACGGTGATGCAACCAGACCCTAATTTTCTAAAGATTACGATTTTCCAAAGAATTGACCCATTCTTCAGGGGCCCTATTTGTCACCAATGACAAAAGAATTTAGTAGACAAAACGATTTATTTTGGTTCAATTTGTTCTAAAATGCCCACAACACCTGGGGTTGCAAAATTTTTCGGTTGAATCGTTCATACGTTCACCCCGGATGGGCAAATAATAGTAAAAGGAGGATATTTTTTAAAGGCAAAAATTCCTATTGGATCAATTTCCTTGTCCGACACTTGAAGAATGCGAACTTATTTATTCCAAACATGGTTTCTGAAATGACATACCCAGGTGTTAGGGATGAAAACGTGTAACAAAAGAGAGGATCAAAGAATTTCGACAATGGGCTTTTTGCCAGTGATGGGTGTCGGCTTAAGAAGCGGCAAATTTTCCGCTCGGTGTATAAAATGAATAGAAAGGCATTGTAAATTTAAGGGTCGATAAAGCAAAGGGATTTGGATTATGATAATAGTAAAAATAAAACGTACGATAGGAATTTGAGTAACTGCTGTTATTTTACGCTAATTATAAAAAAATAAATTAGATCTTAACCCCCTATGAGCAATGGTATAATCAAAGATTACCGAATATTTTTATTCGGTAAACTTTCGAATAACTAACCGCACCTTATCAAAAATATAATGTGGATAAACAGAGTATTCTTAAACCCCTAGTAACTATTGCAGGGTGTGATGCCTGGGCTAATTATTACATTTAAAAGGTCTTATAAACATGTCTTAAAATGATTTGATTTCAATATACAGTGTTAAAGTTTTTTCTCCTAGTTCTTTCATTTTATCATCAACATTTTCTGGGATAATTATTTAAAAATTTATACAGGGTTGGGTTCTACGGCTAAAAAAGTTTTTAAATGAAGCGAAGAATACAACTATGTTATCAATAAGGCTGCCCACCGTGAGTGCCGCTCCGGCAGCATTACATCGCGGGGAACTCGGCCGCAGCAGCAATTCAGTTTAGCTTGGCCACTTGTTGATTCTATTTTTCTATCGCACTAAGAAAAAAGCTAATTATTCCTTATAAGAATTCTGAAACTCCTTATGCAACTGTTTAATACTATATGGGACAGCAACGCGCTTTGTTACTTTAATACGACAAAAATTGCTAGACAGTTTTACTGTGGTAACAATATGGCGACTTAGCCAGTCAAAAATTGAAATCATAACTAAAATACAGCTTTCTAATAGGCTTAATCCCCTAGATTTTATAGTAACCAATCAGTGATATTGGGACTATTATGTAGTTTAATAACTGTATAATGTAACTTACAGTTGTATTAAAACTGGACAACAATCATAATAACCTTTTTTTCGTACCGATATTAACCAGGATAATAGCCACTGAAATTCTGTTGTATAATCGAATGTAATACCACAAGATGTTTCGGGATTACCGAATAATACTTTTACCTGACACGAAACGCGTTACCCGGCAACACTACGACTCCGAAGCAGGAGTAGTGTTGCCGGTATCGCGTTGTGTGTCAGGTAAAAGTATTACGTAATCCCGAAACATCGAGTTGTATTCAAAAGATTATACAACGAAATAAAGTACATATATCCTTCTTATCGTAAACATTTTTATTATAATAATTTGCCATTTTGTAACAAGAACTTACAGAATTGACTTCTGAAATAATTTGTGAAAAAATGACAATTACAATGTGGCCACCAGGCGATAATCACTTAAATGATTATCACTTATTAATCACATCCTTCTATATAGGAAACATATACATGGAGTTGTATAATCGTTATAATACGAAATAGCAGTTTGTATAACCCAATTTTTTTGGGCTAATAAAAATATGTCGTAATCTTTATGCACTATGCATCTATATTATGGTCCGTAAAATTTTAGGCTGTTCCCTTAACATTCAGTTGTATTAGGACCGTTTGTCTTATTGCTGCGGTTATTTAATATTTCGAATTGCAGTTATAAAAACGAAAAATATAAATTTTTGGTTTTCTGTTAAAATGTCAAATTAATTTTGTGAAGTGTCCAATACTTTTTTACTGTTTTCAGCTTTGGAAGTTTCAAAACCGGTTTGAGATATCAGAAGGTGAATTACTCCCTTCTCAGTTTTAATACTATAATTTATTACTGTATTGTTTTAGTACTGACTCCAAATAGTACCAGTAGTACCACAATTACAAAATAGCTTGATACTATTAGTATTGAGATGGGAAAGATCAATTCGTTTTCCGATAACTCAAACCATATTCAGATCTCAAGCTATAGGATTTCAAAGTTAACTTAAATATAAGACATTATTCACAAAATTAATTTGGATGTTTATAGACCTCGTATATTTGAGAGTATGTTTAAAATATGGTACACTGATAATTAAGACTGGTATAAAAATATTTCTCTTTTTCCAATGATTTGCACAAACTGGAAGGTGGTAGAGGATATCTTCCTCGACCGAGGTGGTACCACCCCACACATCCTCTTAAAGGGCTGGGGAAGTCCGTACGGACGTTTCCAGCTCTGGATGTGTGAGTCGCATTTTCCCAGTACACCCATGGTACATAGTACTTAGACTTCGGTCTTCGTGGGCTGTCAGAACATAAAAAAAAACAACTATAAGACAACAATAATAACAACAACAAAAAACACAAACCCACTAAGAAAACACACACATCATGAAATCACCAATCCGCCAAAATGACTCCCATTATGAAAAGATGACATAAGTACACACTGAAACACAAAAAACTCATGCCTGATCTTTCCCTAGAATGATACTATAACGATAAACCGCTGATGGACAATGATATTGTGCGGAAATGGTAATTCCGCCCTCTTCTGGGATTTTAAATAATACAAAAAGATTTATTACAGTTGCATGACAATTTTGCAAAGGTAATAAATTAGCGTTATGTTATGTGTAGTAGTAAGAAATGAAATATTTACCCTTATATGAAAGTTGCATTAGGACTGGACGGCATAAGACAGAATTTTGGTACTGTTATTAATGCATACTGTTTATAAATGATGTTCTAGCAGTTCATGGACTGCTGTAGTTGTTAACCTGTGCACACCAATAGTTTAAATAATACTGGTTAATAAAAAAAATGTTATCCGTGCAAAATAATTCTTAGCAGAACTGTTTAATTAGATCATTTCCCTCAGTGCGCGTCGCTGTGAATTTGGTAGTTCGTAATATGCCGAAAGTATGCACTAACACGCGACTGTTTGCGCAAAGTGTTAGAAGGCTTATATGGGAATTTCCTGACTAAAAATTTAATGGATCGCAAATAATATGTGTAGTTTATCAGCGAAGCTTATTTGCGTTTAAGAAATCTTTATGTGTAAGGCACGTAAACAGTGCAACATATCCTTTAAAAAAAGGGGGCCAACGCCCTTATATACAATTACTTTTTTATTTACTTTTGTCCTGTGGTCGTATAATGTGCCGTTATTAAGAATAAAGAACCATAGCAAGATACTGCAACCTTTGACAAAGCAAGTGTTCAGGAGTTTCGCTAACTTCGTGACAGAATCCGCAGTTCTTATCAGTCTTTCCACTTTCTTTGAGGTGATACCTCCAAAAGCCGTGTCCCCTGAGATAGCAAGTAACTAGCCTGAGAAAGCAAGTGACTTGCCTAAGTTCGTTCTTCTGAAGATATAAAAGCAAGTAACTAATTATTCTCTTTGCATATCTCTGCTCTGAAGCATTTCTTCAGTGGGCTGTTTCCAGTTCTTTTTCCCTCACACTGAGGTTTCATAAGAGATGACCTCTAGTAATGCTGCAAAAGGGCTCACGTCCATAGAATGGCGACTGTGCATCTTGTTTCGTCAGTTGTCAGCAGTTTCATTGCCTTCTACTCCTTCATGTCTTGGCACCCATATCCGTGTTACTACAGCAGAACCAATTAAGAGGGGATGAAAATTCGCTGGCCTTTAATAAATTATATAAATATATATGTTTTGGTCTAAATATTATTCTGGCGAAAACGGAAAAGATAATCTTGGGATAGAGTAGGTCCGCTGCTCTTGGAGATAAAATCCAGCAGATAATCTTGCGATCTTGCGATTGGAAACATCTCGTTGAGTAGAATATTGACCCAAAAGTCTAGGATATAGAATGGCGACACGATAAACCGTGTATTAATTGAAACGTTCAAAAATATGCCCACCTGTTAAAAATAGGGCTATCTATTAAATAAGTATCTAATATTAGTAAATAAAGAAGCAGTTGCAATAAATCGACACCTGAATTAGAATTAATGATCAGACAAAGTACAATAATTTGTCCTGATAAGTAACTTTGTAAATTCAGTTTTACGAAAATGAACTTATTATATTTTTAAAGTATATGAGTAGATTTTTAAAGGTAAAAAGCGAAAAGCTTAGGATAGCCCTACTATAATAATATGATCCGCACTTAGCCAAAATAAAGATGTTTGTTATCATAAAAAAATATATGAATTTTCAAAAATAACATTATTTTACGATATTTTGATCGGTTTTTTAATGGAACCCCATGTTTTAATTATCTAACAATTAAAAATAAAGCATTTTTCTGATTTCGAGAATATGCTTCAGAATCCTTGTTTTTAGTTCAGGCAATTTTAAACCTGTTAGGTATTTTTAAGCCTTATGTTGCCCACCTTATGAAGAGGTCTTTAAAATAGTACGGTAGTAATCTTCATGCCTTTTCATTATACACACCAACCTATTATTTTCTACCATTTATTATGAATAATACATTACTTTTATACACTGTTCGTCATATATTGGCTATTACATTACATTACTATTTATACTTTCTTAGAATAATGCAGCAACAATAGAACATGGCTACGGTTCGCTATACAACAAGAAAAGGTTTCTGCTATCGACGAGCAGGATTTTCCCAGAAAAGATATACATATTTTAATAGGTTTGCTTAGTTCTTAGACGTGTTCAGGGAATTTGACAGAAGTCAGATTTTTGGATTTGAATCGACTGTAAAAATTCGCATAGAATGCAGGTATGTTAAAAAATATTTTTTCATTAGGAAACATTTTTGTAGGTACCAAAAAAACCTTTGTTCGTAAAAACTATTTTTTCTAGTCCCATACTTTAATCGATTTATTAGACATTTACTACCTGTACTCAAAATCAGCAAAAACCTACGAAAAAATAAGTTTAATAAATTTTAAAAATCGAAATTTTTGTTTTTCATTATGAAATTTTTGTTTTTCATTATTGTTGCTGGTCGTAGAAAAAAACAGTGTATGCAACTCACATTTAATGGCTATTAAGACACTCGTATTCATTAGGACTCTCGCCTTCGGCTCGTGTCTCGGCTCGTGTCGTAATTCTCATACTCATTTCTTAATAGCTATCATTAAATATTCATTGCATAATATACTATTAAAAACTACTATTATACCTGAGTTACTAACGAAACAGTTTTCAAAACATCACTCTAATTATTAACCAGAGCGGTCCGACGTTCCCGGCTCGCAGAAGCGGCGCGGCCGAAACCTACTTGGCGGATGTTTACAGTGAACAGCGAATTGTTTTTTAGATTGTTTTCGTTCAACGGCAATCGTTTACGACACGGCGCGGTGGCGTGAGTTGCGGTAAAAATACGGTTTTTTGTTATAAATCATTGATTAATTAGTAAACTTGGTCACTTTCGATCTGTTACCAGAGGCACCGATGCCGAAAATTAAGCACGTATTCATGTGAAATAAAAAAACCGGTCAAGTGCGAGTTCGACTCGCTTATAGAGGGTTTCGGACGGCGTGCCGCGTTGCGCAATTTTAAAGAATTTTCTTTTATGTACTAGTCTTACATGCAACATACATTAAAAAGGTCAAAATGGCAAACAATCTTACCGTCCGAGAGGGACATACATCGACAACCGGTAGTCGACCTCTGGTGCCAGGCAGTCTGCGCTATACATGTGCGTGCAGCAAAGTGCGCGAGCCCATTTTTGTTTTATTTTTGTGTCGCACTTTTATTCGACTTCTTTATTTCTTGTTTTTTTCACATCTGCGCAGTAGAGTAAACTGTGTACCACGCGCAAATCGAGCATGCTAGACATGCCCTCGGAATTTCAGGGGATGTACTTTGAAGTCTACATTCGAATCCATCCACTTCTAAGAATATACCTCCAATTGTAAAGCTACAACTACGTATTTAACTTTTTAACTTTTTTCTCAACCGTTTCTTTCTACTTTTTTATTTTTAGTTTTTTATATTTTTCGTATTTTGACACCTGCGCAGTAGACCACAATGCGTACCATGCCCAAACCGAGCATGGATAGACTACCACACCTTTGGTTTCAGCCTTCAGTAAGGTGGTGCATCCCCTCATAATTAAAGAACGGTGCATGAATTCCTAGACAGGGAGTTTCCAGGAAGATGGATAGGAAACCGAGGTGTGATAGAATGGCCAGAGCGATCTCCTGATTTAACTCCTGCTGATTTTTTTCTGTGGGGAGCATTAAAGTACATAGTAAATAAGGTCCTGATTAATAATTTAGAACATTTAAGGGAAGAGCGGTTCAAAAAACGGGTAGAAATGCCGAAAAATGTATTCTGGCCAAAGGTAATTTATCTGAGTATCTCTAATCGCGTTAAAAAAATTTGTTTTTTATATTTGGATTATTGTGTTGTTTTTAAGCAATTAAGTTAGTAATAAAAATAATGTTATTTAGTACTCAGTTTCTTTTTTTATTATAACTAATAATGCTGGTAAGTACTGACGACAAACAATTATTATTTTAATGACATTTGTCCATGGCTTTAAACAACAGTGAAATAAATTTATAATTCTGGATATTTTCGAAACCGAATAGTATGTATTTAGATAACGTCAAAAGTCAAAAAAATAAAGTTGATATAAAATTAAATTTTTTACTTTACTTTTGAAAATGGAAAAAATGTTTATTTTTGAAATAAAGTAAAAATCGTTCACTTTTTCGACATTTCTGTGTTTTTATTTGCGAAACCATTTTCACTAAAGCTTTGCAAACGGGGGTTATTCCAGGGACGGCTCTAACCTAGTTGGAAATAAAATTAGGATACGGTTTGAAAATAAAATACAAATATTTATTTACTCACATTCTGTAATTTGAAAATGCGAAAATACTTCGGATAAAGTAATATAACATACAGGGTGTCTAAAAAGTCCTAGTATGGCTAAATATCTTTGGTACTAATAAAGATGGAGACACCAAATTTTAGTTGTATCTTATTGGTTAATAAATCTACTTTTTTATGTAATTTGACTTTGTCAACCCTCTTGGGGGGTGACGCTAGGGAGTTGAGGTCAAAAATTTTGAATGCAAATCTATGCCGTGTGGTCCCTTCTTTTAAAAGTCGTTAAAAAATAAACATTTTACCGCAAACCCCGTATTTTAATTCATTTTCAAATGGCAAGCCTATAAAAATTATAAATCGTAAATCGTATAATCGGGCGGGGCATAAGTCGACCGTTAGTCGACCTTCTATGCCATACAGTACCAGTCTGCGCGCACATTTATTTTTTGTTTTGTGGGGCACTTTTATTTCTAAATTTTTTGACATCTACGCAGTAGATCAAAATGCGTACCACGCTTAAACCGAGCGTGCTGGACACGCGCACGAAATTTCAGGAGATAGACTTTGGTGTCAACATTTGGACCAACACACGTTTAAGAATATATCTCCAATAGTTAAGGTACCACTGCGTATTTAACTTTATAACTTTTCCCAAGTTTTTTTCGACTTTATTTTTCGTTTTTTGCCATCTGCGCAGTAGATCAAAATGCGTACCACGCACAAACCAAGAGGACTAGACATGCGCACGAAATTTTAAGGGATGCACTTTGGTGTCTACATTCAAGCCTAGCCACTTTCAAGAATAGGTATATCTCCAATAGTAAAACTACAACTACGTTGCTTAGCTTTACCAAAGCGAAGTTGTAGTTTTACTATTGGAGATATATTCTTGAAAGTGGGTAGGCTTGAATGTAAACACCATAGTACATCCCCTGAAATTTCGTGCGCATGTGTACCCCTCTTGGTTTGCGCATGGTACGCATTCTGATCTACTGCGCAGATGGCAAAAAACGAAAACTAAAGTCGAAAAAAACTTGGGAAAAAGTTATAAAGTTAAATACGCAGTGGTACCTTAACTACTGGAGATATATTCTTAAAAGTGAATGGGTTCAAAAGTAGACCCCAAAATCCATCACCTGAAATTCCGTGCGCATGTCTAGTACGCTCGGTTTGTGCGTGGTACGCATTTTCGTCTACTGTACACATGGCAAAAAATGAAAAGTAAAGTCGAAAACACTTAGGAAAAAGTTATAAACTTAAATACATAGTGGTACCTTGACTATTTGAGATATATTCTTAAAAGTAAATGGGTTTAAATGTAGACACCAAAGTCCATCTACTGAAACTGCGTGCTCATGTGTATCACGCTCGGTTTGCGCGTGGTACGCATTTTGGCCTACTGCGCAGGCGGCAAAAAACGAAAAATAAAGTCTTAAAAAACTGGGAAAAAGTTATAAAGTTAAATACGTAGTGGTACCTTGACTGTTGGAGATATATTCTTAAAAGCGAATGGGTTTAAATGTAGACACCAAAGTCCATCTTCTGAAATTCCGTGCGCATGCTTAGCACGCTCGGTTTGCGCGTGGTACGCATTTTGGTCTACTGCGTAAATGGCAAAAAACGAAAAAGAAAGTGGAAAAGAACGTGGGAAAACGCTGTAAAGTTAAATACGTAGTGGTACCTTTGCTATTGGAGATAATAATATATTCTTAAAAGTGAATGGGTTCAAATGTAGACATCAAAGTCCATCTCCTGAAATTCGGTGCGCATGTCCAGCACGCTCAGTTTGCGCGTGGTACGCATTTTGGTCTACTGCGCAGATGTCAAAACTGTTAGAAACAAAAGTGCCCCACAAAAAAAAATAAGTATGCGCGCAGACTGGTACTCTATGGCACAGGAGGTCGACTAACGGTCGACTTATGTCCCGCCCGATTATACGATTTATGATTTTTATAGGCTTGCCGCTTAAAAATGAATTAAAATACGGCGTTTGCGGTAAAATGTTTATTTTTAACGACTTTTTAAAAGAAGGGACCACACGGCATAGGTTTGCATTCAAAATTTTTGACCTCAACTCCTTAGCGTCACCCCCCAAGAGAGTTGACAAAGTCAAATTACATAAAAAAGTAGATTTATTAACCAATAAGATACAACTAAAATTTGGTGGCTCCATCTTTATTAATAGCAAAGATATTTAGTCATACTAAGACTTTTTAGACACCCTGTATATTACTTTATACGAAGTATTTTCGGATTTTCGAATTACAGAATGTGAGTAAATAAATATTTGTATTTTATTTTCAAAGCGGATCCTAATTTTATTTCCAACTAGGTTAGAGCCATCCCTGGAATACCCCCCGTTTGCAAAGCTTTAATTATCACTGTAGTATTTGGTAAATATCAATATTGCATCTTTGTCTAACACATAGGGCCCCTATGGGGTTGGCCCTTAATACTATTTTAAAATGTGAGTGCAATAAGTCAATAAATTGAGGATGCCACAAGCCTTCCAAAAATGAAGTAAAAAGTGCAGGTCCGTATTTAGAAAAATAAAACTGATGATGGCCCCAGAAACACGAAACGTCAGATTAAAAAACTACTTATTTAACCTTGACGAGGATAAAAAGTTCCCATGACAAAGTGCAATTTATTTTAAAATATCTCTTCAAATACGCGTAGGAAAAAATAAATCAGATTCTGCAAAATTTCGTTTTTTTTTCGAATATCTCCGGAAGTAACCGGAATTTCTCAAACTTCTAAATAGCTTATAATCCAGCATCAAATTGCGCAATTTTGCCCCAATTTAACTGACTTCGTATCTCTTACAGTTACCGAGATCCCCATACAAAGACCCGAATTTGTAGCACCCTGTCTGTACACTTGAATTAATGCGGTTTTTTTTATAACCATTTTTATTCCTTTAATACTTAGTGTTCCTAAACTTGCTACCTTACGCGTTCAAGGATGTAAAAACTTTGACAAAGCACTCGTTTATCATGTCGGATTTTCTACAAAAATGTGTCCGGTAATGATATCTTTCGGAACTAAGCAGATTTGCCTCATATTTCTCTAAATTTGACACTTCAAACGGAGATTTCAGGAGATTTTTAAAGATTACATTTTAGTTGAGTAGTAGGTATAGCGATGCAAGAAAAAATAAGAAAAATTGCTTTTAAGAGATTATAATCTTATAGTGAGTTTAAGCTCAGATTAATACACTGAATAAATTCATGTTTTGTTAAAGCAGGTCTTTTGACGTCTGGCATTCATTTTCATTTTTGAATCAGGTGGTTATGAGTAAAATAAAAACATGACGTCATATCAAATTTGTTGGATCGGACGGATTCTCTATCGCCAAAACCGGTGTAATTTGACAAAGGCTATAAACTGACATTTATAAGAAAACAAAATAACGGTTTGTCTAACAAACTTTTTTAGCTTTTTCGCAAATTTAAAATAAAGTATTTACGTATGTATGCATTTTCTTTCTTATTAATACAACTAAAATCATTTTCGCAATATGTTCCAATATAAATATTCACTTAAAAAGAAGCAAATCGGAGAATTAAAGAATGAAACACATATAATAAATAATTCTGCAACCACAAGCTGTCAAAACCAAACTGGTCAACTAGCAAAATTAAATCTACAACTGGACTAAGTTTTGTGAATTAACCTACATTTACATTGGTATAGTAAATGGGTTAGTTACTTGTACCACTAACTTGCAAGACTGCTACTAATCCAATGGAAACAGATGTGTAAACACCTACTAGTCTCAAGTTGTAGAAAGTGAACTACCCTGGCTAGTTGCTTGTACAAGTAACTGGAACAAGTAACTATACCAATGTAACAGCCGCTTTCGGAGGTAAAATTTTAATAAGTGAATTTTCCTTTGCTATCTTAAAGAGGGTTTTTTCAAAGAAGGTACTGAATCCAAATATGCTATTTTTCGCATAACCCAACCTTTAGTGTGTGGTGAAAGGTTATTTCTAGAATGTTTCTACAACATTTCGTTAAAAGGAATATATATATATATATATATATATATATATATATATATATATATATATATATATATATATATATATATACAGGGGGTTAATAAAGTATGTGGCCAAGCTTCAGGGCACCTATTATTCCTTGATCAATTTTAGGACAAACAGTTCATATAAACATAGGTCCTAAACGACTTTGTTTTTACTACACAGGATGTTTTTTTTTAAAGGTTTTCCCTAAATAACTAGAAGACGCAAATTAGTATCAAGTTCAAACTTGGTGACAATTTTTAATGCATAACGAAGAGTCTTGATTGTTGTCAAATTTGTTTAAAGATGTACTTTTGTTTTCATGGATCTCTTACCTTTTTGTTATTTTCAACAAATTACACTAATAAATAATGTTCATAGTTTTACATTTTTTTATCGAAAACGGCTTATCTGAGCGAAAAAATTCAGGAGGAGATGATTTTTGAGTAGTTTTATTCGCTAAATCATAAATCCTATCAGACTGAAAAAAAGTGGCGTACCTACTTATATATTTCCTTTAAATTAAACCTAGGGCGTTATCCTTGTGCACGCCACTGGTAAAATGAGAAAAATAGTTTTTTGCTTAACACGTTGACTGCCACATAAAAGGGTTGTATACTTATCACTCAGGGGCCACATACAAATAGTAAGCTAAATCCTTCTTTGACACCTTTTTTTATTGAAAAACAAGCAAATTAAATAATATTATGTAAAATGAGAATTTAGAGTTCTCTAAACCACCTGAAGATGCCTTAGGTGCACACAGGTGACGACATTCTAACTAAAGAAAAAGTTTCCTTCTTCCTGGTAGTTTCTTGCAATCTGAAAACTTATTTTACCATTATTTGTTTAGTCCTTATATTATATAAGGCATCTTCAGGTGGTTTAGAGAACTCTAAATTCTCATTCTACATATTTACGTGTACACCTGACAAGCGACAAGTAGACTTCATTCATATTAAATAATATTAGATTGAAAATCCCCCGTGATCCACCATGGCACACAAGTTATTCTCTTTCACCTAGGGGCCATGTGTAACATAGGTGATAAACGCAAAAATGAAATAGAAATAAGAAAATCAACTAATGTAACTCTGTAAAACATGTGAAACATAGGTATTTATTACAAACAACGTACAACTCCGTCACTCCCATCCACGCTTCTTACAGCAAGATGCACACCTCCTTCTTTTCTTTCCCACTTTCACTTAATTTATTAACACCCTGTATACTGTATATATTTATTAAAATTTGTCCAGTTGGATTTTATAGATTATATACATTGACCTTCAGCAATAGGAGACGACACTATTCATTCATAACTAGCCTTTTGTCTTGAGGAGCGAGAGAGAGAGAGAATGCCAAACATCCGACTTCGCGCGCCGTCGCTATGACTTTTCGAGCCGTCAGTTCCACCGAAAAAACCTGTGAAAAGTCAGATCCGGATTAAAAGAATCCATCACACACTTGGCACTGACGCACCATTTTTGAAAGTTTATAAAAAAAATTTCTTAAAATTTCACAACACAGAAAATATTACGCCTTGACTACTGTGTAAGCCATAAATGAATGGGACACCTCTCTCACTCTAAATTTCGTCCATGCAATGGAAATAAATTAGTAAAATTTAATATCACGTAAAATAACGGTATATATATATATATATATATATATATATATATATATATATATATATATATATATATATATATATATACTGGTGTATTTTATTAAACCTTATAGTCATATGCCTGTGGTATTTACGATTGCAGATAATGACCTACACTAATTGCGTTATTTTATTATAGTGAATAAGTGAAAACCGTTCTCAAAAAGTAGGTGACGGACCATACAGTTGGCCACCTTAAGAGCAACCCTGGAATCTCTCTTTGCTCGAAAATGTAAATAATGGTGTCCTCCTTATTTCTAAATCTATGATTATATATTATTTTATTCCATAAACTGGTGCAAACAACTACGCAAAAAGCACATCATATTATGCCATTCGTAAATTTGAAGTTTATAGGTACCTGTAATCGCAATATAGCGTAAGTCATATATCAGTAAAAGACTGATTAATAATAATAAGAAAGTACGAATCCTTTACCGTTGATAACTCATAGAAGTTATGAATAAATTACTACTCACCAACAACCTTCTTTTAAAATTGCTTGAAAAACTTACCTGAAAAAGAAAAAGTAAATATAATCAAACAGGAAAATATAATAAATAGCTGATTTGTTAAGGACAATTTCATTAAACATCGGGTTAAGCATTAACAACTACAGGATAATAAAAAGTTCTGGAAGTTCAAATTTTTTTATTATACCATGCAAGTGCATATGGGAAGCTAAAGTTATAATAAAGATAAAGAAAACAAACAACTTGAATCTGTTCAGTATTTCAATAAAGTGGGTTAGTTTAAAAGCCCGCGCCTGATTTTATTTAAGGATATTCGTATATATGTAAGTTGCGGCTTCAAAATTTGTAGTCCGTAGTTAAAGTAGATCGACTATAATAAAACTTAAAACAATTTAATGAGTACAGTACAATATGACATGACAAATATGTAATATGATAATAATATGACGAATATGTGAATTGGTAAGCGTATTTCCTGTAAACTGATTAGTTTTCGGACTTTCAGCATATTCAAAATATTGTAATATTTTCAGTATTTGTTTTTAACCTGTCTTACTGGTCGTACTAGTTTAAGTTTTTTTCCTGTCCAAAGAAGCGCATACAGCCTTGTGCAACACGATTTTGAGAACGGCTTATAGTTAATTGTCTCTAATATCAGCGACTATAAAGAATATAGACCATAGACAAAATATATTTAGACGTTCACAACGTATTCGCGACACCAGCTGAATCCGTCCAATGTATGGGCGAAAAAGTGCGTTTGTACGCATATGGCGCCAGTCAGGTTTTTAAACGACGGTTCTCTCGAGGCATGCGCACTCGGGACGTCTCACAAAAATGGTTGTTGAACTCAATGACGCAACTCGGCGATCAGAACCGGGCCGAAAAAATCTCAGTCATTTTTATGTTATGGTATTTTTGGTTGGGGTGGCGAATATAGCGAACTCTGAAGCTTGTTATTTCGATACAAAAATAGTCTTTACAAAGTGTTAAAGACATTTCATATGTTTCGCCAATTATGTATCCAACTTTTAAATATAAGGAATTATTTCGTATTCTACTTCTTACAATAATTATAGACAAATAGTTTAATTCCAAATTTAAATTATGCCAATATGTGAAAGAATAGTAGGTAAAAAATATATTATTTTTCTTAAATGCACTCCGGTGTTGAAGTGAATACACACACGGAGAAGTAGAAATATTTGTCAGTGACGTATATTGAGTGTGGTCAAGGTGTCAGAAAGGCACTGATGGTGTGTGTGTGTGTGTATTAGGGGCATTGTATAAGGGGTAAGATGGTGTAAGAAGGTCATATATAGTGTCAATGCCTCCTTCCCCTATATTGCATAAGGGTGAGTGAGTGTCCAAAAGGCATATTTGCGCTTTCGCCAAAGGGGCACTAAAAATACTAGTGGATTGGGGTAGAGGGGAGTATTTTAAAAGGGATGGTGAAAGAAAAAAGCGCTTTCGCCAAAGGATCGCTAAGATATCAGTGGATTAGAAGGGTGAGTGTCCAAAAGGCATATTTGCGCTTTCGTCAAAGGGGCACTAAAAATACTAGTGGATTAGGGTAGAGGGGAGTATTTTAAAAGGGATGGCGAAAGAAAAGGCGCTTTCGCCAAAGGATCGCTAAGTTATCAGTGGATTAGATTGACATGGGGCCGTAAGTAAGTAGCGCTTTTACCAAAGTATCACGTGCGCACACTGTAAATAGGTGTAAAAATATTTACATCTTACCATAGAACTTGGTTTGTTCAATAATTATACAGGATGGGATGCCAATTTTGGTAATTTTTGATATTTACTATTTTACTTCTTAAACAGTTGCATATTTTATTTCTATTGTTTAGAATACTATGTTTATATTTTATTTCAACTTTCAATTTTGTAAATGTAACGTTTAAAAAATTAAGAGGGGGGACATTAAAGAGACGCACTGCACTGTATATAAACTGAGCTATTTTCGAGGAATTATCGACAGTTTTGTATAGCAAGAAAACTCAGATTTAAGCCAGCAAACTATACAATTTTTGTTAAAATCTCACTAATGGTTACATTTTTATCATTAATAAAAAGAATAATTACAAGTAATATATTTAGCATTTATTACTCGATAAAAGATTCACGTCATGTGAAATAAATTTTACGGTGCTGTCTATCACAAGGCAAACGTTCGACAAGGCGCAAGCCCGCAGAAGACCGTCTTTGTTTACGGATTCAGCTTGGTAAATTTGCCACATTCGCAAATGACATTATTTCTCTATTATATATTTTCTCTATGATATAGACACACACTCGAATACATGGAAAAGCCGGTCTCCCTTGAGACATTCGGTGGGTTTACTGGTTTATGGTTTAAAAGTTTGTTTGTCCACCATTATATATACATGTAGATTCATAGTATATATATTTATATAATGGTAGACAAACAAACTCTTAAACCATAAACCAGTAAACCCACCAAATATCTCAAGGGAGACCCGCTTTTCGTTTCACGGCAGTGTCCGTCTAGGTATTATTTTTAGTCTATGCTAATATATACTATCAAAAGAGGACAATCTAGAACCATTACGAATATTTGTTACCAATTTGTAAAGGAACAAAGTGCTACAAAACACTCAATGAATCACATAAACAGTTTGTGGTATGTGGTGAAGGTAGGTATAATTACTAGTTATTTTAGGATCGCATTGGCACTACCATACTAAAGTATTGTAAAGTACTGTTTAAATACAAAAACATTAGCGAAGATTCGTAGATTTCCACTCGCTGGACTTAGATAGAGTCGAATTTAAAATGTTATTTGAGCCGGCCCAAAATAAGAATAGTACAGAACATGGCGCAGCCGGCAGCTTCTTTCCTTAACCCTTTTACCCAGCATCTATTACACGGCGCTATCTGACCAAATTGTTCACCACAGCTAGAACGTGATAAATATGATCAGTGTGCACATAGTAAATTGTTTGACTTAATTAAAAATGAATGAATGAACACTAGGTTGGCTCATCTTCAAATAGGTAAAAAATAAATGATTTCTTTTCGGGGCACCTTCTGAGGATGTTCTAGGTTTTATTAGAAAGTGCCTGACGAAATACGGCGGATCTCGCACAATGGCAAAGGGCACCGACTTTCGTTAGAAGTATCATAAAAATGTGATTTTAATTTTTTATGACATTTCAAACGAAAGTCGGCACCCCTTCCTATTGTCCGAGAGCTACCGTATCTCGTCAGAAACTTTCTAATAGAACCTAGAACACCCTTAGAGGGTGCCCCGAAAAAACATCATATTTATTTTTTACCTTTTGAAGATGGGCCGCTAATGAACACTTGCTCGACCATTCTTATCTTGGGTTCAACCTACCTTCCCAAATATTAACAAACCTCAACAGTAAACAGCCTTAAAACATTGGCCCTATTTTTAATTGGGTCCTCCCAAAGAACTAGAAATAGTGTGGTGGACATGTTTTGCTTTGTCGTTCAATAAATTGATTGTGAGTAAAACAGCAGAGGTTCGATTGTGTATATTTTTTTCGAGTGGTATTTGTTAAATTATTATACAATTGCTAAAGCTTGGAGAATGACTTTGCAGGACTTAAAGGGATTTATGGTTCAGTTGAGGTTAAAACAATATTTGTAAATATAAAATATTTTAAAGAAAAAAAACTGTGCGAAACCTGGTAAAACAATTTTTGTTTCAATTTTTCTTTATTAACTTAAGCCAACACATAAAGGCGTTTTCGAAGAAAATAGTTACAGCAATAATTCTAAAATTTGCGATTGTTTCATGTATTAACGCTTGCAATGGACGAAAACAAAAAACTGTTCCTGAGACATTTGAAATATTTATCCATGAACTTTTTTTACATAATTTAACTCGCACATTTAGGCTTCTGCGTGTCCATCAAACTGTCATAAAGTACTGAAGAAGTCACTAATTGATCCAAGTAAGAAAAGGATGGGGCTATTCCAAAATTATAAAAATAGCAGCTTTTATGACCCTCGGTCCAAATTTTTATGACGCGGCTTCGCCATTATTCAAGCGGCGCGGCGGTTGGGCTCTCAATTTTGCCAACCTATCATTACTGAAGTTATAAATTAACTAAACACTACTTGTCGGTAATAATTTTACGTGGGCATTTTCGTCTTTTATTTAATTTACTTAAACTCTACTAAATCATCTTGTACAGTTTAACATAAATGCAACTCATATAAGCTTAATACGCTAAACTTTACGAAAAACATCCGTGCATAGTCTTAGAAATTGGTAGAAGCCATAATTTGGAGTGCGGGGTTTTTAACTATAACACTTTTATCTTTGCATTAGTATACAGTATACATACATATATTCATGAGAATGGTTAAAATAATCCCTTACTTTGAAAAGGAAAGCGATTTATCAAATCAAAACGGTGCGTGTTAAATAGAGTGGACCAAAAATAGGCCAATACTGATACTTTTAGAATTGTTTTCAAGAAGATAAATTCTAATTTTGAATTTGGGGTTATGTAAAGCAAGAAAAAAACGAATTTTTGACGTGTTTACTTTCTGATATTATTAAGTATTTTTAAGGAAATAAAATCCAAATATCAGCGATTTCTTATAAAACATCGCAAATATTTAGCATACGTCACAATACTAAGTGCTTCCCTTAAATGGTGTAGCATAAATAGTTTCTCACATAAGGCACGTATGTATTTAAAATTAATAAAACAGTTTTATTTGATTACTTGCTTAGACGCAAAGCAGACTCAGCAACTAACATTTTTAAAAATGGTCAAAAGTGCGTAAAATGTAATTAACTTGCTGAACTTATATGCGGCAACACTGTAGGTTTGTCTCAAGGCGCGTACAGATACAGCGAACGGACAGTTCCAAACGAATTCGTTTGGTTAATGTGTACGTACTAACAAATGTCATCGCACGCATTCGTTCGCCTTCGCTAGGGTTGGCTCACTTGCCGGTACATCAAAAGGAAATTCAGGAAGAATTCGTTCGGTATTTTTTGGTGTGTATTTGTGCATTCGTTCGTTGTATGTGGGCAGCAAAGCAAATTTTCTATCGAACGCAACAAATTTCCGAGGATGCGTTCGCTTTCCTTCGCTGTATCTGTACGCGCTATAACGCTCAAACACAACGAGTTATGAAAAAATACAGCAGGGTTGCGTTTCAAAGCTGCACAGTGGACCCACCAATGTTACGGTCATGTAATTAAAAATAAGGTTTTTAAATTGTCGAGTCGACTGTTTCGACTGTTAATTAGCATTAAAGCTGAGCTTTAGGGAAAAAAGCTTATTCTAGTTTTATTTTTATGGTGATTCATTTTCCGTGTTAATGCCCTAATAATGAATTCTTACAATTTTATACCATACAAGAACAAGTGACAAGGCCTGCCTTGAAACTTGACAGATAATTTCCAAGCACTATTTTATGGTTATCTGGTAAATCTACAAGGTGAGTTCTTTAAAGTTTAAAGGGTGATACCTATCTTGAAAGCGGTTTCAAATATTTTCTTGAAATTTTGGAGAGTTAATAGGAAGACGGAGGGACATATTTAAACATATTTTTGACAATTACCCCCTCTCTCTATTTTACGTATGTGTTCCAAATTTTTTTTTTTGATTTGCTCTTTCAGTTATTGCGTTATGGGTAACTGAATTTTAATTGTATTTAAAAAATAAATAAATTTTACCAATAAATCAGGTTCACTCATTTCAGAATTATATTCGTTTTCATGGAAATGCGTTAATTTTTACTTAAGTCAGTTGAGAATTTTGACGTTTTAACGATAATTTCTCAGTTTATTGCTCAATTAACCATGAAAGCACATTTTGTTGTTAATTTTGGGGGAAAAACTACAGAGAAGCTGCACTAGTGTGGGGGGAGTGGTTTCCTAATATCCCGAAATCTCACATGCCCGAATTTGACCCCCTTTGACTTTTTCTTGGGCGTTTTTATAACGGACAAAATGATGGCGACTGCACGTACAACTTTGTATGATATCAAAGACCGAATCCGCTTTGCCAGCTTATTAGTGACACCTGAAATGTTACAGTGAGCACAAAATTCATTTAGAAAAAGAGTGAGAAACTCTTTGGATGTTAAAGGGGAACATTTCGAATAACTTGACATGACAGACAATACATAAGTTATTAAGAATTAAGAAATTAAATGGTGAACAATTTTTTATCTATAGTACTATATAAAATTGTGTAGTGACTGACTCAACGAAAAACAACCAATGTCGTTGACAACGAAATGCTAATTTCCAAATATATATTCTAAAAATACATTTCATGATTAAACACGCTGGCGAAGCCCGCGGATACCAGCTAGTATTTTATAACCTAATAAATCATAATTCCGTAACCAAAAGAACAAATCAAAGAAAAATTTGTACACAAACGTAGTTTTTTAAGTAGATTCGAATAATATAAATAAAAATACATCATCCCATTTAAAATCCCAAAATTATCCTCACCCCTAAAAATAGAGACAGGCGGTAAATGTCACAAATATGTTGAACTATGTCTCCCCATCTCCCTATTAACTCACTAAAATTTCATAAAAATATTTTAAATAGTTTTCGAAATATGGCCTCGTAACACTTTAAAAGGCTCACCCGTATATGTATAAAAAAACTACAGGAATTTTATTTACCGGCAATATTCAAATATCCTTGTTATCAAACAATATGGAGAAGAAACAAAACTGCAAAACCAAAATGAGAAAGAACTCTTTTCGGCCGGTGTGTTTATATTCGAAATAATTTTTATATTTGTTATTAAAAAATAATATAAACTTATTATCAAGAAAATGTAATCTAGTGCGCTTTTTGTTTGATGGATTCCATTATTTTTCTTGTTTAATTGTTGTAATATTTAAAGGAACATATTTTTAGCCCTGGGTTTTCAATTACTAAAGGTAATCCTGACCCAACGGCGTATCCGTGGGGTGCAGTATATTTTTTTCAAAAGTTATTGAAGTCTAAAAGGTGCGTACAGACCTGACGAGACACGCCCGCGACGAGGCCGCGACGAGCGCGCGACACGCACGAGAGGCGCGCGCGACCCCCGCGAGAGGCGCGCGAGACTCTCGCGCGAAATGCGTTCCCACTGATTATCCACGAATCGTTTTTCAGTCAGTGACTTCAGCATGTCGACTAATCATGAGATAGCTGCATGTTGTGCAATATTATGCGGTGGTGCAATGATAATCGCTGCAAGCAGACAACAAAAAAGAAGACGGAGATGGTGGCGTACCGAACTTTACTTTTTTCTATAATAATTTGTGTCCTTCGGGTTCCAAAGGTGTTTCGATTCATAGAATTTAATTAATTCTAATTGACTTTCCTCGTCCCATTCGATATTTTCACTAAGTACCTACTGAAAATTCCGAAATTTGTCAAAGTGTATATGTAGTTGTCGCGCACCAAAAAAATAAACCCGTCCACACTGCGACACGCTCCCCTTTGATCTGCCTTCGAAAAACCGACAGCAGATGGATTGCGACGAGCCTCAAGCGCGCCTTCTGCGACCCTACCGCGAGCCACGTCCACACTTGCAATTTTGGCGTGTCTCGTGCGTGGCGCGGGCTCGTCGCGGGCGTGTCTCGTCAGGTCTGTACGAACCTTTAAGCCGCGTACTGACCGAAGTTCCAACGCACACCAAGGCACATGTGACTAGAAATTCGGAAGCATGTAAATTGGTGTGTACGGCGTTGGCGAACATATCCCAACGCATTCCAACGGTTTCCAAGGCGACTCTTGGCGTTGGCTTGCGTTCGGTCGTTGAGCGGTACTTCAAAGAGATGTTTGATTTGGTGTAGACGAGATTTGAATGTTTTCAGTCGTTGGCAAGTATTTCTCGGGTCTGTGCGTTTTGTTTTTGACAAATATTTTGTTTATTTCGTCTTTTGATATGAAATGGACAGATGATTTAGCCTTAAGCTAATTGAACTATACCGGGATAACCCTATATTATGGGATCCTAGCAATATAAATTATAAACTCTTCAAAAAGAGGATAGATATTTGGCACAGCATTTCTACTGAATTTAGGTGCAAGGTTGCTGAAATAAAGAAAAAAAAATAGAGAGAAGGTTCTGAAATGATCACTCCGAAATTCCTCCAGCAACTTACTTGTGTTATAAAACTTTTGTGTTTTTATATGGTGTCATCCACCAGTCCTTGGTCGACGTTTCTTTTTCTTATTGTTAAGTAAAGAATTTACAATTAAAAATGCGGCACTTTTACATAATGACTCATCACTCATCATCACTAGATGACATATTAAAATACCTCTTTCCGTGGAAAATGACCGAACCCTATCCAACGGTATCCAATTCGAAACTACAAACGCGGTGTGGACGACATCGTAAAATGCTTTCCAATCGTTTCCAATCCCAACGCCAACTGGCACATTCGTTGGAGTTGGCGTTGGTTTGGATTGGGACTTGGTCTGTACGCGGCTTTAGGATAACGTCTTAAATTTAAAGCAAAAAATACATGTAAATTCCTTTTTCTTAAATATGCAGTGTAAATATTTAATCCGATTTCGAGTTAATTGAAATATTTTTTAGATTTCATTTTTGTGTATTTTTGTTTGAAACCTAATCTTTATATTATATATTATTTATGTACAATTCTTTTTTTTTTGAACCTGCTTGCGCTTCATACTCGTACGTTTCACTCAAAGTCTATCCGGTTTCGCATTATGTTAAATCTCAACTTATATGCAAAATATTGATGGTTTTAATAAAACGTATACCAACTTTTGATTTAAAGCAAAGATAAATAGAAATTAATTTTGTCGAGGCCCTTGCTCAGTTCGAATCGAACTGTATGCGATAGCAAACTAGGCTCTCTAGCCCAATCTAAATGCAAAATAATTGTGTTTTTCGGTCAAGTAGTTTTTTAGTTTTTGTTCCAACAGACGGCAGATAGGCCGGCGGAAATACGCAACCTTTTATTTCCTAATCCAACGGCCCCAACACGTGAAGATCTGGAGAAGTGATTTTTCACGAATAAATACTTCCTTCCAGCGAAGGAAGAAAGAACGTATTGTAGGGAGTACAGAGCAATTTAACTTAATTCTGTTAAAAAAAATTAAATAGCGGAATAAAAATTCCAAATTTGTTACTGAAAAGTATAAAAATGCTTATATTCAAAAGAAAGCTAAAAAACTAAATATTTTTAAAATGTTCAAGAAATATTTATCAATAAATCAGTAATGCTTCTTACCGTTTTTTTAGTTATTCCCTAATTTGTTTTCTTAATTTAATTTTTATATCTAATTTTATTTTGTCATTTATATAATTGGCATTAATGTCACTATCGCTATAAAGCCGGACAGGTATTAATCTATGGATGTAGGACGATTTTTTACCAGATTTTATTTCGTTTACATAATAAATTTAATATTTCTTAATATAATTTATTTACAAATAAACGTATTTATTTATTTATAAAAAATAATACCTGATCCTGTATTTTATTATATTATATGAAGCTGCAAAACAGTATAATGTAATCTATTATATCGAGATTGTAATAAGTTTACAATAAATTGCAATAAAGTTAACAACAAATTTTTATAAACTGCCAGTTCACTGTAAAAAATGAAGAAGATATTTTAAGAAGTATATAGTATTTTTTACGAAACTGTTGTGTAGGGAAGACTTATTACTAAAAATAGATCTTTAAATATAGGACTATTTCAAATGTCCAGTAGTTACCGTCTTTTTAATGAAGCTTTGAAAGCGTAGATAATAAACACAATAGTTTCTAAGAATAATTAGTACGAAAAAATTTACAACAACAATTTGTCGAAAGTGTTTTTTTAGCGAATATAATTTATAAACATCTATTTCTGGTTACACCGACGAAACAAACTTTTTCCCTTATTTAAGCTGGCATCTTAATTTTGAAGCAATTCAGCCGTCTGTATAATTAAATAAATGCATTTCCTATACTTAATCTGCAATAAAGTTTTGGCAGGCATGGCACATTGTCCCCCGCTATCTCCCACCGTTAGTTTTATCTAGCAGGATAAAGGAGCAGGCTTTATTAGCAGGAGAGACTGGAAATAAGAATGGCAGAGGCGGCACAAAGCTTAAACTTATAAAACGAAAAAATATTTGTGAAAAATGCAAAAACACGTCGATTGAGATGTTTTGTCGGCTTCGTATAACAAAAATTGGTTTTTTCAAACCTCTTAGGGGTGAAACATAAGCCAACTTCTTTTTTTTAAATGGGAAGATACCACTTGTGGTACCTTGTTGGAAAGCTCTTTTAAAGAGAAAATTGAATGTGCTATTGTTTTTTTTATTTCCATTTAACGGATATGTTTTAATTAGTGTTGGAGGCCTTAAATTAGAAAATTATAAATTACATTTTAAAAAAATCTTAAAAAGCTTATATCCTACTTTAACAATTATTATTCCAAATGTGCACCATTTACTTCCTGGCAAATAGCTAATCGATGGTAAAATTCATCCTGTAGTGTTCTTAAAACCTGAGGTGTTATTAAACGAATTTCTAGCCTGATCCTAATTTTTAGTTCTTCAATGTCTGTAGGTTTTGTATCATACACTTTGTTTTTTAAGTAACCCCACAGGTAAAAATCTCTGGGGGTTAGGTGAGGCGATTTAGCTGGCCATTCAATGCATGGTTTCCTTCGTCCAATCCATCTATTACGGAAAAAGGTATTAAGGTTTTCCGTACATCTTAGCCGCGTAGTGGGGAGGTGCACCATCCTGCTGGAAATATATTCTTTGATCGACGATATTGTCTTCAGTTGAAAATGTTTCAATTACGTCTGGCACCAAAGTATTTTGCAAAAACTGGAGATATCTATTAACGGTTAAATTTTCATCAAAAAATATCGGGCCAACAAGATCTCCAATGATTCCAGTTCACACAATAACTTTTTCTCGGTGTTAAGTATGCTGCTGAACAATGCAACGTGAATTGTTGTCAGCATAATAGCGACAGTTTTGTCGATTTACCTAAAAATTAAACACAAAAAATTGCGAAACATGGTGTTTATTTTAAGAACTGAAAAACAGTGGATTCGTCAGAAAACAATATCCAATCCGAAAGAATTTGCTCGCCATTAGTTAGGTTCATCATGGTCTCACAAAACCCCACTCGTCGACAAGGATCATCTTCTAGCAACTCTTGCACAGGTTTCATTCTAAAAGGCCCCGCCGATTTTAGAATTTTTAAAATCGTTTTGTGATACAAATTATGTTCGCGAGCAATTCCTCTGGCTGGAGTTATTGAACTCTCTTGATACGTAAGGAGAATATCCATTTAGGTATCCTCGCTTAAATTATGCGGTCTTTCTCGAGGGATATTCCTTACGTGACCGTGTATTCTAAAATGTGCCTCGATTTTGCTCACAGTGCCAGTGGTTCGGTTTAATGGTGGCAAATCCGAGTGTTAAGCTTGAAATAAAGCGGCACCTTCGGCTTGGGTGAGCATTCACTCCCCGAACCCCATCATCATTAAAATTTGTATTTCCAAACTTTCGGTTAAACTAAGATTTGGCATAGGGTAAAAAGCCCCTCGTTAATATTTAACTCTCCACAAAATTTCAGGGTCTTAATATTTTAAAGTTCAAAAATATCAGCATTTTTTAAGGTAACGTTTTCGGCCAAAAAAAAATTGGAAATTAATTATTATTTCCGAAACGGTAAGAGACAAGTATAAAAAAATGTTAAAGGAAGTTGTTAAGAAATTAATAGTGGTTTTGAAAATGAAGTAATATACAGGGTGTTTTATTTAAAATATCAAAGTTGCTACTACTTTTTAGTAGAAGCGGCAACACTACATTGTCAAAAATATTTTAGGCAGATAGAGCATGTTCGTTTATATAAATGGTCAAATTTTCAGAACGATTCGTTGACTGGTTCACCAGAGACGTCTAACGTACCATCCACCGTGAATCACCTTGTATACTATAAAGTAGAACTGCACGAGGGCTTTTGCAGGCAACCAGATACACACCTAGAGGTTTAACACTGCAAAATCAACAACGGAATTATGGATTGAATGGAGGAATAAATCAATAAATTCAGTTTCATGAGGATATATTTAATTTGCGAAGTTTTACTGTCAATTTGTTTGTCCTAGTTGTGTTTAACATGTAGTATTGAAGAGGAAAGCCTATTGTTGCCAAATTCACTAGTATCAACGAAAGACAGGGAAGATTTATAAAAATGGAAAACCCGAATATACTGGTTTTACATAGTTAATAAATCCATTCATTTATTTTAATAAGAAATGAAGGAACATATAAGAAATAAGACATATTTTTATTTTTCATATTATATTTCCTATTATCTAAAAAGCAATGATATTTAACCTTTCCTATTTTTTACATATCTCAGTCCTATTAAATGGCTCTTTGCATATCGCTTTTATCTCACCACAACCAATGCAAAATAAATTCAAATATGTGATCCAACTCATATCATTACAAGGATATAGTCCCTATTAAGAAAGGTACGCGGTTAATTTTTCCTCTTTTTAAGCTGGTTTTTGGATTTATTTTCTCCAGCAATTTTTTAAGCAATTATGTAAATAGTAAATGTAAATAATATATTAATTTTTAAACCCTGTGTAAATAAAATCTTCGACTCTGCAAGCCTGGCGGAAAGAGTCGTCCCTCTAGGGCCAAGACCAGTCTCGGCCGCACCCTGGTCGCATTGACGGGTTGGACCTCCCCAGCTGGGGGTTGTAACCTGGGCCACTTATTGGTGTTAATAGTTCTTAGTTGATGTTGTAAATAGATAAGAAATTAATAAATGTTTTGAAAGTAAGGTTAATTTTTCCAGTATCGCTATTTGTAAATATTAATATTAAAAACTAGATAAATTTCTTTCTTCCCTTTTGAGCAATACATAACATGGCTCTAAAAGATCATCTTCGGATGGAGCCGGCCTCATCAATTGCGCAACTCAATCCTTCCCCGGGCTAACATCGCCTCAACCAGTCTTAGTCTCTGGTTGTTTCTTTTTAGTGAATATTCACTCTTGTAAATATTGTAAAGCTCTTAAATTGTAAATAGATTAAGTAAGGAATGAATTGTAAATTATAGCTAAAAACAATAAACTCGTTTGAAATGAGAGTAGTGAAGATGCTTGTTAAGTGCTGAGTGTGGTGAAATAGTATAAAAAGAGGACTAAGTGAGTGAGCACAATAAAAAGTATCGGAAAGCTGAAGAAAAGTGGGACGACGTAGATTTGGTTAATACTATTTTATTTTAAAAAAAATAAAGTAGTTATAATCCTACAGAGTTACTATTTTAAGACAGTGTTTGCTGGGATTTGTACATAAGACTTCCTTTAAAGTTAGGAGAATAACCATGGGATAGCGTCACAAAATTTTATATTAAGTGATTGCACAGAACCTACTATTATATTTTAGGTATTATGTGACAAACATCACAAGAAGTATTGTGCTTCAAATTAATTTTAATTGATGTCAATAAAATTTAATAATTTTTAAAATAGTCGGTTAAAGGAATAAATATAGATATAAATTTCCAGTCTAGAGGTTAACTTAAAATAGAAATCTGAGTTTGAAGTCGAAATTTAGGTAACTTTAAACTTACATTAACCCAAGTACAATAATATTAATAACAACTTAGTAGCTATAAAAAATGAATCGATATAAATGGTATTTAATATTCAACCCTACAACTATATATCAGCGCACCCCACCTAAGAACGCCACTGGTTAATCCAGTGAAATTTGGGGTTTTACCATCCTGGAGCATGACAAATGCATCTGCAACATCGTCACAGGCATTACGAATGTCCCATAAGGAGAATTAACCTCCCAGGAAGTTTGGCGACGTATTCAACGCGTACATATCCTTGGGCTATACGATAATTAGCTTTGTCATTTCATTACAAAGCATCTAAAAGCATATTATTTACGCTGTGTTGCAGGATTTACTGCTGGTGACATATTTAAAGATTTATATGATAGACATGATCTAGTGTATGATGAGTGTTATTGTAATGGAAATACATACATATATTTGGGGAAAACGTTATAAGCTTCTTATTTTAAAATAATTAAAATTGCTAATTAAATCTCAAAATGGTATGGATTCAAACCACGGTTTGTTAGTTTTTTGAACTAAGCTGTCAACTCACAAATTTACTAATGCTTCAAGCTATCATCTATTTTGTGCAAGTATTAAGGAGTAGCAACTGCAATATAGAACAAGACGTAACTGTAAAAATACTTTATTGATTTCTGAAAGGATGAAACTTTTAACAACTTACAAACGCTGCGGTTGCCTTGGCAAATCCTTTTAAGATAGCGAGGAGGGGACCCTCATACAGAAATATTTGCAGTTTTTAAAGGACAAACTCAAAATAAGCGAGCAGCAGCAAAAAATAGCCTGATGGATCTTAAAAGTTCCAACAGAATTTCACAACTGGTTCTTCACCTGTCAGCAGTGGAATTTTGGCAGAAGGGTTGCTAGCGATCTGAGGATAAACTGGGAAAAATGGTTAAAATCGGCGGTAAATCGGAAGATGGATGGCTACAATATTGGATTTTTTATACTAATTGTAAGGAACAAAAGAATCGAAAGCACACTTCATTTTAAATATGTTTAAGTTATGTGCTCATTTCCCAAGTTTTGAGAAATTTACTTCATCATATTCCAAATGGCGAGTGATTAAAAATATTACATTGTTGCCCCATGTTGCATTAAATTATATCAGATTTAACGCAACATTTTCATTATTTAGTAGGTAAGATATCGGAATACCTGAAAAACCCATGGATGTTCCGTATACTGTGAGCGTATCGAACGTGAAGCCTTATATTTGTTGTTTGTTATGAAAATATCTTACCGTGGAGGTACAGTTTACGAACTTAAGGAAATACGTAATTGAATCAAGAATGGTAGTAGAACGAGATAAAATAGCATTGGATCGTTGGAGCTCAGAAGTGTTCCTGTCTCTGCTGGTTGCTTAGGAAAAACGTCTGAACACTCGGATACACGTACGTCTGTCTAATGAACTAGGAAAGAAAAAGTGCGATTTATAGATTTATAAATGACTCGGAGCGACTTTAAATAAACCTTTAGAAATAATATAACCTATAAATAATACAACCTTTTTAACTTAAATTTATTATTATTTAGCAGAAAGTAAAATTTAGGCCATTTATTACTTTTAGTAAATCTTGTGATGCTTCTAACGTGTTTTTTGTACAAAAATACAAGGTAAAATAAGATGTGGCCAATGTTTACAAATTGCGTTTACAGTGTCGCTTAGAATGGTTTGTTTTGGCTTCAAAGAATGTTAAATGATCCCGTATCCATTCTTAATAAATCCGTGGAAAAAACATATTTGGTTAAATTTCACACACGATATAAAATCGTATAACATCTTCACTGGTTCCGTGTTACTGAGGTGAGGACCGTGGTTCGGAGCCCACATTAATCTGCAGGTCCCGAGGCCGATACACTAGTTTGTAGTGCCACTGTAATAGAAAATATCTTTACCTTTTTTTCACTGGTTCCGTTTTTTTAGTAATCAACAGTTTGGAAAATGTTGCACAATTTACTTAAATTTAGTCTAGTTTGTTACTATAAAGTTCATCACATATGAAACTGACATCCTAATTTTTTTTTGCACAGGCATATATGATATAATAATTATTCAAATTTCCCTGTCAATATCTGTATATAGGGTGTCCCAATAGGTCCTTCGGGATTTACTTTTTAAATAAAATCAAGAATTTTCAAAAAATATCATGTTTGTTTATTTTATTAAAAAGTCGACACATGGCAGTTATGTCCTAAAGATAATATTCCCCAAATGTTTCCACAGATGACCATTCTTTGCGTAAAATTGTTAATAACATTTTGGCACAATTGCCGTTCACTTTCACCAATAGCTTGACGAATGTTTTGCCTCAGATTATTAATCGTTTGCGGATTGTTAGAATAGACTTCGTCTTTGAGGAAGCCCTACAAGAAAAAATCGAGGTGGTTAGATCGCATGATCTTGCAGCCCACTGAATATCTCCATTTCGAGAAATCACGCGGACAGATCCAAAGTTTCCTTCGCCGTGTGACATGTGGCGACATCTTGTTGAAAGAACATTGTTAAGTTATCTAATGGGACCATAAAAAGTTTCTTAACATATTGCGGTAGCGTTCGCCATTAACATTAACCGTTTCGCCATCGTCATTTTCATGAAAAATGGCAGTATAACACCTGCAGCCCACAATGCGCCCCACACGGCTACTCGAAGAGGATGTAAAGGTTTCTCTTCAATCACTCGAGGATTTTCACTTCCCCAAATACTACAATTTTGCTTGTTCACATAAACTCAGAGGTGGAAATGACCTTCGTCGGAAAAGATAATTCTATTGCAAGATTCTGCATTATAACCTAAGCAAACACGTTCTTCCGTCGTAAAACGATTCACAATTAAATAAGAATATGCACGTATTTTTTTATTGCATAAGTCGTTTAAGAAAGTCAGTACAAATTCAAAAAAATTACTTAAAGAAAATTACTAGGATAATTTAGCTAGAATTTTAAAAAAATTTTCGTATAATTTATTACAATTTAAAAGCAGCCATTTGCCCTTAGTGCAAAGTGACGTCAGGCCGTGCAAAGTGACGTCAGGAGATCAGCAAAAATAACGTAAAGCTTAACCCAAAGTCCAACAGGTTTGTTTTTCTCGGAAACAGTCAGAGAGGGAGCAATCAAATTTTCTGGGTTAATAGAGGAATAGTGCAGCTAGCTTCGGTAAAAAATTCAGTTATACAGGATGTATCGTTTCGGAGTTATTAAACGCCAAAGTCGAAATTTCCGCGATTTCCATTGAAATCCGGTACAGGTCGCAAAAGTGAATTAAATCGATTTAAATTTTCGGAGGTTCTAGAGGACCCGGAACTTCAGAACCCTATTGAATTTGGTGAGCACCGAAAAATATTTTTGAATTTTTTTATGTTGAAAAATGCCATTTGCAGACCCCTCTTTGGTACCTAATAACTCGAAAACGAAAAGTCGGATTGAAAAACGGATTGATTAGCAAAACTTTAAAATATCATATACTTTCTTTTTACAATACATTTACCTAAACCTAAAACCACTGGAAAATAGATATATTTGGCAAAAATTGGAAATTTCGATTTTTTACCCAAATTTTTCACGGTTTTTATTTTTTTGTTTGGGGCAAAATGGATCCAAAATAAAATCTCATATACGTCATCGCATGTACTTATTAGCGGCATTCAGCAATTCAATATTTTTCATAGTTTTGATAGGAATTTTTGACAGGCACATGATTCATTGTTGTAATCAGTACGACTGACCACGTGCCTGTAAAAAATTCCGAGCAAAACGATGGAAAATTGAATTACCGAACGCCGCTATTATAACACTTTTCACGTCACAGTCAATGGGATCACGTTTTACAAGTTTCGAAATTCGCGAGAAAATTTGCAGTAGAAATTTTTTTTTTGTTAATAAAGACCAAAATAAATTGAAAAAGCAATCACCACAAAATACATTTAATTTATATAAGGATTATAAAAAAAATATTTCAGATTTATTTGGGTTTTATGAACGTTCCCTATTGCAGGACACATACAAAATATAAAATTTCTAGGTAAAGTTGTTGAAAAATGACGCCAAATTTAAATCCCCAAGTATCTATTGAGACACCCTTGACATACTTGGAAAGAATTTGATCTTGACGAACGTTTTGTTTTGAAATTATTATTTACAATTTTTTGACTACTTTAATGTTTTTTAAAATATACCTAGTTTTCAGTCTTGTAATAACTTGTATGTGCTTTGATTAAAAGTTAGTTAACCATTAAGCTTAATTGTTTAACCAAAAAGACTTAAAATGTCGATTCATCGACCCTTTAATTCATTTAAATGATCATTTAATTGTAATAAAAGACTAACGAACTCTACCAGTTGAAAATCAAAAGGCTTAACTAGATATTCCTCCTACCATTGTTGTATTACAATATTAGGATTATCGACATGACATTCCAAAAACAATTTATCAAAATCAATTGATAAATGGTCTTGGCCAACACACCAATTAAAACAATCAATTCCAATAGGAAAATAAAAATCTTTTGTTACGGCTAATTGAATTACTCTCGCTTGTCTAGTGGTAATCATACCCACATAGTTTTCTTGATTTAAACGGGTTAAGAAGAGATGTAATTAAAATGAATTACTTTCATTAACTCTGCACATAATAACGTGCTTTGAGGCTTTGGGCAACAATGATGGGAGCATATTTTACAAGAGGGTCCGACGCGGCGATTTAATCTTGCAATTTTTGATTTTAAAAAAAAATAGTTCCAGAATATATTACCCTAAATCTGAAGAAAACAAAAGAATTTAGATCATTTTTCTCGTAGATACAATTATTCTTTCTTGAAAAATTACGATACATTGTAGCACAACCTTGACTGATTTAATTGATTGACTGCAAGGTACGACAGGTGGAGATTTGTACATCTTCACCGCAGCCAATATTTGTGATTATTGTGATCCCTGTTGTACTGGGCCTGGTTAAAAAGGTTTGCCACTTTAATCAGGTTAACTAATCCTTTTACTAGCTGTCCCATGAAGATCACTCCCTGAGTAAAATGATCCCCAAGTAGTTTGCTAATTTCCAACGAGTTAATGCCGCGCATTCAAATATTTGAGTACCCAATATCCTCTTTATTATATTATTTGGTCAAGGGTCCATTTTGATACAAAAGGCAGATATTTCCTTAAGATGCAGTGATCCGTTATTATGCCCGCCACAAGCCTTAGTTGATTCCTGTTGAGTTTCAGGACTTCTGTGGTCAGTACCTCGGTTGATGAGTTCAGCACTGATGTGCTTTGCCTTTGCTCCGGAATGCGAGTGTTGTAGTTCAATCCACCTAGCCAAATCATCGCGATGGGTTTGGTATCCCAAAGGCATGCTCCAGGCCTGTGAACGTTGCAGCAGATCTGCCTGATTGTAAGCATAAATAAGAATGTCCCTGCCCCTTTATCATTTTCTTAAATTCACACGTGAACAGCTTTCAGTAGCATGAACTTCTGCTGGAAAGAGGGTGTTGTACCTTTCCAGAGGCACATAGATACTGCATCTAGGAATATCTCCATGTACATCACACCGGCTCCATTATCAATCTTGGATACATCGATGCACCATACTAATTTGCGTGACTGTGATTATTTGGAATAATTATTTGGAATAATTATCTTTAACAATAATTATTTGGAATAATAATATTGAATAATTATTTGGAATAATTTTAAAAACACAGATACATTTTGTTGCTAGTCGAAACGATTTTTCGTGTATGTAGAGTCAGCAACAAAATGGAAACAAAACATCGGCCCAGTCTATGGATCGGTATAGATATACTCCGTTCGTGCTAGCTTAACACTCGATTTTTCTCGGTTAAACACAGAGATAGATTTTGTTGCGACTCAAAACAATGGTTTTCAGCAACAAAATAGAGCAGCAACAAAATAGAAACAAGAGATCGACTGCGTTTAAGGATCGGCATAGATATATTCCGTTCATGCCACCTAAACTCTCGATTTTTCTCGGCTAAACACTCAGATAGATTTTGTTGCCGCTCAAAACAACGGTTTCCCATGTGTGTAGAGTCCAACAAAATGGAAACAAAAGATCGGCTGAGTCTATGGATCGGAATAGATATATTCCGTTCATGCTAGCTTAACACTCGATTTTTTTCGGCTAAACGCACAAATAGATTTTGTTGCTGCTCAGAACAATGGTTTTCTATGTGTATAGTCAGCAACAAAATAGGAACAAAAGATCGGCTCAGTCTATGAATCGGAATAGATATATTCCATTCACGCTAGCTTAACACTCGATTTTTTTCGGCTCAACACACAGATACACAGAAAGAAATCTTGGATAAAATCAACTCAATAGCATGCTAAATCAATCAGATCCAGGATTGATATAGCGCCTATCACAAATTAAATTAAAATCATTTAATTATTTGATTGACTTTGTGCCTAAGTTAAAGTTTATCATTATTAAATAAATTTAAGCAAATAGGTTTTATAAACTTTAGCGCAAATGGGATTAATATTATGTTATTGTTTGATAAGATTTAACATTATCTGATCGTATAAAGAAAAGATTGGATTGATTTAAATTAAAATTTGATTCATATTAGTAACAATTGGGAACAAATTAGTAATATATGCTACAATATACTAAACATTTTCTTGAAACTATCATTTTGTTTTATTATATTAAACATATTTAGGATGCTTTTTACTTAAACATTAGGTAAATGTTAGTTAATTTGTATTTAATTTATCTAATATTTTTATAAATTATAACCCACAATTTTATGCGATCTAGCTAATACTTGATATAGTTTGGTAAATATTTAAATAAGATGTATTTATTTGAAAATAATATATACTACATTTTTATTAAATATAGCGTATTGTATGAATGAATTTAGCAGAAGCTTGACAGAGACTATTTGTAATCTGATTGATTTTAGCAACTTTTAGGTAAAATCTAGCCAATAATTGATACAATTTATTTAATTTTTAAATGAAATATATCCATTTTCGAATAGCTTTAACTACATACTTAATCAAATCTAGCTAATTATGTTACTGGATTAAGCAGTAGCTTAATAGAAATTATTAATAATTCGATTGATTTTAGGAAAATTTAGGTCAAATTAATTGATAATAAATAATATTAAAATTATCAAATTCTGTCATAATTTAAATAAATATTATGAATACAAATTATTAAGTAATAAATTTTATAAATATGTAAGTACCATTGTAACAAATAACAAATCAAAAACACTAATTGTATTTTTAAAATACATTTCAAAAATAGAATGTGATAGAATCAGCGGTTTACTGATAAATTTGTTGAAGTATTTTTAAAAACTTTTGCTTTAGGGGCTGATAATTACAAATGTTAAACAATAAATTCGATTCAAAAATTTTAAAGGTTATTGAGTTCAAAAATTAAAGATTTTACGCTAATGTTCCCATTAAAGATTGGTAGTTCCCAATTGATATCTTGTCCTACTTAATGCTCTATCTATTCTATCATTTTATTACTTATATTACCATCTAATTCGCTTTAATAATGGGGCAAATAAAAACCACCAATATTTATATCAACATTTATTCATTTTAGTGAGATGCAGTACAAAATTTAAATTGATTTTTAAATATTAGAAAAAATCACATTTATTTATATATGTAAGTTAAATTTAAAATTAGCTCATAGCTATTACTGAGCAACTAAATTAAAGAAAATTGAGGTTAGTTTTAGAAGAAAAATATTTTACACCTTCGTATACAAAATTAACCATTATAATATTAGGTAGTATTTAAACTTCTACTTAACTACGACTCAACAATCTATTTTGCTAAAATATTCACATATTTTATTTCATTTTAGTAAGTAGTCAGACTATTAATAAATAATAATAATAAGTAATATTTTTTTGATCCCAGTTGGCAAATTCAGCCTTCCTCTCAGATATCGTTGACCTCCACTTTTCTTCTACAACAACCCAAGGTTCAGTGTGAAACTTTAACCAGATTTTATTTTCTGAAGGAACAGCTGGAGCTAAAATAGGAGAAATGTTATTTTCTATTTTAACTTATTTTTTCTTAGTATAAGGTATACACTGTTACAAATAATAGAGCGGGAGTAAACTGGAATAATTTTTTTATGATTCTATGCATTTTTTATAAGCTGTTTCTAGAATAAGAACAGTTCAGGTTTGCCAGATGTCTTCTATGTTTAGTTTTTGGGTAAGGTGATAGTTTTTTAACTGGTTTTTAGTAGTTGCATTGGCTCTGACTGGTTTATAATTTTTCTGCAAACCAAGCTATTTCTACCGAATATTATTTCTACCGAGTATTTTTTAGCTATTTAAAGATATCTGGAAAATTTAATTTAATTTAATATTTTTAAAGATCTAGTTCAAAATATGCTTAAGTATCGACAAAAATTATTTTCCCTTATACTTTCATATAAATGTCTCATAATGTACATGTCCACCATTTTTTGTATAAATGGCATAATATTAGGCATATTTGATTGGTAAACAAAATATCCCAAGAAAAGTTGAAATGTTCATGATTTCTTAATATATAATTATATCTACAGAGAGGTAACGTGTCAAAAGGAAGCAATTTTGAGTGCTATATATTTTTTTATTCTGGCCAGCCGTGGGTCATATTTTGCCTCATTGTACGGGTCCCCTACACTAACTAACTGGAACGTTCTCTATTACAATAAACTTACTATATTCAGGTTTAGATAAGTTGCTTGTACTATTTCCAATTTTTCTTTTTTTCTCTCGTGGAAAAAGGTTCCCTTTTCTTAACTTAGCAGCCATGTTTTTATAAGCCCAATAGAGTTTTCCACCAGGAACATTTTTTGCGTCTTTGTAGTAATAGGAACTCTGTAAAGGATTACAAGGTAGTAATTAGAGTACCACTTTTTTTGTAAAAAAAATCTTATCTTCGATTCCAGTGGAAATATTTCACATATATCGTTACTTATTTTAACGAACTCACTTTCGTGCATAAATTTATCTGCATTTATGTAATGTCGATCAATTTCTTGGATTAAGGTGTCCCGGCAAAAAACGCTCAGGCGCCCATTATTATCTTCCATTGCTTTTTTAATTTTTTGCCCATCTTTGCTTAAATAGGCACGTAGATCCTATAAGGAAAGATTGCTTTTATTTATTTATCAAATTTAGATTATAATAACTATACTCACAAAGTCACTGGGGGATGGTGCATCCCGATCATCAAGAGATTGATCACTTGATGATGATGAGTGATGATTCATGAAATCATAAATTTTTTTGAGGAAAATATTATTGTCGGGTGCGTCCAAAGAGTTAGGATAACCTATGCCCTGAAAATAAAGTACTTATATTATTTAAAAAATGGCCAATAATAAGTTTTGTCCCAGCTTATTACGTTCAAAACTCTCCATTCAGTCAAATGTTTTCTAAACATAATTTTTAACTCCAGTTCGTTAGAGCTAAATAGCATATCTAGGTCCCTTTCAGTCATATATCTAAATGCATTTAGGGTGTAGATGCCTGCCTCTGTAAACAATTAAATAAAAAAACCTAAATTTTTACAAAGCAGTGATATCTAGCTTTAAACCCCTTCGTAAAAGCTAAAACACATTACTCATGCATTTCCAGGTATAAAGCAAAATTAACTAATAGCGTTTTAAACAAAAATCAACGAGTACAAGGCTTAGTTAAAATGATTTTACATGATTTATTGTATTGATTGATTAAATTATGATTTCGTGTATTGTGTAGCTTTTCGTGTATTTCTTGATAAAGTTTAAGATTCCAACAAAAATTCCTTTATTTTTTTTTATCTGAGACAGACCACGTAGACTTCAAGCCTAAGTACTAACGTACCGTGAGTGTGAAACGGGAAATGTAATCTATTGACACGGGATTTAAAGGATTGGACGTTTGGAGGGAATGGGAAAACATCTGCAGACAATTTGTTTCATAATCTGGAGACCTTAAGTATGAATGAGAGAGAGAAGTGAGATGTTCTAGGCTTTTGTAGCTGGACAATAAAGGGAGACATACGTAACGCGCCTCATGTTGTTCTGTTAGGAACAGTCAAGGGGGGAATTATATCTATAAAGTTATGTGGACTATCTGGTCCACATAACATTAAACAGTTGCGCTGGCGTCCTAAAATACACGAAACACAAAAACCTACACAAAAAACGGGTATTAGTTGGAAAAAATATACAAAAGATTAACTTACTAGTTATTCTGTCGAATAGATTGGGCATACCCCATTCTTGTAAAAAAGAAATAATTTCATTGTTGTTTAAGCTATTGTTTAAATTGTCGAAACTTAGATCAGTTAGGGTTGTATGCCCTTGTTCTTCTCCAGTTCCATTGGAGTAATTTATATTTTGATTAGCAACTAGGGTAGCCCTGGGGCTATTTGGCAGGAATCCTGAATATTCATCCATTTAAAGCTACATACGTCAAAACAAAATTAATTTGATTTTAAATAATAATATTATATTGTTATTAGGGATATCGATAACTATTGATATATGAAAAAAATCGAACCACTCTCTTATTAGGCATGGAAATCTGAAAAACCGAATTATATTTGACTGCACGCCACTTTCGAAAAATAAATTTTCAAGTCAATAACTTTTTTTCATTACTTTTACATACATAGGTACTCCTATAGTACACTCCTACCATACAGTGTGTCTATGGATGGAGTTGGAAAGAGAAAAATACTTTATTATCGATTTTATCAAAAAAGTCATTCTTTATAAAAAGTTTTGCTTGTCAAAAAAATTAGTTTATCATATAAAAATTTTAGATCAAATATGCAGGATGTTAATAAAATAGTAAAACATGAAAGTGCTTCAAGAGAGAAGTAGGTACTATCATTTATTATTTTATACAAAACTTTTATAAAAGAAAGTTGTTTATAATGTAAAATAAAGACTAGATACAAATTTGAAATAAAAATTCTAAGATTTAAATTTATTTTACATCGCTTCTTTGGTGAAATTTTTTGAAAATATCGTCACAAAATCAGAATACTGACAGACCAAATAAGATGCTGGCATAACAGTGACGTTTACTACATCGACTATCTTAATTTTTTTGTCAAATGAAACGCAATTACACACAACCGTTATTATTATTCCAAATTTATATCTTAAAATTTTTATTTCAAATTTTATATTTACTCTTTGTTGTAGGTTATAAACAACATTGTTATATAAAAATTTTGTCTAAAATAATAAATAATGGTACTTCTCTCTTGAAGCATTTTCATGTTTTCCTAATTTATTAACGCCCTGTATAATTAATTTTTTTATATGGTAAAGTTATTTTTGGACAAGCAGAACTCTTTACACAGATTGACTTATTTTTCGTAAAATCGATAATAAAGATTTTTTTCTCTTTCCAACTCTGTCCATGGACACACTGTATAATAATATGTGAAATTATGATATCAAAGTATAAATAAATGTTAACCCCGTTTTAAGTATCACACAAAACTAATTAATATAGAAGCTTCTTTCTATATCGATTAATAATGCTGAGGTACTACTTTGTACATATACCATCAAGGGCGTCTATATGGGGGGGGGGGGTAATTACCCACCCCCAAGAAATATCTGAAAAATATTATTAAAAGTAGCCTGTGTGCATTACACATATTTTAGCAAAAACTGCCTACTGAAATTACTCCCCCCCCCCCCCCCCCCAAGGGAAAAATATAGACGCCCTTGTATACCATCCACCTTTAATAAACCTAACTATCCATTATTCGTAAGAATATTGCTTCCTTTTGACAAACCACAACCAAAGGGGACTAAAAAATAACTTACCTACTTACTGAGTAAAATACTGAAGAAACTAACACACAGATACAGAAAAAATACTTTATTGCGAAGCACACTACACGAGTTACTACGAGCAAATAAAGTGGAATACCCTCCAAAGAAGTAGATGGCCGTTTAGCCGTTAAGAATTTATAAAGCTCGCGCTAAATTCAATCTTTGTTTTCTTAATTCTATCAATATTTTACTGATTTTATTCTTATGTGATAGACTTAAGCTAACATAAGATAAACATACTAAAAGAAAAAATGGATTTTAGCACACATTGGATGCATTTTAACTAATATGTTACAGGCATTTTCTAAAAGTTAGTAAATTATTTGACTGATTTGACAGACACTTAGACTTGTAATAATCTAAAATTTGATAGATCTTATCATAGTAGAGTTTAACTTTTACTGCATTCCGATAAATTTTAGGAAACAAATTACAAATATTAATAAATAAATAACAAAAAGATGTTTAAAGAGAAAAGCCTTGTGCGTTGTAGGGTTGCCGACCGTCCTGTTTTCCCAGGACACGTCTTGGTTTTCAAGGTGTCCTGGGGTGTCCTACATAATTTCTAAGTAGCATCCTGGGTTTTTTAACCGCGGAAGTGTTGCTTTTTCATGTTATTTTAACTAGTTGTGAGTTCATTTTGTATATAATTTGAAGAGAAATTCATAAAAAATTGTGATTAAAATATAGTTGACTTTAATTTACCCTGTTTACATCGCATATTACCACAGACTATAAAGAATATAGACAAATTCTTGAATACACCGAAATGGGACCGAAAGCGGGTCTCCCTTGCAACATTTGGGTGGGTTTACTGGTTTATGGGGTAGAAATTTGTTTGTTCACCATTAAATGTATACAGAGTACGTATGTGTACATACATGACAATCAAATTCCCAAGTTATACACCAGTAAACTCCCAAAATGTCTCAAGGGAGACCCGCTTTTTGGTCCATTTTTATTACACGCCAGTGTTCGTCTATGTATTATTTAGTCTATGCTATTACTATCTACTGTTCTTGTACTGCGTCCTGTTTTAAACCAAAATGTCCTGGTGTTTCCACCTTCAAATCCTGGTTGTCAAAATTTGGAGATGGCGACACCTCAACACCACCAGTTTAGGGTGCTGTAGCGGCAAAAATTAAAGTGTCATTGTCACAGACAGACAAAAAATATTTTATAAATAATTAAGACTGTTTCGTCTTTATTTTATACCTTCATTTAATAACTTCATTCCGTGAAGGAAGTTCCGTGTAAAGTCTTTCGCAAATTCTTTTTAAGTATATACAACTTTATTACTTGTTTTATATGACACAATCTAAAATATGATAATAATAATGATAATAAATTTTTTAATATTAACTAGAAGTATTTTACAAGCATACTATAGGTTTTGCTATTGCTAAGCAGAACTTTAATGAGATTAATCAAATTTTTGTTTGACTTAATAACTTATTAAATAGATTTTAATAAACGATTTTTTCTACAATGTTAAAGAAAATTTTCACAAAGTCAGTATATGGTTAGATTGATTTAAACACATTTTGTATAGAAATTATAAAATTACCTGTAATTTCTAAATAGTGAGATAATTTTAATAAAATACTTGATAATATTTAGCAGACAAGCAATACATGTATTTATCGTAGTATGCTGATATTAATCATTGGTGTTTATTAGAAGATCTGTCTTATTCGGCTAAATTCAAACAAAATTTGGATCGTCTTAATCTTTTCAGATTAAAATTTAACTAATTGCTCTATATTTGGGCTTTTACTGAATCAGTAAAATGATTTGATTGTTTATATCAAATGATTTCTTTCCGTGTAGATTTATTGCTGTTTAGAACAATGGTTTTCCATGTGTGTAGAGTCAGCAACAAAATTGAAAGAAAAGATCGGCTTAAACGCAGCCGATCTTTTGTTTATATTTGGTCGCTGACTCTATGCGCATTGAAAATCATTATTCTGAGCAGCAACAAAATCTGTCTGTGTGTTTATCCAAGAAAAAGCGAGTGTTAAGCTAGCATGAACGGAATATATCTATACCGATCCATAGCCTCAGCCGATCTTTTGTTCCTATTTTCTTGCCGACTCTACACACATGGTAAACCATTGTTCTGAGCAGCAACAAAATCTATGTGTGTGTTTAGCGGAGCAAAATCGAGTGCTAAACTAGCATAACCGGAATATATCTATACCGATCCTTAAAGCCAGCCAATCTTTTGTTTTTATTTTGTTGCCGACTCTATGCGCATGGAAAACCATTGTCCTGAGCCGCAACAAGATCTATCTGTGTTTTTAGCCGAGAAAAATCGAGTGTTAAGCTAGAACGGTCAGTATTATATTAATAACGATCCATAGACTCAGCCGATCTTTTGTTTCTATTTTGTTGCTGTTTCTGTTTGAAATTCGCGTAGATATTTTGACTAGCAATAAAACCTAATCCAGCGTATTATCAATAATAGCGTGTCAAGCTAGCATGATCAGCATCAAACTTAATTTTTTTTTAAAAGCTCTACATCTGTTTTTTTTTTTCGATATCTTTTTTAGGAGCGTCCTGCAGAAACAAATTAGCAACAAATTTTCCCGTATTTGTTGATACGGTTATTGTTCATTTTCACATTTTCCCGCTACCTTTATGTAAAACTAGCAGTGTTTACGATTTTCAGAGATCGGTTTGAGCAACAAAATTGATCCTTTGGCAACTAATTAGCAACAAATTCTCGTGTATTTTAAAATTTTCGCTGACTTTTCACTGCTAGCATCATGGAGCTTCATTGCTCCGCCAATGCTAAATCCAAATTTTGCAAAATAGATTATTTGGTAGGAAATTTTCTCTCGTCAACTTTGTCCCCTTGGCATTTCTTCCTGCAATGCTTCGTTTTCGAGTTATAAAGTAAAAAGTAAAAAAGGCCGATTTTACCCCCTTCGGGGGGTTGTTTTGTGGGGACAAGCTCAATGACTCACCGCTGGGGTTTCACAGTATACGCAACACTTCAAAACAAAGCACCATACCAAATTTCAGCTTGCCCCTAATTTGTTGAGCATCAACCTGGATTGACCCTGGGCTATAAGAAAAGCAAATAAACCAAAATTTAATATTTTCCAGTAATAACAAATTTTTATAAAACACAAAATTAATATAACAAAATATATTAAAACAATAATAAAACTAATTTGGTATATGCCTCGGGCCTACCCGAATTATTTTTTATTATTATTGAACGAAGGAATCAAGGCTGACTATCAAGTTCAAGAAATTACAGTGACCGTGAAGTTCGTGGCTCAACCATTACTTAATATCGATATCTCACGAACGGATATATAAAAAAGCGATGTCGTGGGGTGAGCCTAAAGAGTGGAGAATGGAGTATAAGGTATTAAATATAATAATATACGAGAGCAATAAAGATTAAGCATATATACGAAAAAAAAGATAAAAAAGGTTCAGAAAATTTGACCACAATTTTTTTAACAACAGCAAACTTGAACAAACTCAGGCATAAAGTCAGTGCTGCCCGGCTGGGTGTTTAAAATTTAGAAATAAATATCAATTAAGATCATTTAGAATTAACTTATGGTAAATGCAAATCATTGCTTAATAATCGCTTGTTAGGCGGTGAAAATGTTACTACAATTAATTAAAAATGCAACGTAGTTTAGGAAATATTTTTTAAACTATGATTGCAAGAAGATCCTTTGCCTAAACAAGAGTACCACTTTATTCGACACAGCCGAACGCCATCTCTGGCATTAGGCTTCAATCAAAGCAACTGCAAAGAGACTTTAAAAACGTAGATTTAATCCACGCATTCTGATAAGAATGTAGGCTGTTGTCAAAATTTTTCAGGAAGAATGGATTAACAATCAATGACTTACATGACTCTCACCACAACCAACCATTGATTATGCTAACTCCGGATTTACTAGAAAGATTTAAGACTTAATATTGGTTTTAATTTAGATCTTCAAAGCAGTTGATCAGTTTTTGCAAGTAACTAGATGCAAACCTAACTGATCAACTATATCAAAGATCTGAATTCAAACGAGTACTAACTGTAAATTTTATACCGTTTTAGTATATCAATTAATATAAAAATCAATCATTTGGAAACCAAGCAAAACCTAACTGATCAAATATGTAGAAGATCTAAATTTGAACCAGTACTAATTGTAAATTTTAAATCTTTCTAGTAAATTCAGAGATAATTTTTTTCTGGAATAAAACTGACCAAACCATAATATCTTTAAAAGAAGAACGAAAGTGTAATCTTTCAAGATTGACAAGGAATATATAGTTTGCTAAAGATTTTTACTTGGACGCCACCAGAACAAGCAAAAGAAATTTTTTGCAATTGGAAACCAAGCAAAACCTAATCGATCAACTATGTAAAAGATCTAAAGTTAAACCAGTACAAAAGAATAAATTTTAAACCTTGGTAGTAAATTTAGAGCTTTTTTTTTTTGTAATAAACTGACCGAACCATAACATCTTTAAAAGCAGAACGAAAGTGGAATATTTCAAGATTAAAAAGGAATATATGATTTGCTTAAGATTTTTACTTGAATGCCACCAGAACAAGCAAAATAAATTCTCTGCAAGTAACTAGATACATTTTCTATTGCACTAATTAGCTTTTCCACTCTGACACAGTCTAGCCAGCAACTGATGACTGTATTACAGGGTATTGAGCAGAGATATCGACAAATACAAAGTTATTTTCTATAAGAGTTTATTACATGTTAGACGCTCATGATGTATTCGATAATAGTTCCATTTGGCTTGACGATATTTAATAACGAATATGTAGGCAGTCTAATCTCGTACAAATACCAGACAAAGACTGTCTTATAATATCAAGCAAGAGTTCTTTGCATTGCATTGTAGATAATTTAGCGAATACCGAATAATCTACGTCTCTGACTTCAGTCGTGCAACTTAAACCCTTCAGAAAACGAGAACTGCAACACTCGTTCGAAGACAATATCCTTATTGTCTCGAGCGGATATATCAAGACTTCTCAATAAGCAAGCGGGCTGTCCAGTTTTACAGTTATTGCAATAACAAACTTGGACAAAATAAATACCAAAGCTGATGCTTGACGACGGCCCTTTAGGCTATCACTGGAATTATTATTGCACATGGGTGTGCGTATTGTTGTGTGTTTATGTTTCGTCTTGCGGTAATGGAATAAAGACTGTTTACTCCTTAAGATTGTTTGGTTTAGAGGTGGGTGGTTTAACAGATTTATCTATGTTTGTAAAGTCAATATTGTTGAATAAATGATGATAGTATCCGGGACAAATAATTCAGTAATTATTAAGACTTTTATCTGCGAATCCGCAAATTATTATATCTGTGGAATATCTACGAAACATAGCCTCCCAAAATTATGTATGTAGATTGCAATTCAAAAATCAATCAAAATCAATTCAAACTTTTGTTTTTTTTTCTGTATTACCGTTATAGGCGTCGAATGCAGGGGGCTATTTGACACAAACTGCGCCCTTGTACAACATTATTTGAGATATAATTCACTGCCGTGATACAAATAAAAGAAGATATGACACCGCGCAGGTAGGCGTGGCCATGTACAGGGTGTCCCATTTTCGGCACTTTTGCGGGGTATCTCCCTTATTTTTAAAGATAGAGGGTTGCGGTTTTCGCGACAATGTGCTACTTTTTGATGAAACGAAAGATGGCATAAAAATATTTTTCAGGGCCCCCTTCGTTTTTGACATACAGGACGAAATTGATTTTTTTCCATTTTCGGACCCCCCTCGCATTTCAGTTATCTTGTAACTTATAAAAAAAGTAAAAATGGATCCTATTAGAGTTTTCTACGTAGAATCGAGTGGCGTGGTTAGATTTTCATCAGATGTGATATTTTTCGAGATATTAACAAAATAAATGTTTTTTTTTAATGGAACACCCTGTATATTTCTTAACCATTAAGTTTCCCCTTTCGAGAGGTTTTCAAAAATATATAACACTTTATAGTTATTTTTTATTTTTAGCCCTTAAATCGAACTATTTAATTTTAAACTTTAATTTTGCGTGGTTGGCCGTGTTTAACAAGTGGTTTAACGTCAATTCAGGTATTTAGATTTAAAAAAGAAACTGGTTAAATCCTGTATTTTCATTAATTTATTAAAATTGGTATTATTTTTTAAACTTCAACACTACTTGTTATCTAGATATATATAGAAAATCCTAACCAGAACTAAAACTGCTTAGCTTTTAATCACTTGAAAATTAAATTAGTTTTCTTGAATTATTAATAGCAAATACAAGTCAAATTTAAAAACAAAACATACAAAACTTTAGGTAACGAGAAGAGTTAGTCCATTTAATCCATTCTAGCTCTTTTCGTTACCTAAAGTTTTGTATGTTTTGTTTTTAAATTTGACTTTTATTTGCTATTAATAATTATTCAAGACAACTAATTTACTCTTTAAGTGATTAAAAACTAAACAGTTTTAGTTCTGGTTAGGATTTTCTATATATCTAGATAACAAGTAGTGTTGTAGGTTAAAAATAAAACCAATTTTAATAAATTAATGAAAATACAGGATTTAACCAGTTTATTTTTTAAATCTAAATACCTGAATTGACGTTAAACCACTTGTTAAACACGGCCAACTACGCAAAATTAAAGTTTAAAATTAAATAGTTCGATTTAAGGGCTAAAAATAAAAAACAACTATAAAGTGCTATATATTTTTGAAAAGCTCTCGAAAGGGGAAACTTAATGGTTAAGAAATATACAGGGTGTTCCATTTAAAAAAACATTTATTTGGTTAATATCTCGAAAAATATCACATCTGATGAAAATCTAACCACGCCATTCGATTCTACGTAGAAAACTCTAATAGGATCCATTTTTCCTTTTTTTATAAGTTACAAGATAACTGAAATGCGAGGGGGGTCCGAAAATGGAAAAAAATCAATTTCGTCCTGTATGTCAAAAACGAAGGGGGCCATGAAAAATATTTTTATGCCATCTTTCGTTTCATCAAAAAGTAGCACACTGTCGCGAAAACCGCAACCCTCTATCTTTCGTTTCATCAAAAAGTAGCACACTGTCGCGAAAACCGCAACCCTCTATCTTTAAAAATAAGGGAGATACCCCGCAAAAGTGCCGAAAATGGGACACCCTGTACATCACGCTGTGAGTAATTCCACTATATTTTGTAAACGAGACACGTCTTTGTTAAGATCGTGTTGTGTTTTAAAGTTATTTTTTGGTGATTTTATTTATATCACCTTTAAGAGTTTAAAAGTGAAAATCAGGTGTGTTGTGTATAGTTGTGATGTGGACACTCAATACAAGGGCTTTATGCCCGATATTGAAGTTTTCAGCTTTCCCAGCGTCTGTGCAAAACGGGAAGATAAGTTTAATGTGAAAAATGCTAGTATCTGTTCTAGACATTTTAACGAAAGTGATTATGAAGGTAATTTAAAGCATGAATTGAGTCATGTCATGAATGTCAAATGTGTTTAATGATTTTACAAACTCGCTTCAATAAAAAAGTTTACTGTGACCAACAAGGTGGTAGGAAGGTGGTAGAGGAATTTTTCCTCGACCGAGGTGGCACCATCCCACACATCCTCTTAAAGGGCTGGTGAAATCCCTACGGATGTTTCCAGCTCTGGATATGTGAGTCGATTCCCCAGTACACCCACGGTACATAGTACTTAGACTTCGGTCTTCGTGGGCTGCCAGAAGTTAAAAAAATAAAAAATAATAAAAAATTGCTAAAAATCTCCATGGTAACGAATCACCAGACTTTAATCGGGCAAAATACGATAAACAAAGAGACTGAAAAAAAGGCTATTTCCTAAAAAATAATTTCTTATTTCAACTAATTTTATAAATTTAGATATTTTTGTCTTGTTTAGATTAATTTTTGGCATTTTAAGATTTTTTTAAATTTGAAAAATCAAAAAACACAAAAATACAATAATGTTTAATAATCTACTATTTAAAGTGTAAAAACCCAAAAAAACTATCCTAAAAATCATGTTTCCGTCTCAAACAGGTAGATGATATTCACCCCAAAAAATATTTGACAAATTATAGGAACAAACAAAATTCTTATTTATAACATTTCTTCGGAAACTCTGTAGGTATATATTTTAATAAGAATATGCCACAAAATAAAAATTATTATCTTAATTATTAGGATAGTTTTATTTTATAAATTTGTTTACCTTTTCTTTTCACGTAAATAAATACATAGAACGCAATTGGCAGGCAATTTACAAATATCTATTATTTTAAATTAATTTATCCCTTTATTTACATGATAATTTTAAATCATATACTTTAAAATTTGTATTACAAGCAGGAGGCAAAGTATTTGCCAATATAATTTATATAAAATCCCCTATAACTAACGTAAACTCTATAGTGCGCGTTATAAATTTCAGAAATAACTCACAGCGTGACGTCATGCACGAACCCGGACGCATCTGACACGGTTTGGTATCATATCTTCCTTTTATTGTATCATGATTCACTGCCAGCTGTGCCCCCTTCTCTCTTCTTCAGCGGCTGACAAAACCGGTAGTTATCGATTTTAATAAAATTTTATGTTCAGGTAAGACATCGCAAAATAACGTACGGGCACGTATGTCCGTTAACATTCGCATTAAAAGGTAGAAATGGGCCTTAAAATTTGACAAAATATGCCGTTTTTGGCTACAGATAGATAGGTATCAATGAAACAAAGCTTTGTAGTAAGTGCAAAATTTTTTATTTTGTTAGCAGAGCGCTTTCGACCTTATAGGTCATCATCAGTGCTTCCTGAAAGTAAGGAAGAAACAGGTTTAGAAACAGATTAAGAGCTTAATTTAGAGTTCAGTTTGATTTTGAAATTTAAAGGTGAAATTTTTTTAATTTTAATTAATTTGATTTATTTTTATAGCTTTTATTTAGTTTATTACTCAACTGTCAGGTTGCCAGTCAGAACTCTATTTAAACGAAAAACAGTAGAACATATTAAAATATTTTTACATCACAATTAAAATCAAACAATCATTTTACAACACAATTTCAAATTCGGCTTAAATGGTCACATAGCCGATGGTGTAAGATTTGATAAATGATCACGAACCTCGAGGTTGCCAAATCGTTAGGGGAAAATTTTTATAACCAGGGAGACCTGGTGTGAAGCTAAGGAGTCTAGGGGCTTGGTACAACTTTTAATTTCGGGCTTCCGCATGCGTAATAACCTCAAGAATATAATAAATGATGCACTTGTTAATAAGCTTACCGATTACCTAGCATCAGCCATGTAGTCCAGTGGTAAAGAATCCGCTTATTGACCGAGATGTGTTGGTTCGAATCGGTGCTCGGCTGCATCTTTTTTTAAATTTTTGTCACTTAAAATATTATAAAAAATTAGGAAATCGGCTCTAAAAGGTTTATTGGAAACGGGTTAGCACTCCTTCCTCAATAAAAATTTTGTTTTGTCATTTTTTAAAGGTCCCGAGCAAAAAATTTATCGTGTCTAGGTACCTTAACCTAAAAATTATGTTTTGTTTGTTGTCCAGAAAATCTAGCGAACGGTGGATCGGAGGGCACCCTAAGGTCGGAACAGGGTTGGCACCTGGTTAGGGGCCCTGACCAGTCTCTTTTCTCGCAGGCGAAGAGGGATCGGTGCGAAAAAAATCCACTATTGTTCCTTCCTCTACGCATGCGCAAGCCCGGGATAAAAGTTATACCCATCCCCTAGAGTCTTGTGTGTGAAGCTTGTTTATAAATGCGTCAAATTCAAATTTTGATATCAAAGAACAATCATTCGTAAATTCTATCCCTAAGAAAAAAATGGGTGTTCATTTATGTTATATTTAAATATTAAATTAAAGGGAAAGTCTGAGGGATTCTGGAATGAACGAAATCAAACTAGTTCAAAAACCCAAACATTAAAGAAATATTAAGAGCTTATTTTTATAGGTTATATTTAGTTTATAGCTCACTTGTCAAGATGCTAGTCAGAAATCGATTTGAACGAACAACAGTAGAACATATTAAGATATTTTTGAATCACAATTAAATATGTATCAGACTGAATCAAAAAGGATAATGTTTCATGAAATGAATGTTATTTTGTTATCTGATTGTGAACGTAACGCAACGTAGCCGGAGGTTTGTGGTAGCACCCCTTCCTACTGTGGTTACCTATGTAATACATTTGCATAGCATAGATTTTGGTTTAGGATGCTCCTAGTCTAAACGAGTGCCTAACAGCGGTACTTCGTCTTTTCATACTCATAAGATAAAGACCAGGTCAGTAACGAATTTTTTTTACAAATTTTGCCTTGTATATTCGGCGGACTCGGAAACCTCCTAAATTTTAGTAAACTAGTCACCTATGATTACCATTTTGCCCTGATATCTACCTGGTTACATGCTAATGAAAGTAATAAAAACAGCAATTCACTAACAGCAAGTTAAGACAATAAAGTTAGAACAAACTAATAACAATGAAAGGCCGCTCTTGTTCCTAATCAAATTTTTCATTGCACTTACCAAATTATTATCCAAAGCAAGCGCTATCCAGTCATAGAAAACATCAATAAGACTTGCAGGTGTTGTGTTCGTGCCAAACCATCGTTATTTTGGCAGGCACGATATAACCATGTCCTATGTGTGTTATCCATGGAATCTTTTCCCTAGTAATTTGTTACGACTTCATTACATCTAATTGAATTTACGATGTTCTAAATAGTTTAATTAAATAAAACGTTTGGGGTGGCATTTTTATGTTAAGAGTATAAACTTTCTTTCATCCTTTCATTCATTTTGGTTGTGTATACATATGCCTAGTACAACCACCCAACAGATTTCCCGGAAAATTAATTGGCTGGCGAGATCTCCAGATCTGACACCGCTTGATTATTTCCTTTGCGATCACTTTAAGAGGTAGTTTACGGGACTCCGTGCGAGAATATTTAAGAGCTGACTTTAAACGGATTGATGCTGAAACATTTCAGAATATCCGCGAAGGGTTCAAGAATAAGTCGTAATATTGTCTACCCAATAGTGAAGCGTATTTTAATCATTTATTAAAGTGCATTTTCTAAAATTGCCATACTACTGAAAATAAATTATTCGTGACTGCGCCTTATAATTTTCTTTATCTTCCGATAGCCCATGAGGACCGAAGCCTATATGTCAACATGTACCAAGGGTGTACTGGGGAAGCCCGACTCACACATCCAGAACTTAAAACATCCATGGGAACTTGACCAGCCCTTTATAATGATGTGAGGGGTGGTACCACCTCGGCCGAGGAAAATTCCTCCACCACCTTTCAATACCATAACTCAATAAGGAATTAGGTAATGGAATTCAATTTTTTAAACGTGGTTATATCATTTTTACGGCCTTTGAAACGTTGTGTCACAAGGTAAGGGGTATCATTTGAAATTTCAAGTAGCGGTAGCTAGGGGTCAGTGGGGTAAAACGAAAAATGTAATATGTAAGGTAATTCTAAACGACATTTCCTAATGGCATTTTTCTTAAAGACGAAAAATAAAGATAGACTACTCGTAGGCAAAATTCATATTTTTCAAGTTCTTGACCTCTCTGTATACAAAAACTAAATTTTCTCACCACAAATCGTATTTTTTTACAAGCAAAATTATTTTTTAACAATAACTTTTTGTCGAAAAATTAAAAATTAGGTCCATTTGTGGTATTATAGGTAACTCCATCAAGGGACACCCTTGTATATATGTGTTGTGAAGAACAATGCACTCTTATTTAATATAATGAATAATTTCTATACATCAATTAATTATTATACTAATATTTAAAACAAATAAAACACGTTTTGATTATTTTTAAATAATTTTTATTTACCTAGTATTAGTAAACATACATACATTGTTTAGATATTCTGTAAAAATTTAAATATAAAAAAGAACGGAACTTTTTTAACACCAGCTTTTGACGCGAACAGGGTAAACTTTGTATATTTATTTCACTCAAAATATAGAATTCTGCGTCTTTGCAAAACTTTTGGCTTGTATGGTATTATATTTTCTTTGGGGTACAGGATGCAAGATGGAACAAATTTGACTCTAACCACTGCATTCGAATCTTCTAAATAGCTACAAATACAGATACAAATACAACAATAAACTTTCGATCATAATTAATGTTAACAGTTTTTTAACAATACGGCGTATCGGCTAAGTAAATAGTCTTATAGACTAGCCAAGAGAGATTTACAAATAAACACACTTATTATTGCAAAGGTTTTTAGATTTGACTTACTTACCATACAACATTGAAATGAGTTGCTCCACAGAATGATAATGATAACATTACCAAACAGGCTGCAAGTTTAAACGACGATTCAACGAACAAAAACCAACTGCAACAGCACAAAGGGTGTCCGCGAGCAATATTTTAGCCAACAACATTGAATTAATATTGTTTATTATTTCTCTAATGTTTCATTGGAATGTTTATGTTAACTTAAATGATATAAGGATTATTGACTTAATTTTTACATTTTTTGTTTAAACTGTATTTCTTGTTCGTTTAATAAAATATATTGATATTTCAATCACACCGCCTATTTTTCGCCCAATTATATTTAAACATTCAAATCAAATAGTTTCATTTTTTGGCTCCAACAGTTATTATTCCACACTCAAATGAATAATAGAAATTTATTGGTTTCCAATAGTATTTTGGTCATTGAAATAATGGTAATAGAGTTTTCAAAGAAGTAGGAATACTTTTGAACTCCAATAATAAGTCTATGTTTAAAGCCATATTTCTTTTTGGTTATTTCAATAATGTTTTGTTGAGACAATATTAACTTTAATATAACCAATGTGACAGTTGTCGAACATAATTCTATTATTGAAAATAGCATAGCAGTTTTTTCTGTGTATGTAGCTCTCCACCGGTAAAATGTCCTTTTTAATAGAAAGAGATGGTGTTAAGAATTCTATTGCCGATAGCTAATAATCTACTTTCAATTATTCCCACAATTATCTTCTAATAACGTAGACTTAAAGTAAACCTATATTTTTCCCATCTTACTTAACAACGAATTAGGGTTTAGGGTTAGGAATTCATGTATAGCAAAATGACAGCGACATTTAAATATCAAAGAAAATTATATTGGGCTCTTGCACTACCCTTGAATTCCGTAATCTTAAATCATGCAGGGGATGTTATACCTATATATGATTTACGATAATAAAAATAATCCGGGGGTATTGAATAATTTTTTAAACCTAGCAATCAAAACCTATTAAAATTTAATTGAATTTCGAAAATTTAACCACTGACGTATAGGTTAACTATTGATGTGCGATCGGCACGATTGGCATTTTACGGTCGAGTGTTGTTCGGTCTCCTTTAAAATCGCGTTTGGAAACTATAGGTACCATGCTGCTCACCAAGCCGAACAAAGAATTTTAAAACCTAATTTTTAATCACGTGACCGTCTCATTGGTGCGTCGTACGGTGCTGTTTTTCAACACAAAGCAGTTGCATTTGTTCATAAACTTTTGTATTTAAGCATCTGAAATTTAATGAACGTACAATGTTGACGTATACACAGGTTAATTAATTAAGCAAGTTAATAATATTTTAAGCAATTTTGACCACTTTTAAAAAATATTTTGATGGAAATAAATTAGAAACCGTTTAAATCATTATGAATGTAAGGAGTAGGTTAGAATGGAGCAGAAAACAGCGATTGTATAAAATCGTCGAATTGAGGAACTTGTCCATAAATTTAAATTTTAAACCTGGCGACAACACTGTCCCATAGCCCTTTTCAAGATCATGGTGTTGCTAAGTTTATATCTTCAAAAACGGTATAGCGAAATTATTTTTATTACAATAAACGTTAAATATTCTTTAGCTGCTTAAGGGGCCCATACATTATCAAACAAATTGCGCAACATATGCTGTTGCCCAACAATTTGCCAGTGTATGGCAGTGTTTGATGCGTTGCGCAATTGTTTGATAAATTTCAAGAATGTTTGAAATCTTTTGCACAACGGGAATGTTTGCGCAACGCGTTGTGTCGTGTATGTGCGTGTTGTGCTTCGTTGTGCAACATTTCTCAGTTGTCGGCCGGTTGTCTTGGTGGAACGCTGCGCTGCTTCACTTGTGACCATGACGACTATTAATAATAGAGAGTTCTGGAGAGAATTTATTGCGATGTACAGAGAGTTTCCTGAAGTATGGAAAATCAATTATAAAAATAGAAACCTGAAAGCTGCTGCTTAAGAGACGTTGGCAGAAAAATTAAAAGGAATTGAGCCAGAAGCTGATCGTGAAATGGTGAAAAAGAAAATTAATCGAAGCAATAGCGCTTCAGGACATGATTATTTCTCGTACAAAGCATCACTTGTAACTAAAGTTTGATCAAAATGTGTGTGGGTGATGCAGTTGTGCAACGCAACGATGCGCCTCGCTTTGTTGCGCAATTTGTTTGATAATGTATGGGCCCCTTTAGTCTGCTTTAGCTCCAAAACCGGTTCAGCAACGAAGCAGTTTTGTGAACGTTTCTACGTGTGTTTTATAAAAAGCTATTTATACTAAACAGTTTTGAAGGGAACAATTATTTATAAGATTTATTTTCTCACCAAATAGTTAATAGTATACTATGTCACCAGAATCAAAATTTAGTTAAAAATAGGCTACAACTTACAACAGATGAATCTATTAAATCTTATTCAGCAGATTGCAGCTGCAAAATATTAAAATTTTAAAAAACTTAAACGAAAGTCAAAATTGTTGAAATAATATTCGTCTATTTACGTCATTAATAACATCTAAATCTTTTTAAGCAGGTTAACGCTTAAAGTTTTGCCAGAAAAGTTAACGACGTAAAGTCTGCTAAATTATTGAGCTTAAGGGAGTTTGAAACTACTTTGTATTAAAGTAATTTTATTAATTACAAAGTTCAAGTTGAACGAAATGAAGACATGTGCCCTAAGCACACCTATTCGTGTATTTAATTTAATATTAGGTGTTTGTAGCTAAGGCATTATTAAATAACTTGGTTTAAAATAAAGCTGAAGATAAGCAGGGGGTAGCTATTTTATTATTGACCAATAACTTAAAAAATAACATTCAGATTCACTAAGGAGATTTAAGATTTAGTAATGGTTTATGTTATGATCTTCTGGTTGAACAGTTAGGTTTTGACAAGTTTTTGTACTGTCATTGTACTATCATTAAAAACTTCTACATTCAGATTCACTGTAAAGGTTTAAGATTCAGTACTGGCTTAAATTAAGATCTTTTAGTTGATAAGTTAGGTTTTGACAGGTTTTTGTCCTGCCATTGTCCGCTGCTAGATTGAATTTCTATTGTGGTGGAAAGTACGTACTAAAATTGCCGTTTTCTTTATAAATCTGCGGAAAAACTTAGAAATAATAAATAGTATAAATCTTAGTTGTCTTATTCTTACACTTGTCAGTTTAAAACTTTTGGCTGTCAAATTAGATCGGTCTAGCGTTGGAGAATGGCCGCTAATCTTTAATTCTAATGTTTTGTCGATTTGCTTGGTTTCCAAATGATCTTCATGTTTGAACATGTTGCTAAATTTAATTCAGTTCTATTATTGTGGAAAGTACGTTCTCAAATTGGCATTTCCTTTATAAATTTGCGAAAAAACTCAGGAACAAATTCATAGTATAAAACTTAGTTGTCTTATTCTTACAGTTCTCAGTTTAAAATTCAGATTCACTTCTTCACCGGGGTCTAGCGTTGGAGAATCTAGTCGCAAAAGTGCGTCTATAGGTTGAAAGAGGTTGTATATATCAAATTACTTTTATAGTTAGCTAATAATATGTTTTTGTAAGCTAAGTATAATGTAATACGTTTGTCTACGTGCAGTCTGTAACAAGGAATATGCATGCATTTTTTTTATTTATGGTCCCTGCCTTTCAGGCCAGGACCAACATAGGATACAAAAAGTATTGCAGAACGCGTGTATGAGGTATGCCGCTTGCGTCAAAAGAAGAGACCACATCACACCATCATACTTGCAATTGGGCTGGTTGAGAATGGAGGAAAGACGTATTATTCACTTTGTTCGTTTTTTGCGTAGAATTATTACTACACGTAAACCTACCTATCTTTATGAAAAACTAACGTTTGCTGAAAAATTTCTGAAAGATCCAGACGACAGCCTAGCTTGGTCATGTTCCATTACACACCACCACCGCTTTCAAGGGTTCTTTTACTTACTACTCGAGTTTCATATTTAATTATTTACCTAATAATTTAAAAATGATTACTAATACAAACTCATTTGAGAAGAAAGTTAAGAATTACTACAGAGATCTTTGAAATTTTTTAACAATGTTTGGTTATGGCTGTCCCCAGTCCATGTCCTTTTTAATATTCAATAATGGTGTAACATTTTACTTCATATTTTCATATCGGGATCTATAGTTATAATGATTTATAATACTTATAACTTTTAATCAAGCAGTAAATTTAATTGACGTTTAGAGTCATCTTTGGCAATGACGTTAACATAAGTGCTGTCACATTACAAGTGTCTAATTAGTTTAATTCGTGATTAAATCGTTTGGGCAACCGGACGTTAATAAATTATGGTGTATTACACCTTAATCCTTAATACTGTAATATAACGTGTATTTCAGTTTTTACCAGCCATGTGATCAATCGTATTGTTTATTATTAGTTACGTGCCAATAAAAAAATAAGGAACACGGCCTTGCGTGTATATTCAGTTGTTTATAACTAACCTAACCTGAACCGTTTATCTGTGATGTAAATAGAAAATATTTGTTGTTTGCGTAGAGTTCGTCATATGATTATAAATATAGTAATGTGCGTGTAATTCTTTTTATTTAACAATGCAATTCGTGAAAAATTACCCTATAAGCATTGTATTGTACAAATATGCAAAAATACCTCTATAAGTGCCCCGAAGACATTCTTTTATCATGTGTCAAGGACAGCCAAAATCAGAAGAACGAAGTAGAAAGTTAATTAAAAATTTTACATAAATAATGAATGTTCTTCTTCTTCAAGTGCCATCTTCGTTCCGGAGGTTGACAATCATCAAGGCTATTCGAACTTTGGATACGGCAGATCTAAATGAATGTTAGTATCGCCAAATTCCAGTAAGCATATTTTTCTATTTATTTATTTTTATGGTATAATAGATCCTAACGAAAGTTTAAACACAAATGTTGAGATTATGATTTACCGCTGTCAAAGTATAGAGTAAGATAAATAAAAAGAAAACTTATTTGGAGCGTATAAGCTCATAACAATATCCTAAATAAATACCTTTACGCTTTTACTCCCTTAATTTCTACAGATATAGTTAAAGTCAGGATTTGAAGAAATGTAAGAAGCCATCGTAAATAAAACATCTGTCGGCAACGAAGAAAATAAAATAGATTTGTTAACCGCAAACTTTTCTAGTTGTCCTTGGGGTCATTGTTGAACAGTCTCTTTAATAAAATGTAATGTTTCGTATCGACGACAGCTCCTAATCTTAGGAAAATAATCAGCAAAATAAATTTACAGTACAATAGCCATAGTAACACTTTTACCTACATGTAATATGACGTCACAACCCATTGCGTCGAGTTTTTCAAGTTTCAAAATTTGTACGAGAATTTGTAATAAAAAATATCTTTTTTCCTAATAAAAACCAAAATAAATGCATACAAACAGCCGCCACAAATATTTTATTTATGTAAAAAATACAAAAAAAAATTTCAGGTTTATTTTGGATTTACCGCATATTCCCTATTAACGAGGACACTGTTTATGTCTAATGCATAGATTTACAAACAAGATGAGATCCTATTGTTTTCATTTTTAAGCAATCAAAGATCCCAGGGGATACTTTTACCCTCGTCAACTTCATTGCTCCCAGTGGCGGCTGGTGAAATTTCAAAGTTGTATATCTCTGTTCCTACTTACAGGACCCGTACCAAATTTAGGAGTTTTAATAGTGGGAATGTTTTGGTAAAGAAAAAAACATTTTGTAATTTGCCAAAAAAAGTTGAATTTTTGGTGTGCCCCTCCTAGGAAAAAAATGAACACTTATTTTATTTATTTATTTTTTTATTTTTTCTAAACAAATTTTACATCATTTTGTCGACAGTTTTTAAATTTTGAGAGAAACGAATATGTTAGTAGAAAGTTATAGTCATTTGAATTTTTTAAGCCTAAAATATAATTAAAAAAAAAATTCAAATGATTATAACTTTCTACTAACACAATATTTTGCTCTCAAAATTTAAAAAATGCCGACAAAATGATGTAAAATTTGTTTAGAAAAAATAATAAATAAAATACCTAGACGTGTTCATTCTTTTCCTCGGAAGGGTACACCAAAAATTCAACTTTTTTTCGCAAATTACAAAATGTGTTTTTTATTACCCAAACATTCCCAACTATTAAAACCCCTAAATTTGATGCCGGTCCTGTAAGTAGGAAGTAAGCCGAAGTTCCTCGAATAATGAGTGCTAGAAGAAAGAAGAAAGGTATATATATATATATATATATATATATATATATATATATATATATATATATATATATATATATATATATATATATATATATATATATGTATATATATATATATATATATATATATATATATATATATATATATATATATATATATATATATTACTCATTTATGGCTTTATATTAAAAACATTCCTAAAAATTGTACTAAAATAACTGAATTGACAATTGAATAGTAAGTATATTATTTCTACAAAGGAATAGCTATTACATTAAATGCCAAAAAGTTATCTGGGCTTCCAATAATTTTTAACATCTTTAAAAAAATGTTTGTATATTTTTAAAGCATAAATCTACATACACGCAACCGAATTTAAAAATATAAGCGCACATAAAGGAAGTCGGTTGAACAAAAATTCTTTCGCAATAATTAAAGTCATCCAACCAATATAAGGTATTTGCTTATTGTTTTTAAAGAAAACAATTTTATACAATATCTCTTCAGATTCTACAGCCCCAGGCTGATTTATTAAGAATAAATTTTAAAATGATGCGGTGAAGAATATACTCCGACTTACTTTAGATAAAAGAGAAGCAGTTCATTAAAGCATCTGTACGTTGTACGTGCTTAAGGGCACATTTTTAATATTTATTTTCCTAAAAATGTTGTTTTTTTTGCTATACGTTACCATAAAAAGTTGTTAATTAATTAAAATATATAAAAAAGTACTAGCACTAGGTAACAATAATATCTGGTTTTAAAGACATTTTTGAAATAATGCCGTACGGACAGTTTAAATTTTTTTTTTTGAAATATCATGAATTCACTGATGTTCCCAACCAGATGTATGAAAGTATCTGTTTTGCAACAAGTTTATTAATTGGAAACCTTTTTTAGGTAAATGGTGTATTCCTTTTTCATGTATATTGCAACAAAATGACATCTGAAATCGATAAGACGAAAAAAAAATTTCCAAACAATAGTTAATCTGTACTATACCTACAACGAAAGTATCAAAATTACACACAATAACTCTTAAGATTCAAGATCCGTTCACAATAGCTTAAGGTATTCAAAATAACCGCTTGTGGTGTTTTCTAAGTAAACAATCCATGTACGAGAATAGTCTCTCTGATTTAATAAAAATAAACTTGACGCAGGAAATATACTCAGATTGTACTGAGAAGTCAGTTCATTAATCATATCACTATGTTTTGTTCAGTTTAACACGTATAACTTAAAATAGATACGAAACTAAAATGGTAATAAAGGTACACAGTTAGTGAGGAGAGAAGTATAATTTTTTTTTCTACTTACATGTATTTCTCTATTATTTTAATTTATATATTTTCCCTAACTTGTAATTCAAATTATTCCCTATTTATTTCGTTAAGTGAAAGCGACTTTTTCGTTGCTTAGCATCCCAGTTTTATGGAGCTAGTTAGGAAAATAAAAAATGAAAAAAACAAACAAAATATTCACGACGCGTAGGAACAAAAAATTAATCAGCTGATGGCATATTCCATTTATGCCGGACGAAAAAAATAATCCGCTTGTATTATAGTATTTACCCATTATCTGGGATATTTACAGAAAGACAAAGGGAGTTTTTGTTTTTCTGTTTGATTTTTCAAATAATCCAACCCACCAAAGATTTAAGTTTTAGAACTCATGTCAGATTCCTTAGTTTATATAACTTTGTGCATGGTCAAATTTCTTTCAAAGAAATACAAATATTCCAACAAAGATAAGTAAAATTGTTTGTTTTTTAATAGACCAACTTTTCTTTAATGTTTTTGTGATTTAAAAATCAAATTGTACGAATTATACAAGCTTTTATTTAACTTTACCTATCAGTTTGCTTGTATGTGATTTATCTACGTATTATGTATGTAGTTTAGGTCAAATATTGCAATCAAAATTTCGACTAGTTCTAATTAAGCTAGATCTTTGAAATTTTGCCCACGTGTATAACTCCGGTGGCAATGCAATATAGTATATTTAATGTTGTTCTAAATCCAATATGGCGGACGCCCCAAGATGGCGAATTACCGATTTCTTTACAAATCCCTTGATATGGGTATCAAATGAAAGGGTTTGATGAGTAGAATACGATAAGATATGTGAAGTAATTCTAAACCCAATATGGTGGACGCCACAAGATGGCGGATTACCTTTTTTACCTTGACATGAAAGGGTTTGACGAGTAGAATAATAAAATAAATAAATAAAAATAAAATAACTTTCAGTTCCACAAGACCAAGGCCTAAAAAATGTATGGAAAATGTCAAGGTTCCAGAGATAAAAACATATAAACTAAAGTACAAAACAAAATACACACAAAAGACACTTGCAATTACAGCAATATCTTATTGCAAAATCTTACGATCAATCAGCAACATTAGTGTATCAGCACTCATTTAGTGTATAAAAACATTTATAATAAAGGTTTTCTTCTATTATAGTCAGGCCAAACAATTTTGTGCTCTGAACTCTTTCAAGTGTTTGCCCATTAATCTCTGTATTTATGTCCAAATTACTTTTATTTTGCTTGTTATGAAACCTTATAAAATTTGGCAACATTCAAAAAAAGTGAATTATCAGCGAACCAAGATAGAAGGTTGTTTAAATTTGTATTGCATTTATTTTTAACTGATAAACTATTTTTAGCTGTAAATATGAGCGAAGCATCATCCGCGTAAAAAGAAGAGGTACAGTCGGTATCTAAAACAGAAATGAGATCGTTGGTATAAAGTATATACTAGTAAAGGGTCGGCCCCAAGATTGATCCCTGCGGAACTCCCATGCCAACATCCGAGTACCCGAACTCGCCCTGATTCTACAAGAACCTTCAACTCGATCAATTGTCACAAACTGCCTTCTGTTTTTTTTTAAGTATAGACATCCACTCACTTGCTGGACCCCTTATACCATAACATTGTAGTTTTTCAATAAGTTTGTCTTGACCGACACAATCGAATGTCCTACTAAGGTCGCAGAAGACACCAACAGGACACTCGGTCGCCCCCAGCTTAGTGACAACGTCCGAAAAAAAGTACGAAATGGAATCAGATGTCGATCTTTGCGAACGAAAGCCAAATCGATTCGGTATTAGCATATTCTCCTTACTCAGAAATCTAGTCAGCCTTTCAGTACAACAATACTCGAAAATCTTTGAAAAATTAAAAGAAATTGCCACTGGACGGTAATTTTCCAGTAACACCTCATCCCCCTTTTTATGAATCGGGGTAACCTTATTAATCTTCAAAATATCAGGAAAGGTGCCCTCCTGAAAGGATTTATTAACTAAAAACAACAAAGGATGGACTATCACATCTATAATCCTTTTTAATAGAAAGCTTGGTACGCCGCAATGACCAGATCACTTTTATTTTTAAATTAAATTTAATTTAATTAGGCTTACAAATTCATTTAGGTTGTAATCAAACAAGAAAATACTGTCCCTTATATGGTTCTTGGGGGTGATTTGAGTTGTTCTAGGAATTATTTTATTTTTGTCTATTTTAGATAGGTGCGACATCAATTGGTGCCCTTTGAAAAAAGTTGTTAAAATGTTCGGCTATGTCTTCTGCATTGGAAATAATGGTGTTCTTTATTGTTTTTATAGGTTTGCGTTGACTTTGATTAGTTATCGATTTAAACATATTCCAGACAGCTCCAGTGGACTTCTCAGAATTCATAATTTGGTTTTGATAAAAATGTTTTTTAGTTTCACTTACCAAAATATTGTGTCGTTTTTTTGCTTCTCTATAAAAAGTCTCCATGAACGGATATTGCTTTTTTATAAAATAAAAGTCCTCCAAATTCTGGCTTGATATTCTTACATCTTGTGATACCCAACACTTTTTACTCAACCTATTAATATCACTTTTTAGGGGAAAGCTAATGCTGAAATAATATAGGAAAATATTATAGAATGTATTAAAAGCATCGTTCAAATTTTGACAATTGTAAATTTCATTCCAATCTTCCAGACACAAATCCGTTATAAAATGTGGAATATTTCTTTCACTAAATATGCGTTCGTTTTCCTTTAAAAAGCGTAACTGTTCATTCCTACAATTATATTATCTGTCTTGACTAGAATAGTATTGTGATCCGAAAATGTATTTTCAAATACAAAGGATGTTGGGTCAACTAAATTAGTAAAAACATGATCCAGTACATATTCGCCTCTCGTTTTTTGATGTAAAACGTCATTATGTAAATTAAAACTAACTAGGATACCAAGTAGTTTGTACATTACTTTTTCACTACTAGGATCAACATTGAAGTCCCCTGTTAAAATTAAATTTATTTGTGGTTTATATAATTTACTCAGCACTACATTTAATCTTCCTACGAACATTTCAAAATTACTATCCTCTGGGGATCTGTAGCAATAGCAAACCAAAATTAGTGTCTTTTTATTACGTGAGTCATTTTTCCATGAGCTAGCATATATTTCAAATTCCTTCTCTACGCAATATTCTACCAATGAAACACATTTAGTAATCAATTTACTGCGACACCATATTCCGCCACCACCTCGTTTAAATACCTTCCTGCAGGAACAAGACACCTCCATAAATCCCGGAAAAAATACAGCATCTATCAAGTCCGCACAACACCAGGTTTCCGTAACACAAATAAAATTTATACTGGAAAGTACCCTAACAATATGCAACAAATCGCACTTTTCTCGATTTAAGCCTTGACAATTTATGACCAAAAAATTGCAGTCATTTTTAACTGATCTCTCGATGTCTCGCGGGTGGTACGCTTCTGAAAAACCTACTGACGACAGCCCCACACGGCCAAATATCAGCATTCATGGCTTGATCTAGATGATTATTAAAATCTATCGTTACCTTAAATGAGCTATAAACAGATTTCAGGATATTTTGAGTTTACAGCCTCACACACTGCCTCCGGAAAGTACGATTTCACGTAATTGTTCATATCATTCACACTAGTATTTGCCTGCACCTACTGACAAAAACAAATGCTTTTTTATGAGTAACCGTTAATGTTGTTGATGTCTTTAGACTGGCAGTCATTCTGCTGCTGTTGCGATGCTGACTGATTGCCAGTATTCTTGTCCTTGTCCTGCTGTTTACTTGAACTACTGAGTGTATTCTCGTCGCCTGCTTCCGGACTAGTTCGCACTGAATTTTGCCGCGCTGTAGGGTCCACCCTGCGTCACTGTATTAATGGATGGACCATGCGTACTGATTTTAATTTCTGAACCGGAATTAAGTAACCTTTTTGATGAGTTTGGAACGTTATTTACGGCTCCATTATAGCGCAATAAGTTCACTAGTCATATTTTTAGGCAGAAATGATAAATGTTGTTTTTGCAAGTTAATTATTTCCTCTTTGTCCTTAATAATAACTTTTTGATTAAATATTGTGATTTCATTTTCTTTGAGAATTTGCTTAAGATAGTTAATTTCCTATAGGAAGTTCCGCACCGACCTTTGCTGACCTTCGCTGTTAATGGCGTCGTGGTCCACTGCACCAACAAAATCTTCACCATCACAACATTTGGTTGAGTTTGCCTGTAACAAATCCCCTTTTTTCGGCACAATTTTTATGAACAGTACCTTCAGAAGTTATACACCTACGTGTATTTGTTAGAGCACTCCTTCCACACAATCTGCAAACTAGCTTGTCGGCACTATTTTTCGCAACATTATCACTTGGCGCCATATTGGATCTCCAATAATGCACTTTCGCTAACACGGATGAAAAAAGAAAAGAAATATTGCGATTATTAAATATGTGCTGGTGTAAACTGTCCATGGACCTGACCAATAGGGTGAATTTTTGTTCAGTTGTTTTTTCTGTCATAATTCTCAATCTAAATTAGATGGACTCTAAACAAAACTAGCAACGACTTACGCTGACAGAACAGTACGTGGACGCACACGTATGCGCTAGCCAACTATCTGCCCCCATCCCCCTCTGCGAAAGGTCAACAAAAATACGATATCAGTTTCTAAATCTTTTAAATTCAATTGAATTTGAAATCTATTTTTATTTCCCGATTAAAACTTTATAGAACATCTCAGGATTCTTTTTATTATCGTCAAGCACATATAACAGGTCCTGAATTCAGTGGCGGCTCGTGGGTTTTAAAAATGGTAAAGCACTATAAACATTTTAGCTTAGTTTTTGTCCATTCTTTCATTCTTTACAGCGGCAAACTTATCAATTATATCTTCATAAAAGGATTCTGCTTAATTAAGTTTAAAAGAAGAAACGGCGAAAGGGAGTTTTTAATAAATTGCAAATTATGTCGTTTATGGGATATAAAAAAACACGATCTACGCCTCAAATTAAGCCTAGGGTAAATGTTTTGACATTCAGAACACGTGGCCGCTTAAATGCAGACGCATATGAATATATGGATAAAATATTTTAAGCATAATAATATCTTCACTCTAATATTACGTGCCGTCCGCTACACGTGATGTTGACGGCACTGTTACCATGGCAATGCGATATACCTATAGTGCAGACTAACACCGGTGAATTATAATATCATCACTTGATCTTCGGGTGGTACGAGCGTCTGTAAATAAAAGGTGTCTCAACAAGAACTTGAATTTTAAAAAATCACAGCAAGTATTTAAATAAAATTCTTCGAAATTTTATGAAGTTTTCAAGTGTAAATGTTGACATTAAACATGAAATATAATGTCAGACAAATGGCCACCGCGGCTCCGTTGGCAGGTGGGTACTCGTTCGATAAAATTTCGGAAGAGTTTTGGAACACGCACGCGGCTGGATTTCATCGTTGAAGGTTATACGTTCGATTTATTCCCGTAGCTGTCGAATCGTCTCAGGGTGGTTCACATAGAGAAATAAGTCCAGAGGGGTTAAATCGCAACTTCTCGGCAGCCAGTTTTGGTCTCCAAAATCAGAGCTGACATGACCTGGAAACTTCGCTTGCAATAAGGTTATTGTTTCGCATGCGGTGTGGCAGATCGCGTCATCCTGTTAAAACCACATTCTCTTGACGTCTATTTCATGCAGTTCCCGCCAAAAAAGTTGTTAACATGTCACGGTAGCGATCGCCATTGATAGTCATTGATGCACCTTCATTATTTTTAAAAAAGTACGGTCCGATGATCCCTCCTGCCCATATGGCACACCAAATTATCACTTTTTAAGAATGCATCGGAAGTTCTTGCATAGCATGTGGCTATTCTACTCCCCAGATTCGACAATTCTGTTTGTTGACGTAGGTGTTAAAGTCAAAATGCGCCTCATCACTAAAGATGATTTTGGTATGGAATGCATCGTCAACTTGCTGTTGCTCTAAGATCCAGTTGGCCAAGTTTCTGCGCTGTCCATGGTCGGCTGGCTTCAATGCTTGTGTCAACTGGATTTTGTAAGCATGAAGGTGTAAATCCTTTATCATAATTCGTTGGAGAGTGCTGCAAGTGATGTTTAATTCGTGGCCGCCATGCCGGGTGGCGGTGCATGGGGGTTCTGTATATAATACTGACTAGCGATGGGTCGTTCGCGAACGAGTCGTTCAATTTAAACGACTCTTTTCAAAGAGTCGCGAATGAGCCGCTCCCATCAACTGAACGATACGTTCACCGCTCGTTAAAATATCTGCATTATAGGGACTATTGGCTCGCTCTCGTCCGTTCGTAGAAATTCCACTCCACACTTTTGCGAGTTTCGGACAACCCAGAGAGCGCGAGAGGGCGAGCGGCTCAGACGTATAATATAAGAACGAGAGTGGTGGAGCATCTAGCGGCCCATGATAATACATTACACAGTTTGTACGTCTTTCGTATTACTATTATTTTACGATTAACGATTAATTACTTTGCCGGAAATCCGCAACAACGTTTTTTAACGGCGTATACTGCGGGTAGTTTATAACTTTGAAATCCATATTACATAATCATCATCTAATCTACAATAAAACCATTTTTGTTAATATGTATTTACTTTTATTTTGAACATTTAACAAATAAAAATTTTAGTCATTCCAATATTTTAATTAATTTTATTTAATGTATTTATGTATATTATTTTTCTTTGAAGCCGTCGCGCCACAATTAGGCAGCGGGCCGTCGGCAGTCGTATATGTGTAATTCACATCAGCGTTTTATGCTCTCTTTTATGTACATGAACAAATGCAGGTGTCACGTTAAAGTAAAGAGCTCCGCGATTCTGTAATTCGCAACTCACCAGCCCTCGTTCAATCGAACGACTCCTTGCGAACGACTCTTCCAAGTGAGCTGAACGAGTGAGCGGGCTCTCTTGAAAATGAACGAATGACCTATCGCTAATATTGACCCTCACGACGGCGGTGTTTTCGGCCGATCTACCAGGGCGAGAACGCCTAAGGCTTCTCTCGTCTTTTAATAAAAAGGTCCACTCAAATTTCTTGATTAAATTTTCAATAGCGGGCCGCAACGGACGATTATGCACACCACAATGATTACGTAACCTGCGAATTGTCACTGTAAAATTTTCCACATTTCTGTAACTGGTCTTTACAATTAATATAATCGTTCTTCCAAAGTGTAACGCGGCATTTTCGTTAATGTCACTGTTTCCACATGACCGTTACCCAAAATGACTGACTAAACGTTTAACAGACGGAAATGGCGCGCGATTCAAAGTTCAAGTTCTTATTGAGACACCCTTAGGACCGGATAGCCAGTACAATATTTGTGCGAGTGAAAGTATATTACTATATTGTACGCGTAATGTATTTATTGCATTATTATAGTACCGTAAAGGTTTGAAATTTTGTTATTTTGGTATTATTACAACCTAATAATATAGATTAATTAAATGGTTATTTGTGGGATTTTCTTTCACACGAGTGGCCGCCACTGCCTGATTTAAGATGTTAGTATTAAAATTATAAAATTCAGGTTTAGTGAAAGAGCCCATTAAAACAGCTGTTGTGTAGTGTTGACTAAACTGTTCAAGCCCAGCAGGGAATGACTATTCCATAATCTGGGTATGAAAATTAGCCACAATTAGATAAATGACAAGATACCGAATAAATTCTTTCCTGTCGCGGAAAGTAGTACTTACGGAAACAATCGTTGAGATTAGTATCTCCTTTCGGTAGCAGAGACGCGGTTGCGTTCGAGCGGCGCCATAATTGTACTTTGCACCTTGTAATTTCGCCCGCCTGGGGTTTTGCTGGATCTGCTTAATGTTAACACCTATTTTAGTAGGTTTTTATCGATAAAAATATCAGATTTAAGAGAAGCAGAGAAATCTTTATCGTTGCACATTTTCAAGCCAAAAGCACGATGTTTTATTACCGGCTGGCATATTATTTCCAAGGCGTTTTCGGTATTGATTGAATCACAATCCATTTTGTTTTATGTACAATATGGTAATTTGGTATTTCTAAATGGTAATATAAAGTGGCCTATTTCTTATTAAGTATATTGCTATATTGGATTTTTATCGTGATTTTCATTCGTTTTTAACCAGTTATACCACAAAATATTATATGTATGTATGCAATTTTCTAAGTAGAAAACTTGCTTAGGATAAAAAATAAGCGTAATTTGAAACATGCAAAGCCGCAACTGGAATAATAGAGAGATATGGGTACGCAAGTCATGGAGTATGCCATTTTGACCGCTAAGCTTGCGTAGATAGGACTAAACCTAAGCAATTTACGGAGAAAAGTGTAACGCGTGGGCGATTTAGTTACTACCGATCATACCTACCGAAGTTTTCTTATTTTATGTATGATATTTATTTTTATATAAGAAAAGGTGAATTTAGTGGCTTAGCGGACAAAGTATAAAGTGACCATTAACGTATGGGACATCTAAAAACCAATGAAAAATCCTGCACCGGATAGATATTTTTTGTCTGCTAAGCCACTAACTACATTTCCCTTTTTAAATATTTATTACGAACGCTAAACTTGTTATCGACAAATTAAGATCGTTGTTATCATATATCGATATTTTGGATTCTTTAGACGGGTTAGCGTAGCTTCCGTGGGACCGCGAACCCTAGTGAAGTCCACAATAACCTGTGCAGATGGAGAGTAAAGCAATTAAAGCATACAAATTCAGTCCAGATACCGAACGTGTTGCTCCCGCTAGTGCACGTTTTCTTGTTTTATGTGCTGCCTGCATGCAATAGCAGTGTTACTTTTATAAGCGTGATATTTTCTTGTGTTACAAAGTAGACACTTTAATTTTTGGATTTTTACTTTCGTATAGTTGGAAATTTTTCCTTTATCCCCCCTCCCCAAACATAGTGCTTTCAACATGCCCCTGATAGAAATAGTAGTCAATACGTAAGATTGTTATTGCCTTATGGGCTAAGACAGTCAACAAGGTTGTAACCCAACCATTTATCCAGCCCAGGATTCCATTAGTTTTTGGATGCTTTGTAATTTAATTTAAGGACAGAGCATACAGTATTTTTTGCCCGCTAAACCACCGACTTCTTATATTTATTACGGACGCTAAACTCTTCTTTTTTTATACTTTCTTTAGCTTACAATAGAAAAGAATTATTAATTTTACTGGAAATCATTTCTTAAATTGTAGGTTAAAAAATCGTCAACATTTTTGGTGATCTAGCGCAATAAAGATAACGTATAACTATTAACTACTTGGCATAATAGTAGATGTCTATGTTTCTTGCTGATTAAAAGAAATGCAAATACAAGAACAATTTGTAAAACAGAACAGCAGACACACACAAGTGACAAAGTAAGCAAAAGTGGAGCGATATTAATTCTTGATAAAGCTGGAAAGTAACTGGTAAAGAATAAAAGAAAATTAGGAGACCATGGATTCTAGAGGGGAGTCCAAAGCCAATGAATAAGAAAACTCAAAGGAAAAATCTGGTCAAACAAAGCAGCTGAGGATGTAAGAAAACAATAAAGAACTTAGTTGAAAAATTCAAAAGCAATTTGAAATAATATCAGACAAAACAGAACTCGAAAAGATTAATACGATAGGGTACCTACCTACCAACGAGATGTAGAGCAAAAAACAAGCTCCAAAATGGAACCATAAACCTTAGCAAACTTGAACAAAGTTAAGCCTCCCTCCCCCCCAAACCTAAAATTAGCTCCCCAAAAAATTTTCAAACACAACCACACAGAACTATATTAGCTAGATAAGGAGGGGGCGCATTTATAATCAATAATCCTTTACCTACCATAACCTTACATCAAGTCGCAGGACCACTACAACCTTTCTTATTGCGTGGTGTTTGTTAAAGTGTAACATAAGGACCAGTTTACCAATGCAGAGTTAACTCGCAGCTAAGTAGAAGGTAACAGGGCAATACAAATTAGATTCCTTCATTTCGACATTACTGATAGTTGTAGTTCTGAGTTTAGTGCTTAACACTGAATTGATGAATCGGCCTTAAAGTACAAAAGTTGGAACAAATGCGAGATCAAAAATCATAGAAATATGTTAAATATGTAATGGTTATTATTTTTTTGTAGGTCCCTTTTGAATGGGCTGTAAAATTGGTTAACCTTTTAACTTTATATTGGTTGTAACTATTTTATGAAGGTAGGTTGTAAGTGTTCGTGAAGTTCTAAAATTTGCTTCAAAATAAACTTGCCAGCTCATTAGCTCGGAGTAGCCCCTCCCCCTAAAAATGAGTACCTGAAATTTCACAGATTCTTCAATGGACTTCAATTTGGACTAAACATTAGCTATTTCATATAACAGTCAATTTTATTCGTTGTACTTTATAGACATAAATAAACATAGTTGCGTTGCTATCCATATATAGCTACTGCCTTTAAAAAGATTTACGAAAAATAGAAAAAAAAGTTTTATGATCAACCATCAAACAATACAGCACTGACCAAAGGCCAATATTAATCGAGCGTTTACAAGTTTGAAAACTTTGAAGTAGACGGCCACCGTATTGAAATTTTCAGATTTTTCTCAAAGCGATTTAAGTAATGGGGCAAAGAAAACTAATATTGCAAGCGATTCCAAGAAAAACCTTTAATAGTTTTTACTAAAATCCTATAAAGTGTTTTATATGGAAGCAATATAAGAAATTATACAGCATAAAACTGATTGAGCAGTATTCCTGTAGGCATTGTAAATGTTAGGTAGGAAATACACAAAGTGCAGATAAAATGAAATAGTTGAAAAATATTCTGTCGATTAGATATTTGGAAACATATTTAGTGGGCGGTTATTTGGGAGGATTTTTCACCTTACTTAAGAGTATGCTATGTGATAAGTATGGATAGTATTGTCATGTGATTGCAAGACTTCTTTCTTTTCTTTCTTCTCTGTTATTGGCCCTCATCCATGGGACAGGTTGGCCAGCTCACCACCCGGTCTGGCCCTTAACCAGAGCCCTAGCTACCCCTATGGATGGCTTACACAATACCCTGTTTGGGTGGTGTTTCCTTATAATCTCCGAATTGTCGGGTACGTACCCTCGGAGATTCCGAATATAAACAATAATAATAAAAATGACAAATGTCAGTATTATCGGTATGGCACAGTTGAGGTTATGGAGTTTCCCGCCTCTGGCTGGTAGAGTCTATTGCGCATGACCTTTTTTTTCAGCCGCACTACGCTCCTCCCACAACAAGATATGTCCGTCACATGTCTACCTCGTGTGGATGAAAAACAAACGTAGCAGGAACAGGGGCTTTAGGCCTCATCCGTCACTCCCCTTGGATTTGGAAAAGACTCCCACCAACAGGCCGTGGAGCTTCTCTTTGTATTCCGTCACAAAACACTCTACTCACGCCATTAGGTGATCTTACCCGAAATCAAGCTTTGTAGTCGACCGAAAAATGTTAAGCGGAAGCCAAAGGCAAGCTCATTGCAAGACTGCGCTTGCATTCGATTTGTTTTGCAAGTTTCGCTTTTGTACGGTAATGGCGCATTTGCCACCCGTATTACATACACGCATTATATTGTTTTTACAACAGTCCATACAGATACTCTGAAAGCGTTTCAGAAAAAAGTAGAAAGGGTACGTTAATTCCAAGAAAAACAAGAAATGTTGAGAAGAGCTACACCAAATTTATAAATAAGTAGGTACAACAGTAATAGCTGGGATTGCTGTCGAGGGAGTTATACCTCACCGGTTTAGGCAGTCTGATGGCCCCCGATAAGGGCAAAAGCTTATTGTCAATCTAACACCTTCGGGGATGTTGCAGTAATTTTGAACGCCATGTACTTTGTTGCAAAAAGAGAACATACTATATTTTTTGTCAATGAAACATGTTTCTCATAATATTTATTACGAACGCTAAACTTTCTATTTAAAATGTATGTCTGTTCAAGTTTCCTCAGGGTTGCTTTGCTAAGTTACAAACTAATATTAGAGGAACGTAGCCAAATATTGCACAGCATCCCGAATATGAAATACTGCCCATTTCTAAAAGTCAGATAATTAAATACCCTTCGACTGAATGTCACCTTAGGGGAAGCTCACAAAAAAAGAGGCACAGGGCAGCGCCAACTCTTGTATCCGTTAACTGTCGACTTTTTTTGTGGCAACGCCTCTGGAATTAAATTATCAATCTTTTTATAAATTTTCAAAAAAAGATACAAATTGTTTTTTGTTTATTTAAGATACGCTGAGGGAAATGATCTAATAAAACAGAACTGCTAAGAATTATTTTGTACGGATAACAATTTTTTATTAACCAGTATTATTTAAACTATTGGGGTAGTAACACAGATTAACAACTACAGCAATCCCTGAACTGCTAGAACATAATTTATAAACAGTATGCATTAGTAACCCTACCAATACAATTCTGTCTTAAACTGTCCAGTCCTAATACAACTTTCATATAAGGGTAAAAATTTCATGTCGTACTACTACACGTTAATAATTATAATACAACCCTTTATTATCTTCGCATAACTGGCATGCAACTGAAAAAAATCTTTTTGTACCTGTTATTAAAAATTCCAAAAAAAGGGCGGGATTACCATTTCCGCACAATATCATGGCCTGTCGGCGATTTATCGTTTTAGTATCGTTCTAGGAGAAGACCAGGCGTGAGCTTTTTGCGTTTCGGTGGGTAAATACAAGTTTTTTTTGTTAAAGCTGTATTTTTTTATTAAAGCAAACAACTGCCTACTAAAAAAGTTATGGAATTGTTTAAGGCTAAAGTTATTAGATGTGCCACTGCGTATACAATAAAACTTTTTTATACAGTGTGTTTTCTTAGTGGGTTTGTGCTTTTCGTTGTTGTTGTTGTTTTAGTTGTTGGTGCAAATCACTGGACAAGAGAAATCTTTTTATATCAAAGTCTTAATTATCAGCGTACTATATTTTAAAAACACCCTCAATTATACGAGGTCTATGAAAAAGCGTGACAATACACAACTTACCCTTTTGAAATGAAAAATTCTTTATTCATTTTCGAGTTTGATCCGGTTGGGTTCCCCAAAATCCAAATAAATTTTGTGAATAGTGTTGAAATTTTAAGAAGAAACCAAAAATTTCATAATACAAGAGATTTTTCATTAAAAAAAGATATTTGTGAATTGTCACGCTTTTTTGAGAGATCCTAAATAGTTAAGAGTATTTCTGAAATATGCTATATTAATAATTATAAGAACTTTTTGCATAAAAAGTTTTTTCCAATAATTTCGTTACAGAAACTCACTAATATCACCCTGTATAGTCTATGAGAAAATGTTGCTATCCTAATAAAACAGTTTTATAACTGCAATTCGAAATATTAAATATCCGCAGCAATAAGACAAGCTGTCCTAATAAAACTGAATGTTAAGGGTAACAGTATCAAATTTTATATACACTAAGATAGATGCATATAGCTTACGACACAGTTTCATTAGCCCAAAAAAACTGTAAGTTATATTATTACAGTTATAAAACTACATAATAGTCGCAATATTACTGGTTGGTTACCATAAAAGTCTAGCGGATTAATGCCTATTAGAAAGCTGTATTTTAGTTATGATTTCAATTTTTTACTGACTAAGTCACTATGTTGCTACCACAGTAAGACAGCCTAGCAACTTTTGTTGTATTGGAGTAGCATAGCGCGTTGCTGTCCCATATAGTATTAAACAGTTGCATAAGGAGTTTAATAATTCTTATAAGTAATAATCAGCTTTTTTCTCAGTGTATTGACTGATTTTAGTGTTCCATATTTGGGTACCTATTCCATATTAGATACTATGTCATTTTTTTATTTTTTTTTTGATTTTGACGATTGGTTGTTATATTAAAAAATATAAACCGGTTACTAAGTTAAGCGTAAATAAATAACCAATTATTTATAAAAAATCTTTTGTGAGAGATTTTGTAAGACTAGGTATTATTTTACAAACGATACAGTATTCCATATTTGGCTGCCCTCTAGTAATAATGTACAATCTGAATTTGAGTGTGCCTTATCAGGAAATAGTTAAAAATGTTCTAATTGTCAACATATTATATTAATTTTTGAAGAGTCGACAAATAATTTTATTTTAGACTTTTTAAAATTATTTCTTGACTACAAAAGCACCTCAAACAATTTTAAGTTTTCATAGTTTATCTTGTGAAAAGCATAGTCTGTCTGTACATAATACACGAAACTTTTTAAGTTTTGTTACGGGGTCAATGGGGTTGACAAATACTTTAAGGACAACGAACCTTCTGACTGTATAAAACAGCTTAACACATTTTTTCTCCACTTGTTCATATAAAAAACTGTAGTGACTTTATTCTTCTCTTAGTAATCTCGTTTTATTGTTAACCCAGGTTAATAGTAATATTTTCTTTATTTTCTCTGCTGAGGGCAGACAATATTACAATAAGCAAAAGAGCCTTGTTAATAGAACTTCCGTTTTGATAGAATTACCAAATTTAAAATGATTTTCAAACGTATGAATGAAAGTCTACTTGTCAGGGGTACATATAAATATGCAAAAATTGAGAATAAATTCTCTAACCACCTGAAAATTCCTTATACAATAAGGATTTCAACAAATAATGGTAAAACAGCTATTCTCCCGGCTATATGCCCCTCCGAGCGCTGAATTACATACCAAAATTTGCCGTATTTTCTTCAAACACAGTTAGATAAGAAAATACTAATGTTTCGAATGCAAGAAACTACCAGGAAGAAGGAAGCTTTTTCTTTAGTTAGAATGTCGTCACCTGCAGACCGGTTTCGAACTCGTTGGTTCTCATCAGTACAGGATAGACGAACATACCAACTAGGGATGCGTCGTTCATGATCGACCCGTTCACAATGACAGGGTCTTTCGAAAGACTCGTGATTGGATCAATCACGCTCTGTGACCCTATCGTTCATATGACCCGAAGACCGGGTGTATGTGCGAGCTGCATTGAACTCCATAACAAACGCGAGCTGTGACAAAAAGATGAAACACGAACACGAACGAAGTGGTGATCCAGACGGGTTATCTGTCGGTCGACTCGGTCGTGTTAAACTTAAACCAACGGCCCGTTCAACAATCGATCCAATCGCTGATGCAGCGCGTCTTGCTTCGATGGCTTTGAATTGTGGACGGGTTGTAAGCCAGATAAATTTATGCCTTATTTTATTTTACTTTTAGGGTCATCGTAAGCTAACAATAGGCACTTATATAAAGTTAATGATTGTAATTGTGGTTGCTCTGATCTATATTAAATATTTTGTTTTAAAAGGTTCAATTAAATAAAGAAAAACAAAGTATCCAAACGTTCATATTTATCTAGCTAAGCATCTGATCTGATGGATAAATCAATGAGAAAATCAGCATCACGGGTCATATGAACGGGTCTTGATGAACGGGTCATTTTAATGAATGATCTGCTGAGAACCGGGTCACGAAAAAGAACCGGGTCTTCCCATCCCTAATACCAACCTTTCGAAAAGGTAATCCCTTAAAGCTACAACTGTCGTACTGCATAAGCAGTGAGACACAGGCAGCGCCATCCATTAGCAGTTTCGAGCATTCAGAGTAGAGTTTACCGTAAGGTAAAATTTTCAAACGTATGAATGAAAGTCTACTTGTCAGGGGTACATATTAATATGCAAAAATTGAGACTAAATTCTCTAACCACCTGAAAATTCCTTATACAATAAGGATTTCAACAAATAATGGTAAAACAGCTATTCTCCCGGCTATATGCCCCTCCGAGCGCTGAATTACATACCAAAATTTGCCGTATTTTCTTCAAACACAGTTAGATAAGAAAATACTAATACTATACTTTAGTATTTTCTTATCTAACTGTGTTTGAAGAAAATACGGCAAATTTTGGTATGTAATTCAGCGCTCGGACGGGCATATAGCCGGGAGAATAGTTTTACCATTATTTGTTGAAATCCTTATTGTATAAGGAATTTTCAGGTGGTTAGAGAATTTATTCTCAATTTTTGCATATTTATATGTACCCCTGACAAGTAGACTTTCATTCATACGTTTGAAAATTTTACCTTACGGTAAACTCTACTCTGAATGCTCGAAACTGCTAATGGATGGCGCTGCCTGTGTCTCACTGCTTATGCAGTACGACAGTTGTAGCTTTAAGGGATTACTTTTTCGAAAGGTTGGTATGTTCGTCTATCCTGTACTGATGAGAACCAACGAGTTCGAAACCGGTCTGCAGGTGACGACATTCTAACTAAAGAAAAAGCTTCCTTCTTCCTGGTAGTTTCTTGCATTCGAAACATTAGTATTTTCTTATCTAACTGTGTTTGAAGAAAATACGGCAAATTTTGGTATGTAATTCAGCGCTCGGAGGGGCATATAGCCCGGAGACTAGCTGTTTTACCATTATTTGTTGAAATCCTTATTGTATAAGGAATTTTCAGGTGGTTAGAGAATTTATTCTCAATTTTTGCATATTAAAATGATTTATTCTTAAAACGTGGTTTAAAATGACGCTGCGCCATATCAGCATTTTATTAAAGCCATATATCTCATATTTACCTATATTTTATGGCACAAAGCCCGTTTTATGGAAACGTGCCCCGATAAATACCTTTGTAAGTATCTGGAGAAATGAGAATACATTTACGTCATAAAGGTGGGTACACGTTATTGAATTCGTTCAAAGGAAAATGCATTTTACAGTAAAGGTATCATACTCTTGTCGAATTTAAAAAGGCCTCGAATAAGCTTAAAGGCGCGAATGCTCAAACACGAAAAAGACGAAAAAATTTGTCAAAGTATTGTCAAATGTACGGACGCCTATAAAATCGTCCATTTAATTTACAGTCTAAACATTACTGAACGGGCTTTCTTAGAGGACTGGCACTTAGATGGTATTTTTCCATTTTCTTTTGACATTTTTCGAAATTTTGAAAAATAATGCCATGTTTGGGTATTTTTGGAAAAAATGTCAAATTTGACAGTTACAAAAAGTACCTACCTCATTAACAAGAGGCGAAAACTTTGTCGGTTTCTTTGATGTTTCATGTACCCAAATTCTGTGACCTTGAACGGCCTCAACACTACCTACCACAAAAAGTGTGGTTTAATGACAAATTTGTATCCTATTTCAATGTACACTGGAAAACATCTATTTTATTAAAAAACAGTACTAAATTTAATGAAAATGTACTAGATCTTCACAAAACAGACGAGGCATGCGCGTTTAATACACTGGAAAGAGAGGTATACATTTTTTTTTAATTTTGCATTTATTATAAAAAATAAAATATGTAATTACTCCTAACCAGGGTTGGTTTGATTTAAATCAAATGATCTAAATCATGATTTAAATCGTGATTTAAATCAAGTGATTTTTTTGAAAAAAATCAACGATTTAAATCATTTTCCTTCATAATGATATTTTATTATTACATAATAACTACGAGAATGATTATTTTATTTTAACTCGACTTGATTTTATTATCTACCATTATAATAGGTATAGGGCAGTGGTTCCCAAATGTCTCGAAATTCTTGACCCCCAAAATTAGAAATTAGTAACATGCGGACCCCCATGAACAGTTTAGCTTCAAAAATAATAAAAGAAACAATCTTTGTTAAAAAATATTTATTTCAAAAGTGCCGATTTATTCAATGCCTTTAATATGGCTTGGCAGTTTGCACCAAAAGGCAGCATGCTATTTATATAAATAAAAACGGCATCCTATAAAAGTAACTGAACTAAACTGAACAAAATATATTCTCTTTTCTAGCAGAAAAAATATAATATATCAATCATCAGTTTTGGATTTTCATGAGAAGAATGAAATACTGTTTTTCCTGTCATAGTTCTTTCTAAATCTGGTCTAAGATTTGAATAGCCAGATTCTCCAACGTAGTGCGGTCTAATTTGACAACCAAAAGTTTTAAACTGACAAGTGTAAGAATAAGACAATTAAGTTTTATGCTATGAACTTATTTTTGAGCTTTCTCCCAAATTTGTAAAGAAAAGGGCAATTTTAGTAAGTACTTTTGACAAAAATAGAACTAACGTCATTACAGCAACTCGTTCCAAGATGAAAATGATTTGGACACTAAGCAAATCGGTGACATTTCAGAATAATTCATAAGCTTTAATAACGACTTATTAACAATGACAGGACAAAAACCTGTCAAAACATAACTGACCAACTAGAAGATTTCAATTTAAACCAGTACTAAATCTTAAACCTTCTTAGTAAATCTGAACGGAAATTTTTAATCTTAGATCTGAAGCAACATCCAGCCGATTTCTTTGTTTGGATTTTAGCAGAATGTATTCAGAGAAAGTTTGTTCACACATACGTCGTGCAAAAGGGCATCAAGTGTTTCAAAGCAAAGGTTGTCGGACCCCCGCAAAATAACCTGCGGACCCCTAGGGGTCCGCGGACCACCATTTGGGAACCACTGGTATAGGGTATAGGTAGCTATATAATATGTACCTATTGTTTTTTGTTTGTGTTTTTAAAATTACCGTTTCCTGTTTCGTTTGCTGAAGTTTCAATTAATATTAATATTAAATTGATATTTTCTACTCCATTATTTTAATATTTACTGCATTTTAATTATTTACTATTGTAACTGTGTTACATAATCAATCTGAACAAACAATAATGAAATAATACAAACCTAAATAAAATTCAAAAATTCTGACTTAAATGAAAAAAAATATGATTTAAATCAAAGAAATCTGATTTAAATCAAAAAAATCTGATTTTTTTTTTAAAAAATCATGATTTTTGCCAACCCTGCTCCTAACTGTGAAAATTAAACAGTTATTTCCAAATTCTAAAAAAAAAGAGTTAGTTCAAATCTATGGACAAAGAAAATATAAGAAATACGAGAACTCTAAAATACATCTCTTAGGGAGGCCGCAGATTGAAGAAACTTGAAACGTGCAACAGGAAACATGAAACATTTCTCATAAAATAAGAACACATTGCTTTAAATGGAACTTCGCCCATCAGCGAAATGCATTTCATGTGACGTCATAAACAAACAAATATTGTAGGAACTTGCTGCATGAAATAGATTCGGTTCTATATTTTTGTTTCACGTTGCGCTTAATTTCGTTTGAGTTTGTTCGTTTGCCGGTAACAAAATGAAAGACGATAAAGAATTTAATGAAATTTAAGAATGTGTGGTCAACAACGGAAAACCTAATTTAGTAAATGTCTGCAAAGAAATTCTATAAAATGATTTTAAATTTGTCTGGGTGGTCACTTAGTTCTCTTCACACGATATTATAGAAACTATAGGCATATTTACGATTTTTAGCTTTATACGCATGAACTCAGTACCGTTGTTGCTCTCATTTATTTTTCTTTTTTAATATTAATAGTGTTATGACAACAACAGCGCCACATCTGGACAATCGTCGGAATCCATTGCCAACTGAAACATATTTTAGTTTTGTTTCTTCAGTGTGTGTATCACTGACTATCACACTAAAAAATGTTTCATATTTGGAGTTTTATGTTTTCCGTTTCGTATTTCATATTTTATAATTCATGCTTCTTGTTTCTCCGGTATGTGGCCTCCCTTAAAGATAATATTTCGTACTAGATTGTGACTCTAGTGTACTAGATGACTTAAAAAGGTACTACATGTCGTACAATGGTACTATACTGGCAACCCTGGTCACGACACGAAATTCGACGCCGTCCGAGCTTTGCCCGAGCACCTCCTCAAAGATGGCGATCTTGCACATGCGCACAAAAAATTAGTACAGGCGGAAACACCAGCTTTCGTCACTTGTTAATGAGTTACTCTTTGCTCAAATGACAAAAGGTTTAGTTAAACAGTGTTGTTTGTCAAATTAATGCCGGCTAGAAACTTGAACTGAAAAATCCAAACCTATAATCTTAGACTGAAATAAGGTTTAAGGGTATTTAGAATTTAATCGTGATTGGGATTCAGTGATGGATAATAGCATAATTAACACTTTCTACTTTTAACACTATAATTAATAAAAAAAATGTAAGTGCCACTTGGTTTTTCATTTGTTACATTTTTCAGGACCTATTCTTTATCTTTAACAAACCTAAATTACATCGCATTCTTTTATGCTGGATATGAATAAACTTTCCATTAACAAAAAAAATCTAGTGCCATCAGTCATGTTATATTTTCCATACTGAAGAATTTGACGTTTTAGAAAATGATAACCATAAATATCTACCTTTATACGGGAATCCATAATATTACATATCAGAAACTCGAATCTTACAACTTAAAGCAAAATAGAACAATATATCATTTAAACTCAACAACTTCTGAAGTTTTCTAGATTTCCGCCGTTTATACCTTATCGTCCGTAAGCCATAACTCGGAACTTTCAAATGTCATAAATAATATTTCCAATTCCAATTTTGTGCCCATCGATTCTGTTGTCCAGCTTTAATATTTATATTTCGCTTCATATTTTGATATTTTTTAGAATCAGTATTCGTATTGTTAAATATAATACTAATATAAAACTTTTGCCATCTTAAAGTTTTTCAACTGTCGTTCGGTGAGGTGACACTGTTCACCCATAACATTTTTCATTTCATCTGTACACTTCGCTGATATTCCTTGCTTCTCACATAATACTCAATGGATGGTTATATTCTATTGATACACAGTTGACATATATGCGACATTGTAAAATATTCTATGTATATCAACTGCATATCCATAAAATACAAGAATCCATTAACGCTAATATCTTATATTCCTGCCTTGTTGGGCCATTCTTCGAGGGATTGCTTCAGATAGAGAGATTGAATTAAACGAAATACAGTTTATTCAAGTCATTATTTAGTATTTAACAAGATTAACTAACACATAAAGGACTCACTAAGGAAAAGGCTTACGTTTCAGTACTGGTTTAAATTTAAATATTCTAGTGGATCAATTGGGTATTGACAAGGTTTAATCATGCCATTGTTAATTCAATTAAGTTTTTGTATTATTTCTGCGATTTACTTATTTTCTAAATAATGTTTGTCTTGAAAGGTGTTGCTAAAATAAATTTAATTCTACACGGTAAAACATTCCATTGATTCACCATATATAATACAACAATAAATACAACAGTTAGACAATGGTATCAATCCGATGATTACAACCGGAGATATTGAATTTGCAATGTGACAGAAACAAGCAACCTATTAAAATTTATAAATAACATAACTCGGAAGAAACATTTAAAAAAAAGTTTCTGATACACGTGTTGGCTAATTTTATTTATATTATTTGTAAAAAAAATTCCAACCGATTGAAAATCATGTAAATTTTTAGGCGTACGCTTTGTAAAAAAATGACCCATATATAAGATACCCTTTTATTAATACATTTGCAAAAAAAGAAACGAAAATAAATTCATAGTACAAAACTAATAGCGTCTTCCAATTCACTTTTATTAATGTGCTCTTCAAATCGCTCTAATATGTGACGCGATTTAATTGCGCTCATGCTCTCATTGCAAGCAATGGAACACCGCTTAATAAATACTAACAGCTGTTATCTGTCAGTCACTTCGTTTAATAGCCGTTTTGTTTTTTATTATCACCCTTTCGATTTTTCCGGAAGAAGTCACTTCCTTGAAATTCATGTAACAATGAATCGAATGATTTTCTGATGATTCTTAAATCCCTCTTGAACTATAAAAGACGTATACAAGTATGAATTAATAACAAAAATGGCTAATAAAAATAAAGACAAATCTTACCTCTTAATCGTCATATGTATTAATAACATCCTGAACAAAATTTGCAACCTTTGGTTTGTTATTTGGAATTGTTCTGTTTTTAATAAGTTCATTCTCTTCCGATAAAGAGTGATGAAAGAAGTTCGAAAAGACTACAACAGCTTCCATCAGAATTATCGTCAAAAAACATACTGCCTTCCGTCATTTTTATACTCATCTTATTGATCTACCTCATGGACACAGATCACGGTGGGCAATCTGAGGACGCATCGAAAATACTCGATTTTTTTAATGGAACACGCCCAGATGTTCGCCGAGCTATTTCGTTTCAAACGGAACATAAAAATTGTCGCTCTAATACTCTCTAAGCGACCCGAGAGCGGAAAGAGCGATTAATCGAAGATGTTATAAGTTGTAGAATTCCGACACATGTCGATTGAAAACCTTGATTGTCAAATTAGAGCACTCGCAAGAACCAAAATAGGTTTAATAAAGATTATACAATTATCTATGTTGTATTACAGTTCTTTCAACTTCTATAAAACCTATTTGGCTACTTGGGCTCTTAGCGATAGTGAATCCACCCATCAATTTTTACAATCACGGGCCTAAGTTGTCAATGATGGGTTTAAATTGACAATCAAGTAGTTATGAAAAAAAAATTAAATGTTCTACGGAAAACAAGTGTTTGGATTCTATTCTTTTAATATTTCATTAATATAAGAAAAATGCTTCATACTAATAAACTCTAGAATCATGCAAGTTAAAGGTAAGTTTTAATGACACACAAATAACAATTTTGGGACAAAAAGTTCTCAAAAGAGCAAGAAATAGTTATTATATAAAACATTACAGATGACCGGGTCTATGCATGAAATTTTAAGTATAGTACATCTTTATCATATCAATATGCGTTTTAAATTATTACACAGCTAATAAAGAAAATACAATACACAATGTTAGCTTTGTAAGAAATTTTTGATGAGGATCTTCTTTTTTAAGAAAATAGCTTAATAATATAATTAATTTTACTTAATTATTTTGAAAGGAAACGTTAACATAAATATCTAAAAGACTTTCAGGATATTGTACTTTAATATATGAAGGGTACACGGGAAAAAGGGGGAATGTCAATTTTTCTCATTTTTGAGTTTGGCATCGCCGCGTATACGTTAAAACGTGGTCTTTCTTGGTATACATGTTTCACTGCAATAAAGAGGATGGTCAAGATTTTATCGCAGGTTTAAAATACAGCGTACACGGGAAAAAGGGGGAATGTCAAAGCGAAACAGCGAAAGAAGGAGGATTGTCAAATTGGCAACATTGTGAATCCATATGCTTTGCAGCGTAAACGTTTCATTACGGCACCAACCACACGCCAGTACTTGCTTGTTGTTTAAAGTGCATGGTCACTGTTTTCCTTTTTCTCATTCCACGTTCTTGTAGTTTTGTTTTAAATCCTAAAACTGTAATACGGGAAGAAACAGCCATGAGCGGTGAAGACCACAATAATAAGACAAGTAAGAAACGGAAAATAATAGGTAGAATGAGTGACGTTAAAAAAAAGCTTCTTGCATCAACTCATGAAATTGGGCCTGATTGTAAGTGTGTGCGATTAAAATGTTTCCAAACTGTAACTGAACAAGATAGAAATATCATTATAACAAACTTTAATACAATGACTGTAAATGAACAGAACAGTTATTTAAGTGGACTGGTACAAGTGGGTAAAGTTTTTCAACGTAGACCTAGGCAAGCTGAAGATAATGCTCTGCTGCATGATTGTACATACTCATACCGTGTGCGAGTGAGCCGAGAAGGAAGCACGGTGGAGGTTCCCGTATGCTATAAGGCGTTTGGTTCTGTGCATGGCATTTCCAAAAAAAAAAATTGAAGTTATTCAGCGATACATTAAAAAAGGTGTCCAACCTAAAGATGGCCGTGGTCAACATACAAACCGGAAAAATCGTATAAGTCAAGACACCTTTGATGCTGTTTGCACCCACATTGGGTCTTTTAAAGGTCGAATGAGTCATTACAGTCTTAAAGACTCGAAGAGGACCTATTTGCCCCCTGAGTTAAATGTCACAAAGATGTACAATATGTACAAAGAAAAATACCCGGATTGCAAAGTTTCATACGAAAAATATCGCAAAATTTTTACTGAAAACTTTAACATTAGTTTTGGCTATCCTAGACAGGATACGTGTAGCACGTGTGACCAATTTGCTGCCGAAGTTCGTGCGACTGAACATAGCCTCAGAAGCCATCCCGATGGTAGTAATGAGAAAGTAGAAGCTGAGAGCAAACTAGTAAACCTGTCAACAGAAAACAAACTACATCTGCTAAAAGCCAACGTGTTTTACGCTCGAAAACGTCAGTCACGGCTGGAAAGTCAGAAATCAGTTAATCGAGAATCGATAACAATGGATTTCCAAAAGAACCTACCTTTGCCTAATATTTCCACGAACGACGTTTATTACAAACGTCAGTTAACTTTTTGTATGTTTAACATCCACGTACTTTCTACAAGTGAATCGTACTTTTATGCCTATGATGAAACTGTTGCGCGCAAGGGAGCTGATGAAGTTTCTTCTTTTCTTTTTTATTTCGTAATGTTTCAACTGGATCCTTCCGTAAAAGAATTGGATATTTTTTGCGACTCGTGCGGAGGGCAAAATAAAAATTGGACAATTTTTCGCCTTGTTCATTATTTGGTCCATCATGCTAAGCGATTGGAACACGTTAAAATACACTTCCCCATTCGAGGACATTCGTATCTGGAGTGTGATAGTAACATGGCTAATATCAACCAAAATAAATGGGTTGAGTTACCTAAAGAGTGGATTGAAGAATTCGCAGGTGCGCGCACTAAGCCATCGCCTTTTCATGTTACTGAAGTTGATAGAGAGTCTGTTCGCGGGTGGACTCAATTCCTTGACCAATACTACTTGAAAAAATCTCCATTTAAGTCCAGGCCCATAAAGGAGTTAATCGCTGCAAAGGAGCACCCACGCATGTTAAAACACAGATCTACATACAATGGACATTGGGATAGTTCTGTGATTAATACACCAGGTTCACTTCTACACTCAAATGATCCTGAACTACATCCAGGAGAATTTCTTCTTCCTCAGGTTGCATACCAAGGTAAACTATATTATCACAAAAAATACAAAACGCTATAGACTGTTTTTTCTTTACAGAACCGCTGCCAATAACCCGTGAAAAGTTTCAAGACCTTCAAGATCTGAAAAAATTCGTTGGGGAGGAAGCTCGAAAATTCTATTCCGATCTTCCTAAGAAAGCTCCAAAAAATCCCAAAGCTACGAAACAAAATCCGCTTGCGCTTTCAAAGAAAACTCCGAAACCGAAAGGTACTAAACAGCAGCCTAAACAAAATAAAGCAACGCTTCCAAAGAAAGCACCACAAAAAAAACCTAAAAAGTGAACTTTTTTAATTTATATTTACAATTAATGTGTGACTTCAATATACCTATTACTTTTTTTTGTATGAAGTGACATTGTTGTGATTATAAAATAACAGTATTATATCTTTTTTAAAATGCATTACTCTACTTAATATTTGACATTCCCCCTTTTTACATAAAATAAATAATAAGTAAGAAACAAAAATATTTTTAAACAATTCAAATATAACGAATATCAGAAGATAACATATTTATGAGAAGTAGGATATGACACTGAAACCATAAAAAAAAAATTATTACCATAGTTAAAAAAATTTCTAAGTAGCAATAGAATGAAGGTTTAAAACCTCTTTTTCTCAAAACAGTTGAAAATTGACATTCCCCCTTTTTCCCGTGTACCCTTCATATTTTTAATTAAAAATAATGAATTCAGCAGACCATCAAGAATCAAAATTTGTACTTAGAGCCGCGTGCCTGTCGCCGTTTTAGAACTAAAAATTAACTAAAAAACGTAACATACATACGAAACGCGTATACGAAAAAAAAAAGATCAATCATTGACTTTTATAGGTACCCGTACACCCGACAGCCTGCGCAAACAAAAGTTAAGTTACCAGGGTGAAATAGTGTGTTTGTACGCACGGCCACCGGTCATATTTCTCGAGCCAGATCGGCGAGGGGCATCCGCACAACTCGCTTGTTGTCATCCGCTACACGGTTTGCATAACCAGCTGGAAAACAATCAGCAAACCCTTTTATGTTCCTTGACAATCAGAGTGGGATCGACCATCACAGCTGAGAAATTTTGTAGTGCGCATGCCCATGGCCGATCAGCTTTGCTTACATGCGCAAGGTCAGAAATTTGCCACTTTCGCGATTATTGTTTGCGGATCCATATTACAAATCAATGGGATCAATACGTAGAGAAAGGAAAATTCTTTACCTGTCTTAAACGAATTGAGCAAGATTTTCAATTTGAATCGCTGCGTTGTAATACCAGTAATATTAAACCTATAATATTGACAGTCGATATTAAGCTTAAATAATGATATTTAATTTGGTCATCATTCCTAACTACACTATTGTAAAGCCTGAATTTGTTTGCAGCATACTGCTGCTGTTAAAAGTTTAAGAATGAACATTTTAGTGTTATTTTTATAAAAAGCTTCTGAGCTTTTCAATGGCTTTGTATTTGGCTTCGTTGAGTTTTTTTACTTTTATACCTTTTAGAGTCTCATTTAATAGGATCATTAAAATGCCATCGTCGTTTACAAGAGCTCTTTGAGAAAACTCCTCAGTTCACAGGTTATTTTCAATAATGTAAAAAAATTCAAGGTAGTATAAATTATGTTATGCTTGTTAGAGTACAGCTATGGTAGAAACATTATTGTAACCTTCTAATTTTATACTAGAGTGAAATTTCTTTACAGCGGACACTAAAGGGAAAAAAAAGTGTCCGTTGTGTAGAGGTGTTCGTTGTCGAACGGTCGGAAAAAACAAGGAGATAAGAAAATTACTAAATGTGTAGAAATAAAAATACACAATTTTATTTCATTTAATTTTTATTTTAATGAGGGGTGTATGGTGCAAATTATTATACATATATATATATATATATATATATATATATATATATATATATATATATATATATATATATATATATATATATATATATATATACATATACATATACATATACATATACATATATATATATATATATATATATATATATATATATATATATATATATATATATATATATCAATATTTCGACGTTTTCTAGCTTTCACTTGCTACAAAGCGGCATTATCAACATTATGCAATCGCCCATAAGGTGATTTTTACACTTTAGGTCAATTTGTCTTGCGGGCTCTTGATGGATGGGCTCACTTCGCACAACTTTATCGCTGCGGCCGTCCAGCTTTTCCGCTCAACTTCTAAAAAGCTGAAAGTTTTGAAGTTAGGACGACTGGAACTCGTTTAGTCGGTGAAAATATGTATAAATCATCGCGGAGTTTTGCTTCTGAAATCCTCTTTTAAAAGTTTTCTGTGCCTGGTTCTCGGTTACATTTCTAAATAGCTTCGGGAAAATGTTATGTTTATTTAGAAAAGTTCAGTCATAATTTAGATAACTTATTGGCATTTATAAACGATGCAGTCCACGCAGAATTAAATGTTTCAAAGTTGAGAAATAAATTTAAGAATTTAATTCATATTGAATATGTTAAAGTACGGATTTAACCTATTTTAATTAATCTCCATAAAAAATATGTTTAGTTATAAAGAAGTTTTATTTATAAAGCAAATATTTTCTTAGTATGTACATCAACTATTATAAGGGAATACATTATACAGTGCATTTATTTTAAAGTTGTCCATAGGGCTTTGCATGTTAAATTTTTAACCTAATTTTTTAGGCCCTATTCTATTAGACTACAGAGATAAGATTTCACATAAGTAAATTGATCAGGTCTTGAGATTATATTTATTTGCCAATTATGCCAAAAAAGCTCCGGCAAAGCTATCGGCAGGAGAAGCTGCCGATAACTTTGCGGCAGCTTATCCATATCGTTCAGTATCTAGCAAGACGACAGTGCTACGTTGCACGGGAAATTTATGACTACGCATTGCGTCGTCAATTCACATGTAAAAAAGCGAAGAAGAAATTCTAGTGTAGTGACCGAAGACTTTATAAATGGACTTATTAGGGTCCATGTGTTACTCTTAGACAGCTTGCTGAAAATTCCATAGAATCTTGGAGCAGTTGATACAAAGCACTAAAGCAAGAAAAGTCCGAAACGTTGAAAAACTCTTACCGCATGATTATTTACAAAGGATGCAATTATCTAAGTTGTGAATGAATAGAACTAATAATGATCCCAATATTACAAATCATATTCTATTTATCGATGAAACTTTCTCTTGTGCAAATGGAACAGTTAATAAACAAAATACAAGATTACGGACTAGGGATAATCCCTACGTAATTCACCAAACACATATACCCAGAGGCGTGAAAAAGTGAACGTTTGGGGCGTTTGGGCAAGAATTCTATTGACTAAAATTACCGTACTTCATAGAGGGTCACTAACAGCAGAGAAATATTTGGAACTTTTGCAAATGGAAATAGGTAATCTGTCCGAAGACTTAGCAATAAACGGAGAAATAATTGTTTAACAGGATGAAGCTTTGGCTCACAGCGCAGCAGTTGTGGCCAAATTTTTGAATAACGCGTTTCAGGGAAGGTGGATCGAACATTTTGGCCCATTTTAAAAAGCCCGCTCGAAGTCCAAATATCTCGTGTCTAAATTATTTTCTTAGGCATAAATATCATCGCAAATTTTTGATAATGTGAGAAAGGATCCCATTAATGTGGCAGAACTGGAAAATAGAATTATCGGGGCTTCACGGTACGTCACTTGCTAAATGTTTTATGACTGTTTATGGTACTTCTTAGCTGTGAATGGAGGACACTTTCAACAATAATTTATTTAAATAACTCCGTTTTTTTTAATTTATTATTGTTGTTTGTCATTTTAAAAAATAAACATATACAGATTTGTGATAATATGCGACCCAAATTAAGGAAGCCAGCTGCAATCAGCTGATTTTTAAAGGGGGAAGAAGGGCTCACTAGACCACGAAATTGACAAAGATGCCAAATAACACGATAATGAAGACAAAGACGAAACGAAAACATTTCCCGTTATAGTAGTTAGCAAATCGGCTGAAGAGGACTTTAGAGGTTCTTAGTTTGAGTCGTCAATAAAGTTCTAAGCGTCAGAAAATGTGCTACCTTTACGTGGTAAGCAAAGGTAAATATGATACAATAACTCCGAGGGGTTTAAAAAATTACATTCAGATTCACTAAAAAGGTTTAAGATTTAGTACTGGTTTAAATTAAGATCCTGTAGTTGATCAGCTAGGTTTTAATAGGGTTTTGTCCTGTCATTGTTAATAAGTCGTCATTAAAAACTTATGAGTTATTCTTATATTTCAGCGTCTTGCTGTCCAAATAATTTTAATCTTTGAACGTGTTGCAAGAATAAATTTAGTTCCATTATTTTGCATAGTATATACTAAAGTTGTCCTTTTCTTTATAAATTAGCGAAAAAACTCAGAAGGAAATTCCTAGTATAAAACTTAGTTGTCTTATTCTTACACCTGTCAGTTTAAAGCTTTTGGTTATCAAATTAGACCGGTCTAGCGTAGGAGAATCCACTTCTTAGGTATTTTGCACTTCTTTTGCCATAATTGGCTAACATATTATATGAAATTTACCTATGTTAAGCTTTATTTCTCTTCTTTTAATAGAACAGGGCCCAACATGAGTTTAAAAATTTAACATGTAAGACTATGAAGCCTATAGTAGAGACCGCTTAAAAAAATCCATTGTGCATGTATATTTTATGGAACTAACGGTCCATTTATTGCATGTAAGAAAAATAATTTTTCTGGCACGAGATTACCCTCGTAACGCTCACGTTAGAGCCTGCAGATTTCAAACTTGTAATAAAATATGCGTGACATACCAAAATACATAGTTGTTTCAGTGTACATAGTTCAAATGTACTGTCAGTAACGGATGAAACATTCAATAATTCAACATAGGAATGTTGTTGTTCCTTGTCGAATCCGAATCAAAACGCTTAAAAGAATAATTATTTAAACGTTTTTCAACTATTAACAACAAAAAATAGCTTGGAAAATTATCCAGTCAAACGATGAAAAATAAACAATGTTACGCCTAACAAACATTTGATTGTGTGGACTTTTTATTTTTAGCTTTTAACGCCCAATAGCAAGCACAGTATTTTACAGTGTGAAGTTCAACTTTACCTGTCAACTTCGCATGACTTATTGCTTAGCGTAAATATTTTAAATGGCTGTAAATCACCTCCTTAATTAGGTGCTATGGAAATATTAACTGAGAACTATTCCCTTCAGCTTGCACACTTTGTTCTGTTCTTATACACCAATGTCTTATTTATAAATTGAGGCTTAGAGAATTTATGAATAGTTTTTAGGCATGAAGTAGTATTTTTGCTTTCTTATTAAAGAGTTAACGGAGTTACTTGAAACTTTTTTATTTCTATACAGCGTGTTACAAAAAGATGTTAAGGAATTTTGAGGGCCGATTCGACATCTAAAAATATGAAAATAAGTTTATATAAACATGGATCCACAAACTCTTCTTTTTCGAGCCACAGGATGTTAAATATGTTCGTTTTTAAAAGTTTCTTTTTAATTTCTCGAAAATACGTTAAAATATTGACATGAACTTTGGTATACGACAGTATGTAATCAAAGGGCACCTTTACGTGCAAAAATTTATTTTCTAATGTACTTGCATCAGTAGTGCGTGCTGGTAAGTCTTTATTTTTAGCGAACAAAATGACACGCCACTGATTTTTTGCTAAATTGATATCGTTCTCTTAAAGCCCAATTAATTCTGTGTGAAAAGTGTCTCTTGAGCAATGTCGTTCTGACGCACCATTTTCGAGATAAAAATTAATTTATTTTTTACAATAAAAACAAACAATGAAAATGATGTTTTTTACATATTTATTGTTCAGGAAACAGTGCTTCTTGATTTAAGTTTATAGTAGATGCTGGAAATGGCTTCTCCGTGCTTCAATACATGCTATAAATCGTCTTCGCATATTTGTCCTAACTCTTCGGAATACTTGAGGTGTGAAAATATTAAACACCCTGTACCTCGAAAAAGAGGCGTTTGAGGATCCATGTTTATATAAACTTATTTTCATATTATTAGATGTGGAATCTGCCCCTAAAATTTCTTAACATCTTTTTGTAACACCCTGAAAAGCTACAAATATTTATTTTTTGTGAATAATATGTACGACGGTGTGACAAATACATGTAAGTATAGTTGCGAAAATACACCATGTTAAAAATCAAATAACAATCAAGAAAACCCGTTATCCAGAGAACACCTGACTGACTTTATTCTTCAAAAAATAAAAACATGGGAAGTACCTACCAATTTAATTAAATTTTCTCCGTTCCAAAGAAATATAAAAACTAAAATGCTAACAGCGGGTTGCAAAAAAATTAATTCGGGATTGGCTAATAATGTGCTAAATTTAAGTGTTGAATTTTTGTCAAGTAACCCATGATTTAACTGAAGCTAGACAATGCCTACGTTAATAATTAACTTAACATCGGCTCCAAGCAGTTGCCAAGCGTAAAAAGTTGTACCTAACCTCTCTTGTGTTTGTCTTCAATTGTAATTGTGTGTTTTTGGATAAATTAATAATAATTATGGGAAAAAACAAAGGCGCAAATCCTGCAATTTCACTAAAAAGGAAAAAGATTTATTTAGTTGCACAATTTAACCAGGAATTAAACTTAACTGGACGCTTGCAATGTGACCGCTCTCATGTTAATGTCATTGCCAAAGGTGACTCTAAACGTCAATTAAATTTAATATTTGATTAAAAGTTTTGAGCAACAGGCTGCTAAAATAATAGTTTTATACTGGTCTCTAGAAAGGTCTAGATAAGAAAAGGATTATCCCAACATTTCAAACCGCTATCTGAATCTTAAACTTTACTTTACGCCCTTTTATTTCGACACATGCTTAGTAGCAATTTTTAACTCTAGGGAAACAAAATAACTTTAAAAGAAAGGAATTTTTATAATATTATCTGGTCTACACGTACCGATAGACAATCCAAAATAATCAAATATTATTATTATATACTCTGACAGAACGCTCTAGTCAAGCAAGGATAAATTTTTTAGAACAAAATATTCTTACATATGCTATAAAAAAAAATAATTTGGAAATATGTAGGTATATTTAAGCATGATTTTATATAAAAAAGAATGTATGCTGCTTAATTAGAATATTACAGTTTTGCCAGTCCTAACTGAATCTCATAAATATAAATTCTTAGGTATAAAAAGCCAGACAAAGGCCTGCCGCCTATACCGGGATCGCTCGATACCTAGTTTAGTAGCATAGCAAGTATCCAACATTTCATGTAGATTTATTAGTGACAACTTCGGTATATAATGCAAACAGCAGCTGCCTGTCTCGTGAAGGGACACCTGCAGCCACGATGTGTTTTGTCTCTTTTCCACTAAGGGTAATATTATATTATCGCATGCAGAGGACGGAGTCATTTCCATTTAATTAAGACGTTACGTCTAGCCAGATGCTCGTTTAGAACATAATTTATGTGAAACAGTTAAGTTTTAGGTTTTGACCAGTGAAGTGCGTATTATTTTTGTTTTTAGATAGGTACTTGGTTTATGTAAGTGAATTTTTATTATAATAATGGCTTTTTGGCGACCTTTTGAGGTAGATGAAAGCGAATTATTACATGTTGAATTACCTTCGGTACCGACCGTGGGATCGCCAGTCGAAACATGTCCGGAGTTTAATAAAGATTTACATGTTCAAAGTCAACGAATAATTCTAAATATTTACGGCTGTTTAAAAAAAGAAAATCCGGCACAGTCAGATAAAGCCATTATAAAAGGAGTTAACGAATTAACACAACTTTCGATAGCTACAATTTATCGCGTAATTAAAACAAGAGATGTTACAGATCCTTCGGTAAAGCGAAAGAAAAATAGTCAAAAGTTTCAGAAAGTTGACGATGCAGCAAAAGATGTCATTAGACGAATTGTGTACAATTGTACAATCTATATAAGGAAAATACGGTGCCAACATTAGAAATGATCCGGGATAAGTTACGCGATTACCCTGATTACAATTACCAGTCATTGGAAACACTTCGAGGAATTTTATTAAATTGCGGATTTAAACACAAAAAAATTGATAATCGGATGGTTATAATGGAATCGCGCCGTCTTGTTGAACATCGTTAAGAATATTTGCGTAAAATAAAAGAACACCGGGAATCAAATAGGTATATACTTAGTGTATCTAGATGAGACATGGTTTGATACTCATGATGTTGTTCAGTACGGTTGGGTAGATGAAACTCAAAATTGCAGTTTAAATGCACCGTATTCAAGAGGAAAGCGCGTGATAATACTTCATGCCGGAGGTGAAAATGGTTTCGTGCCCAATGTACTGCTTTTGTGTTTGCGCCTGGGGAGCGGACGACGGTGTAAATATAATATAGTTACACTTACTACAAAACGATCATAAAAATAACAACGTATTTATGCCATTAATTTAAAGTCTTAATTATCGGTCGACGGTACGCCCATGAATACAATTATTTCTATTGTTAAACATCGTTTTTGGAGATTCAGTTAGGTTTTGATATACTTATAAATAATATTTGGTGAAAATGTTAAAACTTTTTATTGTGTCCCATCTTAAATTGGTTAGAATATTTTGGGACGCCTATGGCTGGCCCTTATCGGCACTGCTGTGTCAAAGGTGTCGGCTTCGTTACCTTTTTTTGCGGTTTCACTTAACATTAGTTAAAGTATACATATATTTATTTACTTATGCTATAATGTGGTTGGGGCTGGATTATATTTACCTATACATACACGCACATATATACAGCGCATTCTTTAAAGCGGCCCATAGGGTTTTAAATGTTTAATTTTTTAAACCAATGTTAGGCCTTGTTTCACCTAACAATTAATAACAATGTTAATTTGCCAATTATGCCGCGAAGACTGAAAATACCTAAAAATGCATTTATTCTTTGAAAACATACACTAAAAAGGTTTAAGATTTTTATAACTAGTTTAAATAAGATCTAGTTGATCAGTTAGGTTTTGACAGGTTTTTGTCCTATATAAGGAATTGTCAATAAGTCGTCATTAAAAACGTATTGAGTTATTAACATATCAGTGACTTGCTTGGTTTCCAAATGACTTTCACTTTAGAACGTGTTACTAAAGCGGATTTAGTTTTGTTATAAGTAAATTGCCATTTTCTTTATAAATTTGCCACAAAACTTAGAAACAAATTCACAGTAAAAAACATAGTTGTCTCATTCTTACACTTGCCAGTTTAAAACTTTTTGTTGTCAAATTAGACCGGTCTAGCGTTTTAGAATATGACTACTAATTTTTTACACCCATGTTAATTATTGTTTCTTGCCTTTACATATAATTTTTTTTTTATTTTCGACAATATCAATAACAAAAAAAAATTTGTGAAAAATTAATCAAATTGTTCAAAGTGTTTTCCATTCACAGTCTTCTTCTAATGCTAAGCAACTTCATAATTTAATAAGACATCTGGACTTCGCTTTGGTCGCAACTGCTGCGTTATCAACTGGAGCTTCCATCCTGCTGAAAAATGATTTCAACGCAGGACCTATTTCTATTTGCCAAAGTTCCAAATATTTTTCTGTTGTTAGTGTACCCTGTGTAGAATAATTATAATAATTCTATTTCCCAAAATTTCTGCATAAACATTAACTGTTTCACGCCTCTGGGCATGTTTTTGGTGAATTATGTATGAATTATTGTGCCTAAGCTCATATTTTGTTTATGAACTGTCAAATTTGTACAAAAGGAACTTCCATCGGTAAAGAGAATACGATTGGATATTGGGATCATTATAAATTCCATCCTTTTGAAATAATCATGCGGTAAGAGCTCTTAAACGTTTCGGATTTTATAAGATCCGTACTTTTTTTAATTTAGGGCTTTCTAGCAACTACTCCGAACTCCTGTGGAATTTTCAGCAACAGACTAGCACATGAACTATCCGCTAGACATAAGTCTATCTTAAAGTCCTACAGTGGAATCTCTACTCGCTTTACGACATGTGAACTGACGACACAACCCGCAATCATAAATTTTCGTGCAGTCGCAGCACTGTCGTCTTGCTACTGCAAGGTTATTGGACGTTTTCTTACACAAAATTGTGACAAAGTTTTCAACGTCATAATAACGATAATGTGTGTCATCTTCATCTGCGATGCAAAAGTGCAAGACCAAGTGGGTTGGAAAAATTGATTTTTTGCCATAATAGCATTATCTTAAGGCTATAAAATTTACCTGTTAAATTTTATCTTTATACTTCTAATAGAACAGGGTCTAACATGAAGTTAAAAATTTAACACGTAAAACAATATGGACCGATTTACGAAATTGCACCATAATATGTATCAGCTACATATATCACAAGCCAAGTTTTATTGCTTAAGGTTAAATAAACACATTTTATTAAATTTATACGGTTGTTTGAACGGTTTACTAATACATTATTCTGAAAAAAAAACAAGACCAAACGAAAACACGTTATCCGCGTAAAAACCGCTATAGCGTGAACGAGAAACGGAATATAAAAAGAAGAATATCCCATTCCAGATCATTACTGTCCGAGACATTGATTCCGGATATTTTTCCAGAAAAGGACGAAATATAGAACTCTTATATTTGATAAGTTCTACCTTTCCGGGTTTTTATTTACCTTACAATATTATTTTTTAATTTGATTTTGCGATATTCTTTAAGATTTGTTTTATATTCAAATATTGATGTGGTTTGTATACCTGTTCCAAATAGGATGATTACAAAAAAAAAAACGATTGGAAAATTATTTATTATTTTGCATATATGTAGGTACTTAGTTTTTCTTTTAAGTACTAACAATAAAATTTATATTATTTTATAATTTTAAATTATTACTTTTAATACGAATATTTGAGTACTGCGAAAAAGTTCCATCTAGCCAACATCCATATGTTAACCAAACTAGCACCCATCAAACATGGAATAATAGTGATGAGAGTCAAAAACTTTATTTTGCGCTGCTGAAATTAAAGTATGTAACTATACATACTCTTTATTTTTATTTAAGACAATATTAAAAAGTTGTTCCAGGGAGTTTGCTTAATTAGGAATGCTCCAGGTTCCAGTTTTCCAGCGGGTTTGGCTAGAATGCAGTACCCACTGACCCTAGTGTCACACAATGGTAAAAAGAATAGGTAATATAACGTTTAGTACATGGATTTCTTAAGAAAGGATTCGATGTCCGTATACTGTGAGCGTATCGAACGTGAAGCCTTATATTTGTTGTTTGTTATGAAAACATTTCTCCTAGGGGCAGAGTTTACGAACTTTAAGGAAATACGTAATTGAATCAAGAATGGTAGTAGAAAGAGATAAAATAGCATTGGAGTGTTGGAGCTCAGAAGTGCTGCCTCTGCTGGTTGCTTAGGAAAAACGTCAGCGAACACTCGGTTACACGTACGTCTTTGTCTAAGGAACTAGAAAAGAAAAAGTGCGACTTATATATTTATAAATGACTCGGAGCGACTTTAAATAAACCTTTAAAAATAAGATAACCTATAAATAATAAATCCTTTTTAACTTAAATTTATTCTTATTTAGCAGAAAAATAAAATATTTTAGGGCTTCTATTACTTTTAGTAAATCTTGTGATGCTTCTAACGTATTTTTTGTACAAAAATACAAAGTAAAATAAGATGTGGCCAATGTTTACAAATTGTGTTTACAGTGTCGCTTAGAATGGTTTGTTTTCGCTTCAAAGAATGTTAAATCATCCCGTATCCATTCTTAATAAATCCATGGTTTAGTATGTGTTTTCGTGTGCTTATATGTTTTTTGATTAATATTCTTATACATACTCGTATATATTGTATTACTTTCTTGCGTCAGTTTTTTATGGAGTCAAATCACATTCAGTTCAATCATATTGGTTGTATTTTAGATTCAGGTCTTGCTTTTATTGTAATGTTCTATTTAATTATTGATTTTCTATTGAATTATAGAAGTCAATAGTATTATTATTATTGTTATCATTATTATAACTTTTAAAATGCTGAAAAAAATAATTCAATATCATTAAATTTGATGAACTTATTCTATTTTTTGTGAGTGGGACCGTAAACGATCTAGCGCAATGCTGGATCGACACGAATCCAAAAAGCGAAGGTACACAAACTACACTTTTTGAAAGCGGCAATTCTGGATCACAAAATGATTAAATATTTAGGCGCTCCATATTGATTGTGTTACCAAGTATATTACTTATTTCTTTTCCCATGCAGGTGTAAAATAGTAAATGACATTCTACAATTAAACTACGGTATATGGTAGGTAAACCCATATTAGGTAAAGAAAAGTTGGCTTAATTATTTTTTCTGTTTACGAAGACTCGCCTGTGATTGTCAACAACTTTTGCAAAATGTTGCGTCCAGACAATTTTTACAAATTACGTTTAATGTCACACCATTTGGAAACACTGTTATCATAGGTAATATCATAAGTAGGCACCTCTAATTTTTTCACAAAAAAATTAAAAGCACAAATAGTATTCTGATAAGACTATTTTCTGCATAATAGCATACTACCAAATTTTTTATTTCAGGTACTTAATATTACTTTCCTATAACTTTTGTTTCCATTATTTACTTGGCAAGTTTTGCCGCGAGTAAAAAATGGAATTAAATAGGCCGACATCAGGAGATGTCAAAAACCTTTTTCGCTTAAAAATCATTTTAACACAAAAATTGTAGTTTCTGATTGGTCGGAATTAAAACTACGGAAATGGGCTAAAAAACCAATCAGTTATCAGTTATATAACTGAATTTATTTTCCGGTATAATGCAGCGGATGTTGTTGGGCGCTGCTTTATATACTGGTGATTAATTAAGTAATTTTTACGTTTCCATGGTTTCTCAATTTTTCGATATATCTATGACTAGTGATGGAAAATTCTCGAGAATAAAAAAATGGAGAATATTCTCGAGAATATTACCGAGAATATTCTCGATTATGAGAATTTTCTGAGAACGATCTACCAAAACCAACTCTAACTTAATGAGAGTGACATCTAAAACTCGAGCGGCATATTGAATACATTTTCTAACAACTCTCATCAGCAACAAGAAAAATACTATGATTTACATTGTTTTTATCATGTAACGAGTTAAAAACGACAGTGTTCACCAGTGAGCGCTCTTAGTTGTAAACGATTGCTGACGAAAATCAGTTTTGAAACTCATCGGTTTAAATAAACTTTAAAGATATATTTTTGATGAAGCATAAACAATAACAAAATAAAACCATTTATGTTCCGTTTTCGACGTCAAATCAAAAAACATAAAATATAATTCTCAAAAGCATAAAGAATGTAAAATAAAATCTTAAACAGAGTAACAAAATAAAATTAAGTTTAAAAAAATAAATCATTTGGAGTCAGAAAAATTGTCCACATCACCATCACTATTTTCATCCTCTGACGAGTCCGACTCCGACCCATCACTCCCGTCAGACTCCGACCCATCACTCCCGTCAGACTCCAACCCATCACTCCCGTCAGACTCCAATATCATTTCCACTGCCTCTGCTTCTCCAAGACCACCCTGTGACTGGTCGTGCGAAGTAGACTGGTTCTCTTCATGTTCTTTATACTTGGAGGGCTTGGACATCGCTGATACCTGCTCCTGGTCCAATAGTTTCATATTATGAGCTATAAAAGTAACTTTACCGGCTCGCTCAGCAGTCAGTCGGTTTCTTTTTGAGGAGTGAATGAAACCATATGTGCTAAAGCTCCTTTCTGTAGCAGCGCTAGTTGCAGGCATTCCTAAAATTTGAACCGCTAATTTACTTAGTTTTGTCCCAAAACAGGTTCCTTTCCACCAAATCTCGGGTTCTAGTGTATTGACAGACCTTAAAACGTATGGTTTTGCAAAAAATCCTTCTTTAGATCTATAGTACGCCAATTCCGCCATTAAATTTGCCGAGTCATCTGGGTATTTTGAGGTAGCTAAATAATCAATAAACTCTGTACCCTGAATTTGCTCCTCGTTGCTCAAATGAACACCATTGAAACGCGGGTCTAAGATATTAGCTGCCAAATGTATAGGGTGCATGGCAGTATGCTTTCTTTTCGCTAAAAATTCCTGGACATTTTGCTCTTCCTGCTTCGTAAGGGGACTCGAAAGTAACGCCGTTTCAAAATGTTTTTCTAGGGTATAAAAACATTCTACTACTTCACTTAGCTTGGGCTTATCTGACTCTAGTTTGGTTATATATTCAACAATGGGGTTAATCAAATTGAACAACTTCAACACTCGTACCCAGAATATATCTTCATCTAAAATTAATTTTCGTACTCGCTTGCTCAATATATTATCTACAGTCTCACATACTGCTAAAGCTTTAAGGGCATATTTGGTATCAAGCAGACTTTTTAAGCAGTAAATAATTGATCCCCAACGAGTTTTGACGGGTAACTTCAAAGATATTGGCACAGTTGCCTCCTTTTTTTCAGTCTGGATTTTTTTAAAAGTGGCCAGTAAAAGATGAGAGTTATTAATTTCTTTAACGATAGCTTTAGCATCGTCCTCTATCGAAGCCATCGTTCGCATTTTTGAGATGTCTCCTATCAATAAGTTAAGTGTATGGGCGACGCAACCGTAACCAGATATATGTTTATACTTTTCATGAATGATACTTCTAGCTTTGACCATTGCACTGGCGTTGTCTGTCACTAGAGCAATAAAATTTTCTGGTCCTATTTCTATTAGAACTTCTTCTATTTTTTCTGCCATGTACTCTGCAGTATGTCGATTTGTATCAGTAGTGAAAGTTTTAAAAAACACAGGTGTAGGAGTGGTGATAATAAAATTAATAATGGCCTCGTTTCTTCTGTTGCTCCAACCATCGCACTGCAGACCCAGAGCATTGGCTTCACATATTTTAACTTTTATGTTGGCTGCGATTGTTTCGTATTCTGATTCTAGAAGTTTATTAGACAAAGAATGTCGTGAAGGCATTTTAAAAGTTGGCCTTAATTTTTGAAAGAATAACTGCCAATGTTTATTTTCCGAGATTGCAAATGGTGTTCCAGAAGCATAAATTGCTCTTGCAAACAGTTGTTCCAACTGTGCTTGCTCTTCTCTATTTGAGAAATCCATAAACCTACGTAATGTGAAACTAGAAGTTGATGCGCTACCTGTTATGCTGACAGTTGTCGAAGTTGAAGCCTCGTCCACTTCACCCTGATCTGAAAATAAATGTTTTGTTATGAGTATGACTTGAATTGAATTCAACTTCAGCAAAAAAGCCCCTTTCACCCTCCATGTAATAAGACTTTAATTTTTAAATTTTGCCCTCCACCCCTTTAACTCACATCCTTTAAAGTAAACCCATCACTATTTATTTTTAAATAAAATATCCATTCAGGCAATAAATACAACAAACTTATTATACCCCTTCAGCTACTTTTTTTAAATGCTCTTGGAGATAAATATATAGTTTACCATACATCATACTCTCTACTAAATATTTACATACCTTTCAAGGATGAATCTGCAGTACTCATCGGAGAGGCAATGGATACATTTCGACTTTCCCCTATTTTAAAGGGTTTTTTAATATCACTGGGACATTTCAGACACTTCAACAAGTGTTTTGTCATTCTTGTTGCATTTGGAACATATTCACTTGCACAAAATTTGCAAACATAAACCGTTTTTCCCTCAAGTTTTTTTATATTATATTAATTCCACACATTACTTTTTGGTTTGGTTGTTATTTTATTACCCCTTATCCTATTCATTTCGCCGATTTATGTGTCAATAAAAGAAAATAATTCTTATACTGTCTTTTGTTTGCACCTTATGACACGAAGAATTATTACAAATACATGCCTGGGATTCCCCGCGGTCCGTTTTGCGCGGTAAAAATCGATATCCGATGGCAACGCTCGGTCGCGTTTACACCGTGGCCCTTAAAGCATTATGAGAAAATTACCGTTGAGAATTTTCTACCCGAGAATATTCCCGAGAATATTCTCGTTCTCGAGAATATTCTCTGGAGAATATTCTCGCCTCACATCACTATCTATGACCACCACTATAATTGCTGTTGTGTTCATACACAGTAAAAAATCCAGTTGATTAACCACAAGAGATGTCTGATTTTATTGGCCGGATTAAATTTTTTGATTTAATTTGTAATTATTTTCTAAATCAGTTTCATAATCTTCGTTATGATTCAAACAAATTACTCATTCTCGATTACTTTAAATCGATACTGATCAAATGTATAAAAAAGACAAACATTTTAAATCATATTTCCTTGTTAAAATAATCACAATAATCACTATCAATCACCTACTGACTAAAAAATACTCAAACTTCTACACCAAGCCGCCAACACATGCGCAGTACGCAACCTTTTAATCACAAGGGAGTACCGATATCCATTCACCCCGCCGCAATCTGCAAAAATTCCATTTAATCGGCAGTAGGTATGGCGGTTTCTGTGGTAGTGCAATGTGCAATGTGAGGTTATAACGAATGAAGTGGTCAACCTGTTCTAAAATTTTACGAATATTCTTTTAAAAACTTTGTTGTTACATCATGTTGGTGAAATTATGTTTCAAAAACAAAAGAAATACGCAAAAATCTCAGATCTTGAATCCAATCCCTTGGAGGAACTCATGCACCAATGTAAGTTATTTTCCATGTATTTTCAAAGAAAAGATTTGTCATGCCAGGTCTTCATTAGTGTTTTATGTATTTATTTACAGATGAGTAAATAATTTTCGTGATTTTACTTCATATAATTATTTTCAACTTTTACACTGTAAAAAAAATTATTAAACTTTAAATCAAATTCAACCCAATTTTGACTAAATCCAGGTCCACGCCTCGCCTCCCCGGATTTTTGTTTATGATATGGGACAAAGAATTCCCATACTCTGGGAATTTGCATTACCTATCTTTTATATAATTTCATCTGTTTGTTCTTTAATGTGTTCCCTTTTCTTATGTATTATAGTATTGTCATTTAATAAATAAAACCGACGCCCTAATCAGGTACTTTATAGGGCGGAGAGGGGAAGGGCGGTGCTACTGATGATTGCATATCAATCACATTGGATTTAAGATTTAATAAAAAATGATTAGAGTATTATGGAAATTTAATCATTAGGGAAGAAAATTTTAATAAAAATTGATTTAGATGTAATCAGAATTAATTGTTAGGTTAATCAATTTTGAATAAGAAAATTTAATCACAGATCCTTCGATTTAATCAATATGCAGTGTTAATTTTTTCAATCAATCTGGCGTGGACCTGGATTTAGTCAAAATTGGGTTGAATTTGGTTTAAAATTTAATCATTTTTTTTACAGTGTATGAGTCGCGTAACGTCACTGGTATCGAGGCCGATAAAAAAGCGGGAGGGTGTTAAATTTGAACTTTTAGGCGGCCTAACTCAACTGTTTTTAAAACATATTTCAAATTTTTTAAACTGTTTAGGAATTTTTAAGACTATTATAACAAGCATATTAAAAAATTATGGAAACTTTCTAATTGTGTTTACATGACCGCTATGTGACATAAAGGAACGCATCAAAATTTTTCTTTTAGTTTCCGTACAGCATAAGAACTTTACTTACCATAAAGCAATCTGGACCCTGTAGACACGATTCTGTTCTTAAACCTCCACTTGAAAACTGCAAATAAAAAAAAATGTTAGAAAATCTTATGCATCAAAAATATCAATTATAGTTTCGTTTTGGCGATTTTGTGAATTAGCCTCTTCGATATACTCTTAATTCAAAAACAAAGACATAAATTTAAGGATTTTTAATGCTATTTAGATACAAAGAGGACAGTTTGTCCAAACAAATATCCATGTATATATTGCAAATAGATATCGGTAGTGCTGGACTGATGGGGCAGGAAAGACGTTTAGAAAAATCTAACGGGGTCTCCCCTTTTGGAAAGAGCAAATCTGGCACTGGCAGCAAAAAAAAAGCTCTAACACTTCTAGGCTTTTGTTCTTGCACCTCATAAAATAAACCAATTCTGGAATATCGATGTGTACCAATGCAAATCCAGAAATCACACTTCTGAAACTGCAACTGCATTTATAAATCGCCAGTCCTGTATCGAAATCAAAAGCTCTGCACATTACCATTTTACGGTGTTGTGTTGCACTAGCGAAAGAATTAAAGCTTTTGCATTTTCTGACACATACATATATTACCTACTTATATCGAGCGAAGAAAATTCCGCATTTTCTATATATTTATATATATGTATATACAGAAATTTCTCTATATTATTGTACAGTGGTGCACTTGTACTGTCAAAGAAATTCGACATTTATTTTACTATTGTCTGTTAGCAGCCAAAAGTTTTGGACCAACATGGTAAAGTAGTTTGGCGCGAGCCGCTACATCTTACTCGTCCTCGCCGAACATTTTGGATATAAGGTCTCTTATTTTCCATGTATTTTCAAAGAAAAGATTTGTCATGCCAGGTCTTCATTAGTGTTTTATGTATTTATTTACAGATGAGTAAATAATTTTCGTGATTTTACTTCATATAATTATTTTCAACTTTTACACTGTAAAAAAAATTATTAAACTTTAAATCAAATTCAACCCAATTTTGACTAAATCCAGGTCCACGCCTCACCTCCCCGGATTTTTGTTTATGATATGGGACAAAGAATTCCCATACTCTGGGAATTTGCATTACCTATCTTTTATATAATTTCATCTGTTTGTTCTTTAATGTGTTCCCTTTTCTTATGTATTATAGTATTGTCATTTAATAAATAAAACCGACGCCCTAATCAGGTACTTTATAGGGCGGAGAGGGGAAGGGCGGTGCTACTGATGATTGCATATCAATCACATTGGATTTAAGATTTAATAAAAAATGATTAGAGTATTATGGAAATTTAATCATTAGGGAAGAAAATTTTAATAAAAATTGATTTAGATGTAATCAGAATTAATTGTTAGGTTAATCAATTTTGAATAAGAAAATTTAATCACAGATCCTTCGATTTAATCAATATGCAGTGTTAATTTTTTCAATCAATCTGGCGTGGACCTGGATTTAGTCAAAATTGGGTTGAATTTGGTTTAAAATTTAATCATTTTTTTTACAGTGTATGAGTCGCGTAACGTCACTGGTATCGAGGCCGATAAAAAAGCGGGAGGGTGTTAAATTTGAACTTTTAGGCGGCCTAACTCAACTGTTTTTAAAACATATTTCAAATTTTTTAAACTGTTTAGGAATTTTTAAGACTATTATAACAAGCATATTAAAAAATTATGGAAACTTTCTAATTGTGTTTACATGACCGCTATGTGACATAAAGGAACGCATCAAAATTTTTCTTTTAGTTTCCGTACAGCATAAGAACTTTACTTACCATAAAGCAATCTGGACCCTGTAGACACGATTCTGTTCTTAAACCTCCACTTGAAAACTGCAAATAAAAAAAAATGTTAGAAAATCTTATGCATCAAAAATATCAATTATAGTTTCGTTTTGGCGATTTTGTGAATTAGCCTCTTCGATATACTCTTAATTCAAAAACAAAGACATAAATTTAAGGATTTTTAATGCTATTTAGATACAAAGAGGACAGTTTGTCCAAACAAATATCCATGTATATATTGCAAATAGATATCGGTAGTGCTGGACTGATGGGGCAGGAAAGACGTTTAGAAAAATCTAACGGGGTCTCCCCTTTTGGAAAGAGCAAATCTGGCACTGGCAGCAAAAAAAAAGCTCTAACACTTCTAGGCTTTTGTTCTTGCACCTCATAAAATAAACCAATTCTGGAATATCGATGTGTACCAATGCAAATCCAGAAATCACACTTCTGAAACTGCAACTGCATTTATAAATCGCCAGTCCTGTATCGAAATCAAAAGCTCTGCACATTACCATTTTACGGTGTTGTGTTGCACTAGCGAAAGAATTAAAGCTTTTGCATTTTCTGACACATACATATATTACCTACTTATATCGAGCGAAGAAAATTCCGCATTTTCTATATATTTATATATATGTATATACAGAAATTTCTCTATATTATTGTACAGTGGTGCACTTGTACTGTCAAAGAAATTCGACATTTATTTTACTATTGTCTGTTAGCAGCCAAAAGTTTTGGACCAACATGGTAAAGTAGTTTGGCGCGAGCCGCTACATCTTACTCGTCCTCGCCGAACATTTTGGATATAAGGTCTCTTTTTGATTCTGGTCAAAATGTGGTCTGTTCTTCAGCCACCCCAGTGGCGGATTTAGGGGTGGGAAGTGTAGCCCCCCCCCCAAGGGCCTTGTACAGGGTGTCCCATTTTCGGCACTTTTGCGGGGTATCTCCCTTATTTTTAAAGATAGAGGGTTGCGGTTTTCGCGACAGTGTGCTACTTTTTGATGAAACGAAAGATGGCATTAAAATATTTTTCGTGGCCCCCTTCGTTTTTGACATACAGGGCGAAATTGATTTTTTTCCATTTTCGGACCCCCCTCGCATTTCAGTTATCTTGTAACTTATAAAAAAAATAAAAATGGATCCTATTAGAGTTTTCTACGTAGAATCGAGTGGCGTGGTTAGATTTTCATCAGATGTGATATTTTTCGAGATATTAACCAAATACATGTTTTTTTAAATGGAACACCCTGTATATTTCTTAACCATTAAGTTTCCCCTTTCGAGAGCTTTTCAAAAATATATAACACTTTATAGTTATTTTTTATTTTTAGCCCTTAAATCGAACTATTTAATTTTAAACTTTAATTTTGCTTAGTTGGCCGTGTTTAACAAGTGGTTTAACGTCAATTCAGGTATTTAGATTTAAAAAAGAAACTGGTTAAATCCTGTATTTTCATTAATTTATTAAAATTGGTATTATTTTTAACCTACAACACTACTTGTTATCTAGAGATATAGAAAATCCTAACTAGAACTAAAACTGTTTAGTTTTTAATCACTTAAAGATTAAATTAGTTGTCTTGAATTATTAATAGCAAATAAAAGTCAAATTTAAAAACAAAACATACAAAACTTTAGGTAACGAAAAAAGTTAGTCCATTTAATCCATTCTAGCTCTTTTCGTTACCTAAAGTTTTGTATGTTTTGTTTTTAAATTTGACTTTGTTTGCTATTAATAATTCAAGACAACTAATTTAATCTTTAAGTGATTAAAAACTAAACAGTTTTAGTTCTGGTTAGGATTTTCTATATATCTAGATAACAAGTAGTGTTGTAGGTTAAAAAATATACCAATTTTAATAAATTAATGAAAATACAGGATTTAGCCAGTTTCTTTTTTAAATCTAAATACCTGAATTGACGTTAAACCACTTGTTAAACACGGCCAACTACGCAAAATTAAAGTTTAAAATTAAATAGTTCGATTTAAGGGCTAAAAATAAAAAATAACTATAAAGTGTTCATATTTTTGAAAAGCTCTCGAAAGGGGAAACTTAATGGCTAAAAAATATACAGGGTGTTCCATTTAAAAAAACATTTATTTGGTTAATATCTCGAAAAATATCACATCTGATGAAAATCTAACCACGCCACTCGATTCTACGTAGAAAACTCTAATAGGAACCATTTTTACTTTTTTTATAAGTTACAAGATAACTGAAATGCGAGGGGGGTCCGAAAATGGAAAAAAATCAATTTCGTCCGGTATGTCAAAAACGAAGGGGGCCACGGAAAATATTTTTATGCCATCTTTCGTTTCATCAAAAAGTAGCATACTGTCGCGAAAACCGCAACCCTCTATCTTTAAAAATAAGGGAGATACCCCGCAAAAGTGCCGAAAATGGGACACCCTGTACAAACAGGACTTCAATAGCGAATTTTATAAAAATAAGTATTGTACCATAGACATTAACCATTTCTACATAGTCTATAAAATATTATAAACAAAAACAAACATTTTGCCGCCTATGTAAGGTCTTTTAAATGAATTATACCAAAAAATATGAATAGTAGATCAATACTAATACGTAACACAAAAAATGCAAGCCTTTTTTGGTATTTTTGATTTACATGCTCTTAGATTGTTTCTGAAAACATTCCTTACACATCTGACTGCGACCTTATCAAAATCTGCACAGGATAATTTTATGGCTTCTAAACAAGACAAATAACCCAATAATTTTTATTTCAACAAATCTCTCTCTGGAAAGTAAATTTTTTCGAAAAACAGTTTTTTAGAAAATGGATTAACGAAATTTTTCAAAAATATTTTCTCGAAAACATATTTCGAACCTACAGTTTTTCAAAGATGTCCTGACCTCTTTTTTCCAGGAGCTTTTTAGAAAACGGATTTATGAAATATATTGAAAATATTTTCTCCAAAAACCCGTATTTCGAAAGTACATTTTTTCAAAAATATTTCCGAGCAAATACACTCATCCACAAAAAAGTGACGAACCGAAAATTTACTTCTACTGTGACTCGAAATATCTTTTAAACGGTTTGTAGCAAGATATTGAGGTTTTAACTGTTAGATAGGATAGAACCATTTGTTGGCAAAAATGTTGTTATTAGTTTTTAGCTTTTTATTATTTTTATTCCAATAAACAGGGTAAAAAAAGAAGAATGTTTTTTTGCTAATTTTTGAAACGCCCTGTGGAGTGCCATGACAACCAAAACTCAACTAATAAAAAACCATTATTTAGGATAGTCCTTTAGCAACATTTTGTTTTCTGAATCATTTTCCTACCTGTTCGGTAACCTGAGATTCGGCTTTTTAAAGAAATTATAACGTTTTAGCGTAAAAATAATGGTCAGTGGTCGAGTGTACTATTTTCAGATGAATCTCGAGTTTGTTTGCATTCAATCGATGGACGGCGAAGAATTGGGAGATGGGCAGGAGAAAGGTACTCAGAAGGAATGTTTGTGGAAAAAGAAAATTTTGTAGGTGGGTCTGTAATGGTGTGGGCTGGGATTTCCACTGAATACCGTACCAATTTATGTATAGTAAGAAACAGCCTAAATGCTCAGGGGTACAGGGTCTTCCAACGAGGACTGAACAGGGGCTCATTTTTGAGCTTCCTTGTATTTAAAGAAAAATCTAAAATAGCCAATCGATGTACTTTTTCCTGCAGAATTCAAAAATGAAACCAAAAATTTATTTGAACCAGAAACAAAAGAGTTACGCTATGGATAAGGTGTTTTTTAAATGGAACATAGCTTTTTTTATACGATTTTCGGAACGAGTGATTTTTTTTATGTCCGTTCTGATTAAAATATTTAATATTGTGACAGCTATTTTTATTAAATTTTAATGTTTTATCCAGTATAATTTAACTTCAACCTGTTTGAAACATACACTACGTAATAAAGGTAAAATCACCTTGAAATCCTTCAAAGTCAAAACATTTGACAAATTTACTATAATATTGCCGAAATGAAATATTCATTAGATGAGAGATTGCAGATTGTTATGTTGTTCTACAAATGCCAAGAAAATGCAAGAGAAGCAAGGAGAAGATTTATTGCAAATTTTCACAGAAATATATCCGTCAATACTATTCTAAGGATAAAGAACCTATTCGAGGAAAATAAAACATTACATGACAGAAAAAGAATTCCAACTCTATATACTAACTAAAAAAAAACACTAGTAATTTAAATGTTCAATGTGACCTCCGTTGTTCTCGAAACAAGAGCGATAACCTCTTTGTAGCCTTTCCAAACTTGCTGTTATAATGTGATTTTCCTGGTTAAGGCGATTTATTTCGTTCACAATTTTCTGCATGATCTCATCAATATCGTGGTTTCGCTGCTGGTATACCACGTTCTTTAAATGGCCCCAAAGAAATGAGTCTAATACTGACATATCGGGACTATTGGGTGGCCAAGCATAGGTTCCATTTCTACCAATCCATTCTTCGTGGCGTCCGTTTAAATATTGAATAACTTCACGCACGGCATGCGGAGGGGCACCATCATGTTGCCAAATTAAATTTTGATATTCTTCCAATGGTAAATCTTCCAAAAAGTTCTCAATTTCGTTTTCTAAGAACTCGTAGTATCTCTGTCCATTTAAAGTGCCGTTAAAAAATATTGGTCCCAAAATTCTATTATTTTTTATGCCACACCAAACATGGATTGAAGTCCTTCCCTGAAATTTAATTGTCTGAAATTTTCTTGGATTTCCAACGGCCCAGTGAGGATTATTATGTCTATTGAAAACCCCCGATGTTGTGAATGTGGCTTCGTCAGTCCATAAGATATTTCTGAATAAATTAGGGTCTTCGTTTTCTTGCCGAATCACAATTTGGGAAACAAATTGGAAGCGAAGTTCTTTTTGTGCCGGTGTTAGATGTTGAAGTGGAAGGATATGATAAGGCTTAAATTTATGATTTCTTAAAGTCCTGTGGGTAACTCTTCTGCGTCTTACACCGCCGCCGTATTGAACGTCCCGAACTGCGTCCGAAATTGATTTGGTTGGATTCAGTCGAAAATAATTCACAATGGCACGGTCTCGATTTCTTTTCCTTTCTGGAATTCTTTTTCTGTCATGTAATGTTTTATTTTCCTCAAATAGGTTCTTTATCCTTAGAATAGTATTGACGGATATATTTCTGTGAAAATTTGCAATAAATCTTCTCCTTGCTTCTCTTGCATTTTCTTGGCATTTGTAGAACAAGATAACAATCTGCAATCTCTCATCTAATGAATATTTCATTTCGGCAATATTATAGTAAATTTGTCAAATTTTTTGACTTTGAAGGATTTCAAGGTGATTTTACCTTTATTACCTAGTGTATGTTTCAAACAGGTTGAAGTTAAATTATACTGGATAAAACATTAAAATTTAATAAAAATAGCTGTCACAATATTAAATATTTTAATCAGAACGGACATAAAAAAAATCACTCGTTCCGAAAATCGTATAAAAAAAGCTATGTTCCATTTAAAAAACACCTTATCCATAGCGTAACTCTTTTGTTTCTGGTTCAAATAAATTTTTGGTTTCATTTTTGAATTCTGCCGGAAAAAGTACATCGATTGGCTATTTTAGATTTTTCTTTAAATACAAGGAAGCTCAAAAATGAGCCCCTGTTCAGTCCTCGTTGGAAGACCCTGTACCTACAATGGTGGACAATCAAACTTTTAAACCATAAACCAGTAAACTCACCAAATGTCTCAAGGGAAACCGGCTTTTCGGTGTATTGTGTCTGTCTATATTCTTTATAATCTCTGATATTATATAGTCAATTAACGGTCAGGAAAAACAAAGCAAAGTTATACACTAATAATTAAATACAAATTGATTAAAAATTTTATCGGGGTTAGCTGTTAATTTAATCAATTTTGACTAAAAAAATTTAATCACCGATCCCTTAATTTATCAATAACCAGTGTTAATTTTTTAAATCTATCTGGCGTGGACCTGCGTTTAATCAGAATTGTTTTGATTTTGATTTAAAATTTAATAATTATGTTCAAGAGCGCTAAAATAAATTTGCACAATAAGAACGATTAAAAAAATGAAATTGATTTTTTTTATTTAAACAAAAATACCTTGAAATGTTATTTTTATGTCCCCCACATAAGCAGTAGATAGACCTTATATAAAATAAACCTTTACACTAACAACTTGTCTATTATATTAAAATTTAAAAATAAGTCAGTCTTTCCTGCCTAAGTTCACGAACAATAGTGCAAAAACCAACATCACGATTTATAGGAGTACTTAGTGAAAAAAATCGCCAAAGCCTCTATTATCTCCAAGACAAACGTGATATGAACATTTCCTTTATATCTTGGCATAATTATAGAGTATGTTTGACGTAAAAGGTTTATAAAGACAATAAAAGCAGAGGAGTTGTGTTTTTATTAAATGAAATCATAATTTTTATGAGCACTCCTACTCCTATGGCATTACCAACGCTTTACTCCATACTAATATTAAATGTCTTTTCTGCATAAATAAGCACCTTGAAATGACGGGCCCGATATTATGTGGTATTACAGTAAATAATAGTACCTATTCATACAGGATAATTTTTTAGTGGCGTGTTATTTACGTAGAAATTAATGAAAAGTATAAAACTCATTATTATTGTTATTTATGTTTATTATTACGATGGCGGGAAAAGGGATTCTTTAAGTGAGCAATGTGAGCAACGATGTATTTTGAACAACGAAAAAGACTGTTGTTAATATCAACCTGACTCAGACAGTATTGGATCGAGTGAAGTGCAGCCTGCAGCTAAAAACAAGTACTGGAATACACATGTATACACTCCTTAAATGTTAAATCAATATCACTACAATTCCGATTAAATCCAGGTCCACGCCAGATTGATTTAAAAAATTAACACTTGTTATTGATTAAAGTAAGAGATCCGTGATTAAATTTTCTTATTGAAAAGTGATGGAAAGCATCACGCCACTCATTTTGTGAAATCGATGCAAAATGCTCGTTGATGGCTGCTTCAATCTCTTCTTCTGAAGTAAAACGTCGTCCACGCAGTTTCTTTTTCAGGTTAAAAAATAACACACATTGCCAGATCGGGTGAATAAGGAGGGTGTTCGATAACCTTAATGTGATTTTCACGCAAAAAGTTCAAAGTTATCTCAGCAGTATGGGAAGGGGCATTATCGTGGTGAAGCATCAGACCTCTAACGTTCAATCCTTGAAACATTTTAGGCAGGCATTGTTGCGTGTACCAGTTCGCTGTAACACTTTTCTGCCCTTCTAGCTTAATTGCTGCCAGAAGTCCTGTACTGCGGAAAAATACGGTGTACAGAACTTTCTTCATGGCTCGTTGTTTTTTCACGGTGGTGGGTGTTGGGTCACCTTCAAACACTCCTACTCTACTTTCCTGGCGTGTTGGTACGTCATAAAAAGGAATATAGGTTTCGTCCCCTGTGATAATCTTAGAAATTATGCGGTGACCTCGTTGTCCTAGTAACTGTAAAGTTTTCTGGCTAATTCGAACACGTTGTGCTTTTTGTTGTTCTGTAAGGTTATGTGGAACCCATCGTGAAAGAATTTTTCTGACCCGCAACTCTTGATGAAGAATCGTATGTATTGCCGCGGATCCTATCTTTAGAGCCTCCTCTATCATTGCAAAAGTGCATCGATTGTCCTCTGTAATCATTCTCCTAACAGCGTTAATGTTTCCGAGAGTTGCTGCTGAACGAGGTCGCCCTGTATGTTCTTCGTCCTGTAAAGAACTACGGCCTCTACGACACTCTGCAAACCATCTAAAGACAGTTGCACGGGATGGTGCGTCATCACCAAATGCCGTATGCAATCGTTGCAAACACTGTTCTTCAGATAAACCAACTTTAAAATCGTAGAATATCATTGCCCGATAGTGCTTTCGTTTTAACTCCATATATACCTCCTTGCAAATATGTTTCGCTTACGGCTATCTAAAGAAAACTGACAGAACCGAACCAAGGTAAACACGATTTTAGAATATCAATCTTCAACGCAAGCGCAGTAAAAACTTCCTAGCGTCTGCGTAGTTGCCACATCTCAAAAATTGCAGAGCGGCCCTCGTACAACAGACATCGTTATCGTTGTTACAGAAATAAAATCGGCTGCTGTAGGAACGACTTTTCAAAGTTTCCGTTTTTGGCATACTCCTTTTCTTGAAAATTAGTTTCACTGCCATGTTAGTTCGTACCATGTTAGAACATACTGTTTGTTCAAAATTTTTTAATATATAAGTAAAATTCTCCTTCCTTATCGTTATTACAGGAATAAAATAAACGATACAGAGAAATTTAATAATTATTACAAGAGCAGTATGTTTATTTTCAGTAAACAAAACATTTAGAAGTTACATACAATACTTGGTAACATTAATTAATGGCGAAACATACTACACATAATTCAAGTGAATTTAAGTCAAATATAGTACCGTACCTTAATAATAATTGGCAGTCACAAAATAAAACACACAACTTTAGTCTAATTGTCTCATTCGGCTGCGCTAAACTTTTGGAAATTTCAGTTTTTGACATATTTATTTTCTTGAAAATGAATTTCACTAATACTAGTACGTACCATGTAAGAACACATTGTTTGTTCAAAAATTATTATTTATATTTAAATAAAATTTACAGACTGTTTCGCTAGTTCTTTGTGAGCACCACACCTTGACAAGACTAACACCCAGCGGCAGCGCCATATTGGAATAGAGTTGCCCGATTTTGATTAAAAGGTTTATTTAATCAAGTGTGATTGTTTTGTCGCACTTAATAAGAAATGATTTAAAATATTTGCATATTTTTGTTGACCTACAGTATCGATTAAAAATAATCGAAAATGTGTATTTTGTATAAATAACAATAATAATCATAAAATTGAAATACAGATTGATTAAAAATTCAATCAAGTAAAAAATATAATCACATTACTGTGTAGTTTTAATATTTAGTTCAAATCCAACCGGTTAATACGTCACGGTATTGATAGTATTGTTTTCGCAAAAGTTTATAAACTTGTTAGCATTAGTTTTTGCTGGTGTATTTTAAGGTTTTAGGTCTATTTTCTATTAGTTTATAATCTAATACCCTGTTTAATTTTCACATATTATGCCTATAAAGGACGGTCTCCTATTCGATTCCAATATATTCTGATGCAACCAACGCCTATGATGGAAAGCCTAGCATTTACCACAGTCTTCTATTTATTATTTTTTTGATGTGCCTTGTATCCTAAAATGTTTCCGAATTCTCCAGGACTAGCAAAGGACATATAAACGATTCCGGCCGGCTTTCGTTGTTGATTTTATGTTCAGTCTTAGGAACGTGTTAACTTGCTGTCTGTAAAAAAGGTTATGGTGTCAGTCTAATAACATAGTTGATGTTAGAAAAGCAGAAGTGTGTTCAGTATTTCGGCCGCCGGCCGTACGGAACTTAAGTCGATTGCAGAGAGTATCGTGCAGTTATACTTAACAAGGAAGGTGTTAAACCCAACCAAATTAAAGAACGAACGACTAAGTCATGTTATAATGGTGTTTTCAGTCACTAATGGGTCTCCGGTGGCCGAGTTGGTACGGCGCCAGCTTTGCAACCGAGAGGCGCGGGTTCGAATCACCCTTCGATCATGGATATTTTGTGATTATTGTTGGAAGGTGGTAGAGGAATTCTTCCTCGACCGAGGTGGTATCACCCCAAACATCCTCTTAAAGGGCTGGTGAAATCCCTACGGATGATTCCAGCTCTGGATGTGTGAGTCGATTCCCCAGTACACCCACCGTACATAGTACTTAGACTTCGGTCTTCGTAGGCTGTCAGAAGATAAAAAGAAACTAAACAAAGTCAAAAATTAGTCCCTAGGAATCCCTCGAACACGGTTCATATTAAATCACTCCCTTAAAATTGTGGTGCTATGTGACCGTCTAGTAAAAAAATAGGATGACGGCATAAACAGGTAAAGGGATATCAAAAATTATAACTTTCACACAAGAACTCCATAACAGTGGTATAGAAAACTGGTGTAAGGATTATCAGCACCGACGAGTCGATATTGTAAGTCACTTTTTGGGATTTGGGATGCATCATAGAAGGGGGAAAACTATAGATATTTAAAATGATTTATTATCATAACTAATAGGTTTTTTTTGCCCCAAGTCAAAAAAAGGAATTGGCCACCGTTTTCTGAATTATATTTTATCCATTTGATTAACCATTTAAAAATATTATATTCTTGTTATACAATATAACAGTGATAAACCGTATAGATTCTACAGGCGGAATGTAATAACATCACTGATGCCTAAGGGAAAATGCAACGATTAATCTAAACACTTTTCCACTATGAAAATCAAACATATTTATGACAGTTTTCATTTTGTGCAAAAACATTATAAGGGTTTGTTATTCGGCTTTTATAATATATTCAATATCAGCATTTTAGCATTCACATTAAATACGTTTGCATTTCCAACAATAGAAATTTCAGTGACGGCAAAGTTTTTAAATTCGGCAGTCAAAATCTCATGTTATTTTGTTGATAGGGTATAATCTTTTTAGTAGAACACAGCATGGATTTGGATATCTTAGGGGTAGGTCGACGCAGACAGCTGTATTTGAGTTTACTGAACGTATCTTGGTGTCTTTGGATAACGGTTTGATCCCTTTGGGAGTATTTCTCGACTTCGCAAAAGCCTATGATACTTTAAATTGCAATATTTTGCTTCGTAAGCTGGAAATATATGGAATTCGAGGAATGGCCCTTGAATAGGTTCGTTCCTATCTTTCAAAAAGGAATCAGAAAGTCGTAATAGGTACAGGGTGGACCAGGTTATGTCCGATAGAGCAAAATTAAAATTGGGAATCCCACAGGGAAGCGTTTTGGGACCACGTTTGTTTGTTATTTATATAAATGATATAACCGAGTTACTTCCTGTAGAGAATAACTGTACAATTACAAATTACGCCGACGACATTAAGTATCTGATTACGGTCATGAGTTTGCCTTCCCTTAACAATGAGGTTAAACGAATGATGATGGGATCAAATTAATGCTTCAGAAGAAACAAACTAATTTTAAATACCTTAAAAACCAATGCAATTTTATTTAAGACAAAAAGGCCCCCAATAAAACAACCAGATAGTATTTCTGTTAATAGTTTAGTGATCCAGAACCGAGTCTAGAACTTACAAAAACAACCAAATTTCTAGGAATCGTCTTGGACAATACTTCATCGTGGGACAGCTATGTAGAATATGCTCTTAAGAAATTAAATAAGGTCTGTTATTTACACCCCGCGCATATTATCTAAATATTTGGATAGGCAAACTTGTAGAATGGTTTACAATGCGAATTTTGAGTGTTATACTAGGTATGGAGTTGGCCTGTATGGGAAGTGTAGAGATGTGGAACGGCTATTTATGTCAAAAAAAACTAAGAATTATATTTGGGTACGGTAGTCGAGAATCTTGTAGAGGTAAATTCAGAGGGAATAAGCTACTCACGGTCGCTGCAGTTTATATACAGGAATGTGTTTTATCTTTCTTTAGGAATCGCTCACTGTTTGACAATAGTGTACCACAAAATGTATACTCACCAATAACACTAAATTATGAACTTCTTAAACACAGACTTACAATATAATAATATGAGACGGGGGCATATTACAACTGTATTAAATTTTAAAATAGTCTTCCAAATAATATTAAAGTTTCTGAAAATATGAAAAATCTGAAGAAGTGTGTATTTAAATTGCTAATAGACACTGAACCATACAGTGTCGAAGAATATTTTATGAGAATTGGTAGTAGTTAGTGAACTGTATTATTATTAAAATTATTATTATTATTATTATTATTATTATTATTATTATTATTATTATTATTATTATTCGGCTTTTACCTATATATTCAAAACCTACATTTTAGCATTCACATCAAATACGTTTGCATTGTCCAACAATAGACATTTCAGTGACGGCAAAGTTTTTATCGGCAGTCAACATTTCATGTTATTTTGTTAAATTTTAAAATAAGTATCAATGTAGTTTTCTAATATATTTATTTCGAATGACAAGAAAAGATTTTGCTTTACATGGCTGAAATCTGTCACTCAGCTTCACTAAAAAGGTTTAAGATTTAGTACTGGTTTAAATTAAGACCTTCTAATTGATCAGTTAGGTTTTGTTCTGCGATTTGCTTGGTTTCCAAATGATTTTCTGATCTTGGAACGTGTTGCAAAAATGAATTTAGTTCTATTATTGTGGAAAGTGCGTACTAAAATTGTCATCTTCTTCGAAAATTTGCGAAACAAATTTATAGTATTAAATTTACTTGTCTTATTCTTACACTGGTTATAGTATGAAACTTTCGGTTAGACCGGTTTATCGTTGGTGAATCTGGCAGTAACACTCCTAAATTTTTAATAGGCTATTTGTGTGAGGTAGCTAAGTCCTGGGCTCGTAGTTTGAAACTTTAAAATGCTAAGCACTTTGAGACGCTTAGCGCAAATGACGTAAATTTCCGATTATCACGTGCTTGTCGACGAGTTTTTAACGTTTTGGGAAAAGCGTTCAGTATTTTGAAAACGACTACCGCGTGGTGATCGTTGGGTAAGACAAAGAAATTTACATTTTGTCCTATATGCAAAAATGTCCTACAAATGCAAAAATCTGTTTTACATCTGCAATTTGTGTAAACAAAATTGTGAGGTTATGCACTGAGGAAAATGATCTAATAAAACAGTACTGCTAAGAATTATTTTGTACGGATAACAATTTTTTTATTAACCAGTATTATTTAAATTATTGGGGTAGTAACACAGGTTAACAACTACAGCAATTCCTGAACTGCTAGAACGTCATTTATAAACAGTATGCATTAGTAGCATTACCAATACAATTCTGTCTTATTCCGTCCAGTCCTAATACAACTTTCTTATAAGGGTAAAAATTTCATTTCTTACTATTACACGTTAATAAGTATAATACAACGCTTTATTACCTTCGCAAAATTGTCATGCAACTGTAAAAAATCTTTTTGTATCTGTTATTATTTAAAATCCCAAAGAGGGCGGGGATTAACATTTCCGCACAATATCATTGCCCATCGGCGGTTTATCGTTTCAGTATGGTTCTAGGAGGAGACCAAGTATAAGCTTTTTGCGTTTCGGTGTGTCCGTATTTCATCTTTTCAAAATGGAAGCCATTTCGACAGATTGGGGATGTCGTGATGTGATCTTCTTAGTGGGTTTGTGTTTTTGTTGTTGTTGTCTTAGTTGTTTGTGCAAATCAGTGGAACAAGAGAAATCTTTTTATACCAAAGTTTTAATTATCAGTGTTCCATATTTTAAAAATAGTCTTAATTATACGAACGAGGTCTATGAAAAAATCCGAATTAATTTTGTGAATAATGTCTTAAATTTAAATTAACTTTGATATCCTACAGCTCGAGATCTGAAAATGGACTCAGTTATCGGAAAACAAATTGAAGTTTCACATCTTAGTACCACTAGTATCAAGTTTTTTTCTATTTGTAATACTACTGGTACTATGTAGTCTGATATCTCTGATATCTCAAACCGTTTTCGAAATTTCAAAGCTGAAACAGACTAATTGTCAACTGACTAAATTTTGAAAATAAGTGAACTTACATAAGTATTGGACACTTCACAAAATTAATTTGAAATGTTAAGAGGAAACCAAAAATTTAATAATATAAATGATTTTTTATTATCACGCTTTTTTAATAGATCCTATATAGTTAAGAATATTTCTAAAATATGCTATATTTATAATTATAAAGACTTCTGACTTGCATAAAAAGTTTTTTCCAATAATTTGCACTTAACAGAAACCCACTAGTAACACCCTATATACCTATGAGAAAATGTTGCTACTCTAATAAAACAGTTCTATAACTGCAATTCGAAATATTAAATAACCCCAGCAATAAGACAAGCGGTCCTAATACAACTGAATGTTAAGGGTAATAGTCTCAAATTTTACCGGCAATAAGATAAATGCATACAGCATACGACACAGTTTCGTTAGCCCAAAAAAATGGGGTTATACAAGCTGCTATTTCGTATTATAACGACTATACAACGGAATTTTAGTGGCTATTGCACAGCTGTATTTTAGTTATGCTCTCAATTTTTTACTGACTAAGTCGCCATATTGCTACCACAGTAAGACGGTCTAGCAATTTGTGTTGTATTGAAGCAGCAAAGCGCGTTGCTGTCCCATATAGTATTAAACAGTTGCATAAAGAGTTTAAGAATTCTTATAAGGAATAATTAGCTTTTTTCTCAGTGTGGATAAGTCACTAGTCAGTAAAGTCTTTGAGTCAGTCAAGAATATTAGCATGAAAATGGATGAAATCACCAACGCACAGGTAACTGCAGATACATTGAAAACCAATTATACACAAATTTCCGATCAGCTTAATTCTAAGCTTTCCGATCTAAAAAAGGGTGTTCTTACGGCCGTGGACTCGGACCTGAAGGAGTTTAAGGATAGTGTCTTAACATCCATTAATTATATATCTGAAAAGCCATCTTATGCTTCTATACTAGCTAAGAAATCGTCGATAATGATAAGCCCAAAAAATATTGATGTACCCCTTGTTGACATGAAGTCTGAAATATTGTCTAATGTTAACCCCATTAATGAAGACATTAACCTGATTGATGTGAGGGATACCCGTAAAGGTGGCTTGGTTGTGTCCTGTAGTAACGACGCTGAGTCTATCAAGTTTAAAAAACTATTGGGTGATAAGTTAGGAGACAAGTATGACGTAAGGGAACTCACCTCATTAAATCCTAGGCTCCGCGTGGTCGGTCTAACTAAAAACATGAGTACTGACACGGTATTGGACTATATAAAACGGGGCAATAGGCACTTATTCACTGAAGGTAGTATTTGTCAGGTTCTCAACGTTCAGCCCACAAACACTAATATATTCATGGCTTTGCTCCAGGTAGATATTGCTACGTATAAGAATATCTTAAGCACGGGAAAATTAATGATTGCCTACGACCGATGCACTGTTTACGACGCAATCGAGCACACACAATAAAAGAATGCAATTCAGAAAGTCTCAAATGTGTTCATTGCAGCAATTTTAATGTCTCCAAGAATGCCAAGCTGCGTACAGACCATGCAGTTTGGGATAATCGGTGTCGTGTATACACGAATGCATTGGCAAGGTTTAAAGCGAACATTTTTAAATCTGAATAGCAACTAAGGGCGATCAGGCCGAGTGATCAAGATTTGAGGCCTGAGACTGATAGTGATAACGAAGTGTCCGGTTATAGCATGCGCGAGGATCACACTGATTCGTTTAGGTGGTACTATCAAAATGTAGGAGGACTATAGGTACGAAGACGGTTGATCTTTTCAACGTGATATCAACTGTAAGTGATGAATACGATGGTTTTATGTTTACAGAAACTTGGTTGCGAAGCGATATATTGAACAGTGAGTTGTTCGATTCTGGTACATTCAATGTATTTCGCAGTGATCGCGATTTTCTTGCGACTGACACTAAACGAGGTGGCGGTGTTCTGTTTGCGCTTAATAACAAAATTAATGCATCACAAATTAGTTTGGAATCTTTTTCATCGCTGTTTAACGATATTAAATTTATTGACTTATTACTGGTCAAAATAACAATTAATTATCGCGTTCTGTATGTCTTGGTATGTTATATACCGCCGTCTTCTAGTAATGATGTATATGAAACGGTATTTGAAGCAGTATCAGAATTATATTGTATTTATGGCTCAGATGTCTTGTTCATTGACGATTTTAATATGCCCGAATATAGTAACTGTATCACGAATCGTGTTTCTTCGCCTAATTTTAACTCTTTGTCAAAATTTTGTAATTTCTTTGACTTGATAAATTATAATAAGGTAAAAAACTTTCAGGATCGCTTGCTTGATCTGGCTCTGTCTAACATGGTTTGCAGGGTGAGTGAGGCCTTTGATGCCTTGCTTCCCCAAGGCGGCTACCATCCTGCTTTGTCTGTGGAGCACGATATTTCTAACAAAAAGTCTAAAGCACACCCAGCAAGGGTAGACTGTGAGTTTAATTTTAAGAGGGCTGACTTTCCTAGTCTCTATGCTGCGATGTCTGCTGTTGACTGGTCTTTTCTGAGAGAATTTAATAATGATGTGAATTTAATGGTACAATCTTTTACCGAAAAGAACGTAAGTTTATTCAGGTCCCATGTACCTACTAAAAGACCGGCCTTGGCCGTTTATCCACCATGGTTTAATGGAGCGGTGATAAGTAAGTTGAAGCGTAAAGATAAATTACGGCGAAAATTCAGGGAAACAGGCAACACCCAGTTTTATGAGCAGTTTGTTAATTTGCGTTCGGAAATAAAAACTGAAGTTAAATTACTACATACTAACTATGTTCGTAATATGGAAGCCAACATTTCCGAAGAACCAAACAGATTTTGGTCTTATTTAAATATAAAGAATAACAGCTCCACGATGCCATATACTATGAATTATCAGAATAAGATTGTAGACGAACATCAGAGGGTTGTCGATAGTTTTGTTAATTTGTTTTCGGAGACTTTTCAGGATGGTACCACGTCCCCTGCCTCTTTCGATCTGCTAGAGGATGCAGCACTGTCGAATAATTATCCCATTTGTATTTTAACATCTTTTATTGAGGCTGATATTAAAAAAGCTATAAATAAACTAAAGCCGAATCTGACAATGGGTCCCGATTTCATTCCATCATTTATTATTAAAGATTGTTCTCCTGTATTGTTGTATCCGTTGACTTTAATCTTTAATACAATTTTGTCGACGTCATGTTTTCCGGACTCTTGGAAAGTCTCCCGCATTTCTCCGGTATTTAAGAAGGGTGACCGCAGTGACATTAATAACTACCGCCCTGTTGCCATAATTTGTAATTTTAGTAAGGTGTTCGAGACTGTGCTTCATGCATTTTTGGGTGGGCACGTCTCGAACATGATATCTGATCATCAGCATGGATTTATAAGTGGTAAGTCGACCGTCACTAATCTTGTGTGTACTACTCAGTATCTCTGTGAACGGCTGGATGGACAGAGTCAGGTGGATGTTATCTACACAGATTTTTCAAAGGCATTTGACAGACTTGACCATGGCATCTTGATTAGTAAACTGACATCCTTTGGTTTTTCAGGGCCGTTAATAGAATTAGTAAGGTCATATCTTTATAACAGATATCAATATGTGCAGTCCCGTGGTTACAGGTCTGTCAGATTTATGCAGACTTCTGGTGTGCCCCAAGGATCCGTACTTGGGCCACATTCTTTAATATTTTTATTAATGACATTGTTTCGGGATTGGAGGTCGACTGCTTGCTTTATGCTGATGATCTTAAACTTTTGTGCGAAATATTCTCTCCTGAGGACACTAGGCTTCAGAATAGCTTGAATGTGGCTTTTGATTGGTGCCGAAAAAATAAACTTCCACTTAATCCTTCAAAATGTAATGTTGTGTCTTTTACTCGTAAACTAAATCCAACAATTTATAATTATGATGTGGATGACGTTATACTTTCGAGACCTAATACTATAAAAGACCTTGGTGTAGTATTTGACCCTAAATTGTCGTTTATAGATCATATTGAATCCGTGGTTAACAGTGCGTCTAATGGGTTGGGTTTTATCGTGCGGAACTCTAGGGATTTTCGACGGGCCTCTACTCTTCGTGTTCTGTATATGGCCTTTGTAAGATCACGACTTGAGTACGCATCTGTTGCGTGGAGTCCGATCTACCAGGTCCACATTTCTAGCTTGGAAAAAATGCAGCGTAAATTTATGAAAGCATCTGTTTTTATATTGGATGGCTTCTGGCCGGCGATCGGATACCCGCACGATGTGCTGCTCAGTAGATTTAATTTGTCTCAACTAGCTATTAGGCGATCACTTTATTCTGTCGTGTTCTTGTCTAGGATACTAAATAATAAAATTAAATGTATAGGCCTCACAGATTATGTAAAAATCAGGGTGCAAAGATTGGAGGCTAGGAGAGCTAATCTTTTTCTAATGCCAACGCCGCGGACAAATATCCTTATTTCGTCACCGTTTTATCAAATGTTTAAGAATTATAATGCTATAGAAAACAGTGTAGATATATTTTGTTGTAACGTTGCTCAAATTAAAAGGATATTTGTCTAACTTTTCTTCATATTATAAGTATATATTACCATTGTTATGATTAGGTTTTTTTAAGTTATGTTAATTTTTTGTCTTCTTTTTCCTTATCCTGTAATTGGTAAACCTGTTGGATATTGTAACTAAATAAATAAATAAATATTATCTGTATTTAATATATTATTAATTAAATTTAGAGTAACCAAAAAAAAAATAGATTGGCTCTACAATAGGCGCGTAATCTTAACTAAATTATTAAATTTGTGATAGACACGTGCTTAGAGTTGTGCCTTTGCTCAATTGACCACTCAATTTGACCGCGGTCAAATATTAGGTGGTCAAATACTTTTGACCTACTGGTTCCTTTTAGCAAGAACGTGCTAAAATTTCACGGCGAATAATGTCACAACGTCAATGAGTAAACCGGGGTTTCCCCAAAACTCGCACATACCATCTGTCGGTGCCGGTGCAGGTGATTTCTCGAAATGGGTTTGTACAGGTCGGCTACATATCTGCACTTTGTTTCGACATGGAGCAATGTTAGTAAGTATTTCACCACCTAATAAATATTTGACCGCGGTCAAATTGACCGGCCAATTGACCAAAGGCACAACTCTACACGTGCTAGAACTTCCTGCTCAATAGAGACCAATTAAAGTGGCCAAGCTTGAGGTATGTTTGGGGGATTGTCGTTTCGTGGCCCAAAAAGGTATGCTATTTTCCGCTAATCAATCTCTTGTAGTTCAGGCATAGTGACGCGATGCCAAGTCAGGCCAAAACATTATTTCATTTCCAAGATGGTGAACATTAATAAAGTTTTTGGAAGACATCTTTGAGTATATATGTTAGCATCGACTGCTTCCACTCTTATCCGACCAACATACGATCTGGAGATGTCCCTTTCTTTGTTTACAAACTTTTTTTCCGATTTCATCTGGACACTCTTCGATATTGTCAGTGTAAAAAAAATCCATAATTTCCTTTCATTTCTGAATGTGAAAAGTAAAAATTTTTTCCTCATCCGTTATTCATCGGTAAAATAATTTCGTCGCAATATTAAAATTATTTGTGAGTAATTGATTCTGCATGTATCATATAGACATTTCCGCCTTTTAAGAAATTTTAGATTGTTTATTTCAAGTGTTCTTTGAATGTACAACTGTATGCGCTACATGAAATCTCCTTGCGAGTTTTCGATAAAATATGCCCACTTTGTCTTGCACTTTCAACCACTCTGTTTTGACGAATTTAATGATATTTTATTCAGAACCCTGGGTCGCACACTTTTTGCAAATTGAAATAAGGTATGCCTTGTTCACATTCATATACGGTCCGATATGTGGTTGTTTTGTAAATATTTTCGTTCAGAAAAATTCTCACAATTTCTCGTTTGGGTAGCCGTCCAACAAGCTTGTAACTGTTTTGAATTTCCAATTTGTATGACACGTTGGTAAAATTTTTGAAACTAATGTTTATTGACATATTAAGGTCGCTTAGCAACCAATAAACCTGAACAATGTTAACTTGACCGTGCATCATATCTAATAAAGGTTTAATTTATGTTTGAAAAGATTTCCAAAACTTTAGATAAATAAAAGTTAAGAGTCAGAGAAACTGTTGACATTTACGGGAATGTTACCTGTGTTACCTGGAAACACTATTATAATTCAATAAAATCATTTAATTTCATTTTCTCAACTTAACAAAAATTTTATCTTGTAACTCCATTTCTTGTTCTGCATTTTAAGATGAAAGTCCGAAAAAACCACCATTACTTAAATAATGCCCATGTTAATAAAATTTTACTGTCCTGATATTACTACAAGGCAATTGAAATGTTAGTTTTTGTTTTAACCCGGAAATTACTTTATCGTAATAAGTTATAAAAGCAAAATCAATTAAAGGTTTTTTAGAGAAATTAAATTATGACTCACGACATTATTCTTACTATACTCCAGTTTGGTTTCATCAATAGAACCATAAAAGTTATACGCGAGTCCCAATTGATTTACTAGTAAACTGGTATTGTACTCGAGAATGCACAGATATATCTGTAAATTCTAAACGTAATTGAATAATTTATTCTCTCATTTAAATAATATTTATAGTCGGCCTTTGCGATTTTACAGCGTAGGAAATCGCAATTTGCATGCCGTATAAAGCGAAAAAACTGTCGACGTCGTTTTATGTCGGCCGTTATTTTCGACCAATTAGCGATGCGATGGCTGCGGCGGGAAAACATTTTGTTGGATGGGATTCTAGGGATATTAAATTCGTAAATGGGTGCAACATGCACTTTAATTATGGATTTTACACCCTCAAAATTATCCTCATATGTATAAATTTACCAACGGCTAGATAGCCTTGTATTTTATTATTTCCTTTCGGAGCTGACGTTTTTATGAACTAGCAACAGACAACTTTTGTGAACCAATTTTCATTATGATAAAAATTTATCAATGTACTGATTTGTGTACTGACAATTAAATGATGGTAGCTTAAGGCAATGTAATTTCTTAACCGGTCAAAAACCAGTCATACAAATCAATGGTGTCCCTAACGCCTCCGCAATGCCAATACCCTGTCTTAAACTCAGCCTTTTTGATTTACAATATCACACTACGCTCGTCGTTTCTAGGGACGTTCCTGATAAAAATGTAAACCCAGCGAAAGAGAAGTAGCGAAAATTAAGTTGAATACACATTAATTCTTTAAATGACACGTGCTCGATTTTGTTGTTTTCCCAATATTTTTTTCTGGTCTTACTTTCATACATTGTAATGGTTTATTATTTTAAAACAAGTGGCGTTACAATATTACAGATTTCTATAATGCGTACAGGCTAAGCGTATGTCAATTATCCATTTGCATCAAAACAGGTGATTGCGAAAATGAAAACTTTTCTTTGAAAAAAAAAACATGATACAGTAATACTTGTGTTAACGGACACCCTTTTATATCGGCCACCTGTGCTATCGGCCAGTTTCAAGCTAACAAAAATCTACTTTATAGGAAATCCCGTAAATAAAAACCCTTAGATAATGGACACCCTTATAAAACAGCCACGACCAGACGTACCTCAATTTGTATAACCTATTTCTAGGTAAATCAACCTTTTCATATTGGCCGGAATTTCTTTGGCCTAATTTGTATTTTATTATTTTATGATTACATTCTGTAATCTTTAAGGGTGGAAATACCCAACAATATTATTTTTTACCTGGCTGAAAAGTTTGGTGTTGGAAAATCCCAAATAAATGAGCGATGATTTAGATAATGTTTTTGGTAGGTATATATTTTATAAAAACGTTTGTTCGCTATATATGTACGTGAATATGCACCTAATTAAATAAAAAAACAAATCTCCAAATGAACTTTTATTTTAGTTATAATTAAACTGTGATATGTAAATGTTATTAGGCTTTAGAAACCCCTCTGAGTAAATGTTTACTTTTTTGTACAAATAATAAGTGTTACCTGGCAATACTGGCCACCCTTCTATAAAGGCCAATTATTCTTAATTTTATGGTGGCCCTTATAGACAAGTTTTACTGTACAAACAAAAGAAGATATGATACCGCGCAGGTAGGCGTGGCCATTTACGTCACGCCGTGACCAATTCCGCGATATTTTGTAAACGAAACACGTCTTTTTTAAGATCGCGTTGTGTTTTCAACTACTTTTTGGTGTTTTTGTATTACTTTTAGGAGTTTAAAAGTAAAAATGAGACGTGCTGTGTATGGTTGTGATGTGGACAATCAATGTATGTATTTATCCCTTTATTTATATATGATTATTTTAAATCATATACTATAAAATTTGTATTATAAGCAGGGGGCGAAGTATATTGCCAATAGAATTTATATAAAATCGCCTATAACTACCGTAACCTCTATATTGCACGTTATAAATTTCATTCGCGCATGACGTTATGCGCGAACCCGGACGAATTTGACACGGTTTGGTATCATACCTTCTTTTATTTGTATCATGGAAAAACACATCAAATAAAACAAATGGAGCACGCATAAATCATCTTCTGGGTCACTGGATAAAAAAAATTACAAAACTATTGCTTCATGCGAAAGCTATCTTCCACAAAACCTGACTAATTTATTATTTTGATCACCATCCAAGAATTTAACATTTAAATAACAGGTAAAGGAGTAAATTGAGCCATAAAGTGAAATAATTGCAGTCACACAATAATTCTATAAGCCTTGTACGGTAGCTTGCTTTTCAGATTTTTTAAATTGGGCTTCTGAAACCGCTACAAACTTTAAAACTAAAACGGTTTCTAGTAACAAAGTTTTCTAATTTTGCTATTATTCTGCTGGTGACTTTTTGTTATATTTACACTTTTATATCAGGTTTATATTAATAATTTACTCACTTAGTTACTACTTTAATGATTACATTATGTTCATATATTACATTTTACGTCAATCCGAACTAGTGATAAACCCGAGGATAAACCGGATGTCCACTTCTGGGTCCGCCAATGCAGAAGTTCTGTATTATTTTACAATTAGACTTTTTCTGCTTCTGCATTTTTATGACAGAAGTTTAACAAACCTTTTTAAATTTTAGCCCCTAGTGTTGTCAGTAGGGAACTATTTAGTGGAACAGTCTTAATAGATATATGAAGAAAAACGACATAGACCACATGGCGAACAGGCTTCGCAACGACTATTTTTAAGATAACACTTGCCTAGAGACAGAGATTTATTAACTCAAATTTAATAGAGCTATTCAATTTTGGTTAATAAATCTCAAATCGCCGGCAACTAAGAATACTCCGCAATATGCAAAATTGTAACTATACAGAAGGCGAGAAAACATTGTGACTCACAGGTATGTATGTAATGTATGAGCTATCTACTCTGGCATGCAAAATTAACCGGACAAACAAAATTTTGTTCAAATTCAATCTTAAATAACTTTTTAACGTTTGCATCAATTTCGATAAATTCTTCGTCAAATTGTAGGTACTTTCATTGTTATCATTCTATCATCAACTAAAAGGTGCATTTTGCCCTAAAGTTCTGAACACCCTGTTGGGAAATTTGACTACTGAATGATGTGTCTTTGTACGAGATTTTTAAGCCTCATCTTTTCTCAACAGTTCTTTTTTTATTCTTATCAATATCTGCATTCTTAAAGAAACAACGCGTTTTTAAAGAAAACTATGCAGTTCGTAACTATAAATAAGTATTTTTTTTAAGTTGGCTTTGTCTGTTATGACAAGTTTGGCATTTTTAAGGGCTGGACAAAAATATTCTTGTCGAGCAGTAGTCAACAAATTACAGATTTATTTGCTCTATAGCGTTTGTTAAGTTGGTTGTGACTCTAGGTGTTTTGTGTTTCGGAGCTATTACGCGAACAAGTGTTTAAAAAAAATTAGACCGGAACAAGTAGCGCAATCTGTAGCTTTACAAGATGATGGTCGTGCCATTCGGTATATCGCAGACAGGCTTACCGTTCCACGCAGTACAGTATCCGACGCGATAGAAACATTTAGAGAATCTGGTTCGTACTTAAGAAGACGTGAGCAGAGAAGACGGAAAGCAACAAACGCAGTTGAAGATCGATTTCCGAGACTTCAAGTTCTTCGAGAAAGAACAGTTCCTGCTACAGCATTGGCTCGAAGATTGGAAGATATTTATGGTACCGTAGTTTCACCTGGTACCGAAGGTTGGGGGAAAAACCTCTCAAATCATCTTGTGTACCTGCAACAGGTCCTCTATTGAATGCAGATCATCGAAGGCAGTGCTTGGAATTTTCTCGAACTCATGCAGATTGGGATATGGACGATTGGCGAAACGTTTTTTTTACAGACGACTCTCGTTTTACGAGATGACCTGATGGTCACCAAAGAGTGTGGAGGTCTGGAGAACCCTATGTTCAAAGTTGTTGCTCTCCTAGAGTGCAATTTGGTGGTGGAGGAGTGATGGTATGGGGCGGTATTTCTTTGCTCTCTAGGGGGAGGGAATCTAAATGCTGACAGGTACATTAGGGAGTGTAGTCCCTTAGATGCCCTTTATAGGAGAAAGTTTTCTCCTATCTGGCCGCACATGGCCAGAATAACCAGGCAATACCTCAACGATGTTGGTATTCAAGTACTAGACTGGCCGCCAAGGAGTCCGGATCTCAACCCCCTAGAGCACATGTGGAACAAATTAGGCAGAAGGCTTAGGCAGAACTATGGATAAATTCAAACTGTGGTTGCGTTGGAACAGGCGCTGGTAAACGAGTGGGAGCAAATACCCCAAGACGCAGTTGCTGGTTTGATTCAGTCTAAGCCAGAAAGGATGTGAGCTGTTATTCAAGCCCGGGGAGGAAATATTCGATTTTGATACCAATTCTTAATTACCAATGTTGTCACTGTAATTTTTTAAATTAAATTGTTTATGGTTACGAACCGCATAGGTTTCTTTAAAAGATATTGATATGAATCAAAAAAAGAACTGTTGAGAAAAGACGAGGGTTACAAATCCCGTACGAAGACACATCGGTCAGTAGTCAAATTTTTCCACAGGGTGTTCAGAACTTTAGGGCAAAATGCACCTTTTAGTTATAACCTGTATAACACCAACTCTTTTCGAACTTTTTGCAAAATCGACAGTCGAGAATGCTAACAATGAAAGTACCTACAACTTGACAAAAAAATTATCGAAATTGATGCAAAGGTTACAAAATTATTTAAGATTGAATTTCAACAAAATTTTATTTGTCCGGTTAATTTTGCATGCCAGTATAATATATAGATTGACCAGCAGATTGTTGTTTATATGTTTGATAAAATCTAGATTACTGAAAATTTTGAAATTATTCTAATCGCCACCAAGTTCATGAAAAATAATGCCCAATAATTTGGACACATTTTTAAAATTGAAGAGGTAATTTTTAAAGTCAAATTTCTTTAGCCGCGGTATCGTAACTTTACTTATGTGAAACAATAAAAGCTTATATTTGAGCGAATGAACGGAGGACAAACCGCTTTGTTCTCGTTAACGAGCTTTATTAGGCAACTCTTAATTCACTCTATTTTTAAATGCATATTTTAATAGCCCAGGCTCTGTTCCGAAAAGGTCGATTTCGAGAAAAAAAATTTGGAAACAGTTTGACTTTGTTAGGTTGTAGGAGGAGCATGTCTGAGGATATCTGCTATCCCAATACCAGCTGAAATTGCTGCTATGATTTTTAATAACGTTTGAATATGCTGAAACTACTTTTTCGTCCGTATTTTTTTTCTTTTGCACTCTCGGTAAAAGTGGTCAACAGAAAGGTTGTAGGTATTGGAAAAACCCTTTCATTTGAATCTTTGATCATCAAAATCCGTTCAATAGTTAGACAATTACAAAAAAAAAACATTAAAAATTGCCATTTTTTTAACAATAAACAACTTTTGCAAAAAAGAGTTTTGGGCTTCTCAAAATACACCAGGAGATGACTTACAGCATTCACTTTGACCACTATTATCAATAACATCACTTTTTTAGTACAACGAATACATTTTCATAAACTACAACTCTTCTTCCTTTGGTGTAAATTTCAAATCTTAATATTAATAAGTAAGGTCGCAGTGATTTTTTGAAAAAAAATCTCCGTTTCTAAAGGACTTATAGAGCGATGAACTTTGTCTTAAAAGCTGCATGGGAATACCAGTTAACCAAAGCATCAAGACCGACGAAGATCCGATGGGTCATTCCCGAGATATTGTTAATTGTTTATAAGAAAAGGGTCAATTTTTGAGGTTTTGTTTTCGCCACAGAAACAATGCAAAATAACATAAAACCGGTTTGCCCATGACACCACAGGATAATATGTCTCAAAGAATTGTTTGCGCCCAAGCTGGGGTCTGTACCCTTGCCGAAAAAGTCGGAAATGAATTTTAAATATGAGCCTAAACCGAATAAACAAGAGAATAATATTTGAACTAAAAATGCGATCGGGCTTAAACGAATAGCGCACATTATACATATAAAAAGTTATCTCCTTGCGTACTTCGAGAAGCTCAAAACTCTTTTTTGCAAAAGTTATTTATTGGTAAGACAATGGTAATTTTTAATGTTTTTTTTTGTAATTATCTCGTTAACTATTGAACGTATTTGGATGATCAAAGACTCAATGAAGGTTTTCTCAATACCTACAACTTTCCTGTTGACCACTTTTACCTAGAATGCAAAAGAAAAGAGCAGCAATTTCAGCTGTTACTGAGATAACAGATATCCTTAGACATGCCGCCCCCCCCCCTCCCTTCAACCTAGAACAGTCAAAATACTTCTAAAATCTTTTTCACGTTTTTAGACAGCGTGACTGGGTTATAGTTTAGACTATCTAACGTAATAAGGTTTCAGTTTATTTTATATTATGGTAACAGAGGCTTTAGTTAGTCATCGTGTCTTGTCGTAGGTCATTAAACATTGTGGGAAACTGTAAAATTTTGCTAGTTATAATAGGTGTAGCAAAATAGAAAAGCAGCGTGCCCGAGCGTATTGAAAACGACAACCGGCTAATAAAAGAATAGAAAAATTAGCGGTTTCGATAATAATTAAGGAAATAATTAGGAGTTTCCCTTCTGCCGCGCATGATTCATACTCATATATATATATTTTTATATTTTTTTAAACTGCTTTCTCTAAATTAATTGCATTAGGCATTTTGTTTTACAGAATAAACAATTTTAAATTTAACAGCTTTTTGTTTAATTTTTCTACTTCACTGACTGGCCTGAACAAAAAATAGTTTAATTGAAAATGTTAATCCAATCGTCGGCACACCTCCTGGGCTGACATCCGTTTGTTTATAAAACAGAGCGATTAAAAAGTAAAAAACGGAGATACCCTTTGTGCTGCTCGTTTTCGATTAACATGGTAATGGGATAGAATTCATTATAAGAGGGCCTTAGATCATTTTTAGTGTTCTTTTAACTCTCAGATGTTTGACGGTAAAATGATGGAATTAATCAAGCAAGGAGATTAAATAGTCATATTTTATTCATGTATATTTAAATTGATTTACAAATTAAATATATAAATGAAGAATATGGTTTGCTTGCTTGCAAAATGAGTCTTTGCTGCACAGCTGACTACTAAGATGAAATTAATTGTATGTCAAAGTTGTAGTCAATGAGAAATCAGAATTATTAAAAAAGCGACATTTGGTGTTTTAAATTTTAATTCATTGTCTGTGTGGAGCCCCAATCCACTGAGACCTTTTAAGTATATTTGATAACAAAAATAATGTTATTTTCGATTAATTTCCGTTGATATCGGGTTCGAAGAATTTGCCAAAAAGTCAACATTCTAGTTCAAAGGATATTTATTTATTTATTTGTTTCATTTGGTGAATTGAGAGTAACGTAAATAGTTTTAAAAACAGCTACAATGCAAGGCGGGTAGTTTTTGTATGTCGAGTATAAGTTAATCCACATATAATTAATTATTTTTAAAATTTACATGCACTTTTTTTATTGATTCGGGCTTATTTTCAATTCAAAGTACTAGACATTTTTGTAACTCTATATAAGCATATCCTAGGTTTGATATATTATAAGCCCCTAATTCTTAATTGCATAATATATAATCAGAAATTGAGAATCAAAGTACACGTTACTGTCTAAAACAGGGTTTCCCAACCTTTTTTGCGTCGAGCCCCCCAGGATTATTAATAATATTTTCATGCCCCCCTTTAATTTTTTTCGTGACAAAAACCAAACGCACCATATTATAACAACATTTGCTTGTCAATTATAATTTTTAATTTATACAAAGTAAACTTTAATCTAATTTAACGAAACGAAGAATAAACTTTTTTTATTACTATATAGTATTGTCAAACAAATGATTTATTTTATTAGTATTAGTGTTACTAGTGAGATACTTGAGCTTGCATGTTCTGTACCAGCTGGTCGATTCTACGTTCAGTTTTTGCCAGAGCTATTGTCAGGTCGGTATCGGCGGCAAGAAGACTTCGCTGCTTAGTTTTGATTAAAACCAGAGCTGAAAAACTTGTCTCACACAAATATGTCGAGGAAAACGGAACAAGTGTTCGCAAAGCAAGAGAGGCAACTTTTGGATTAACATTAGCATGACTGACTGATGGATGTTACGTAAATAATTAGGCGAGAGCGAGCGGGAATCGCGGGACGAGCGCCCCGCATGTTGAACACTGATAAAACAGGACTACTTGTGGGAAAAGAATTGCTTCTTTTGCCAATTTTGTTCTTAGGACAAAGGAAATTTATGGGACAGAAAGATACCACTCTTCGGCCAAACACACATCGGTATTTAAAACCAGTCCCAAGTTCTCTTGGGATTTAATTCTATCAAGCTGAAAGAAATTCATTTAAACTAAAAACTTTCCCACCATAGTTACTCTATGATCTTCTATCAAATTCAAAATTCTCTTCTTAAAGAACCCAAGCATTTGGCAACCAACATAACCCACGAGGCCTAGTGCCCTAAGCCATCGTGCAAACTCGTTTTTAACGAATCGCGCGAACGTCATTCATGGTAAGAATCCCGGAATATCAGTGGTTGAAACCTGTTATATTTTCTTTGATCAGTTAGTTGGAACTGGAAGCATTTGAGTATTGGATTAAATAGTTGGTGTTTAGACCATTTGTGGCCATAATTTGACGGTAAGTAAATGCAAGAATATTCTTTGATAATTTAGTAGACTAGTTAATTAAGAATTGAGAGGTTTATGCGATGCACATGTTAGACTATACAGAATTTACAAAACCTGGACATTTATTTTAACCTTACACATTATTTATGACTAATTATTTCCAAAAAGTTCATTCGGTACTTGCGATAAAACAACTCCTATAATTTCAAAAAAAAATTACCATAATTATTGAACTTCTTTGTAAATACTTCAGGGTAGGAAATAAAAATGGCGATATCTTTCTGCAAAACCGCGGCACTTGTTACCAAAGAATACAATCTTCTTACAAGATATTATGTCTTAAACTGAAAACCCACGGGTTGGTTGATAAAAGATTAAGATTTTCTATTGATGCGTATTTCCTTTGAGTTAAGACACACTGCAAATCTGCCAAGATTCTCTTTTTCACCACTCAAGAAAATTTTCCGTCTGTCCCTTATAGTTTTCGGGAATCTTTCATCACCAATTTAGGACACACTGTTAGCTATACAATTTTTACCTACAGCTTCGCTCGTATGAAATACGAATGTGGACGAAATTACGGTCTCTAGTTTTTCAAAAGTTATTAATTTATTTTTTTCTTATTTTCTGACAGATTAGAACAAAGAATTAATGAAGTTGAGATATTGAAATGTCCCACTGAAGAGCAGATCAATTCAATAATACAAAACATAGGCTTCCGGCTTCAGCGAGGCATCAAAAGTGTGGATGAGTGCAGCTCAGGTGAAAATGTAAGCAAATTAATGTTAAATACCAGACAGTTGCGAGTATTTTAACTTATTTTATTCTTATTATCTTCCGACACGTTTTTATAATGTTGCTGTCTTTTGCTACGTTGCCTACTTTATCGTAAATAATAATAAATAATAATTATAAATGGTTAGCTTTTGGGATATATTAGTTTTAAAATATTTTGTTTGTTATGCGATTTGTTAGTTCTCATAAGTAAATATCATTTGTTGTAATAGCGTCAGCAAAAAACACAGGTGTTTCTGTTTTAAATATATTCAATATTAAAATAATTCATTGTTTTCTTGTTCCCTGTACGACATTTTATTTAATACATACGTTTTAGGTAACTAATAAAATAAAAAAACTACTGAGTTTAAATTAATGTTCCTATATTTTGCAAGTTAATTGAAGTTAAACATAATATCATTAAAATGCTATTCAAATTAGGAAACCTCCAGGAAAAGGCATACATCCTTCTAGTATACACTTCTGATTTTAATTTAGTCTATAACTACACTTTTGAAACATCCCTTATTATAGGATTTTAAACGAGATAATTATTCTCTTTACCCAAAGTAACAGTTTATAGACAAGTCTTACGAAACTTCTAACAAATGACTTAATTTTTAGAGCTAAAGTTATGGAGATCTTAAACTGAAAAATTGATTTTATATTAAAAGAATTAATCTTTTGACTCAAATGTACGATAATCTTAAGATAAGAAATTGAATTTGCAACAAAAGGCTTAGTCTCTTTACTTAAGTTCAAGATGATCTTAAAATAAGGGACAGAATTTGTAACAATTAAATCAAGTTTGTGGCTCAAATTTACGATTATTTTAAAACAAAGAACGGAATTTGCACCAATTAGCTCGATGTTATGCGTTCATGTGCCCGGAGTGCATCATATTTTGGCATAAATCCCTATTCTCTTACTTGACAGTTTACTACTTTCCTAGATAAAGGATTGTAAATTCATATTCTTCTGGGGCAAAGAAATAAATTGAATCTGAACCAAAGAAATGTATTTCTTATTTTAAATTCCTCATTCATTTGGCATATATCAAAAGAATCATTCGTTTGAGGAAATGTCATATTCTATTAAAACAAATGATCCTTTTTATCAGTGAACTATGATTATTAGGTACTTGTCGAAACTTGTAAAGTATAGCGACGACCGACGACTTCGCGTTGTGGAACAGAGACCGACTGTATCAATGAATGTTCTATTATATTAATCTATACGTTAAATTGACTTTTTTTCGAAAATGCAAAACATTCCGCGCCCCCCTCGCCATCTCTCTACGCCCCCCTAGGGAGGCGCGCCCCACTGGTTGGGAAATCCTGGTCTAAAAACTTATCTATGCACGTAAGTACCAGACCTAAAATGTATTACTTCAGGAATTGATCGATAGCCTAAATTTTGTTCTTTTCTTTTAAACCGGATATTCATTTCTTTGAGACATTTAAGATGGATATTTGTTGTGCTCTTCGTTGCGCCATTCGCAGTCTAAAATATACTAAAGTGTATCAAACGCTATTTTTTAAAGGTAAGAAATTTGTAAGTTATTTTATTGTCAGTTGCGCCATTTGAAATCTATAACCTACTGAAGTGTAGTAAATCATACTTTTTAAAAGTCAGAAATTCGTATGTTACTCTCAGTTGTGCCACTTGCATTCTAGAAACTATACGAAAGCGTAGTAAATGTCATTTTCTAGAGTTATTATCTCCAAAATAAATGAAATTTAAAATGCTTACAAACTGTAGTAAAGTTGAATAGAATGGACATAAAACATATTATGATTATTATTTATAATTTCTTAGATTATTGCAGCCATTGACAATTTATACTTTAAGATATGCATCGCATTTCCACTGAGACCTGAAAGTTTTAATAGTCAATGGTTGTCTTGAGGTATACCAAAATTTTACTGCAGGCCGCAGCAAAAATAGCAACATTTTGAAAAAAACAACTTTTTTTTGAAAACTTTATTTTTAATCTCTATACAGGGTGTTACAAAAAGATGTTAAGAAATTTTAAGGGCAGATTCTACATCTGTAAATATGAAAATAAGTTTATATAAACATGGATCCTCAAACGCTTCTTTTTCGAAAAAGAAGCGACTGACAATTTCATCAAAAACGTCAACTAAGTAATTAATTTTCGGGGTTACTGAGGTAAGAAAATCGAATTTGGTCTAACAGATGTTAAAAAAGATATCGGGGAGGGAGGATAAAAGGGAACGGCGGAAAATTTCTCCAAAAATGATAACGATTATGTCAGTTTCGGAGTTATTAAGGTCAGGAAATCTAATTTTGTCCAACATATGTTAACAAAATTAACTGAGGAGGGGAAATAAAAAGGAGCGACTTGGAATTTCTCCAATAATGTTAAATGTGTCATTTTCGGGGTTCTTGAGCTCAGAAAATCTATTTTTTCTAACAGATAAACAGATGGTCAAAAAATTAAGGGGGGAGGAGCGGTTGGCAATTTTTTCAAAAAATGTTGTCATTTTCGGGGTGATTAACGTCAAAAAATATAATTTTGTGTAATATATGTCAAGAAACCGGGGGGGGGGGGGGTGTTAAAAAGCGATTGGCAATTTCTCCAACAATGTTAACCAATGTAACATTTTCGGGGTTGTTGAGGTTCAGAAAAGCCAATTTTCTGTAACGGATGTTACAAAAGTTAAAGGGGAAAATGTTAAATAATATCTCATTTTTGGGGTTATTGAAGTCAGAAAATCTAATATAACATGGTTATTACAAATTTAAAGAGAGGGAGATAAGGTGAAGGGGGGAGGGAATAGGTGCACTAAAAAGAACAAAAATCATTTTCTCATAAAAATAACCAAAATTAAATTGACCCGCAGTATTAAATACGTTATTAAATACGTATTATTTCATACCTTTTAGTGCTTTTCCTTTTGTGAAGTTGGTTCATTTTTTTTTAAAAAGAGAAATATTTTTTGGGAGCAATAATTCATAAATACAACCTGGCAAAATCTAGTATTAATTTCATTTCATTTACCTCTTCCATCAGTTACTCGAGTCCGACCTCGATTTTTGCGTCATGTAATATTGAAATTCGGTCTCTAGATATAACTAACCTAACCTAACATAATTCATGTTTCATCTACTCACTATTATGACATCAAAACTACACTATTATCACCCACACCACGCGGACGAAGTCGTGGGGGAAGCTAGCTTAATATATTTAATTAAAAATCTTGTTATTTTTAAGGAAATATAAAGAATAACTTTATCAAATCAAAATTCGAATTTAATTATTTCACATTAGGCAAGCGAAAAGGAGTTTTTCTAGTTTTGTCTAACAATAAAGTATAAACTTTATAGAGATAAACATTAAAACGAAAAATAGATCCTTTCTTTTCCTCTACTAATTCTCTGGGTAAAATATAGTTTTTTTAGGTATCTAATTTGTCACGTATTTTTGATTTTTTTATGGTTACTCTATAATCGAGGTCAAAAAAGCATTCAAGTCTTCATAATCCAAACACCAGATTCACTTTATGGGGCCTTCTTCAGGGCCTTGTCATTTAGATAGTGAACTACAAGTGCCTTTAACCATATGTATTTTTAAGATGTGCCAAGTAAAAACTTCAACATAATAAGACAAAAAAATAAGGTTTGCTTCAAAATTACCAGGAATACAAGTCAAACGATAACGAATATTAATAAATATTGGGGTAAAGGTCTAACAAATGTTAAACAGGGATTGAATCGATAGGAAACCCTTGCTTAATGGCCACAGACCTTCGACCTAGTCACATTTATTTTATTATTGCGGGGTAAACTTAAGGAACTCATAATTTAAATTGGATAAACAATCGGAACCTTTTCGGTATTTATTCTAAAGTATGAAATCGAATCCAAAGCGAGGGAAAAGGATAAATTACGCGACAGTTGGAGGCAACTTAAATGCACTGATAAAAAGGATCATTTGTTTTAATAGAATATGACATTTCCTCAAACGAATGATTCTTTTGATATATGCCAAATGAATGAGGAATTTAAAATAAGAAATACATTTCTTTGGTTCAGATTCAATTTATTTCTTTGACCCAGAAGAATATGAATTTACAATCCTTTATCTAGGAAAGTAGTAAACTGTCAAGTAAGAGAATAGGGATTTATGCCAAAATATGATGCACTCCGGGCACATGAACGCATAACATCGAGCTAATTGGTGAAAATTCCGTTCTTTGTTTTAAAATAATCGTAGATTTGAGCCACAAACTTGATTTAATTGTTACAAATTCTGTCCCTTATTTTAAGATCATCTTGAACTTAAGTAAAGAGACTAAGCCTTTTGTTTCAAATTCAATTTCTTATCTTAAGATTATCGTACATTTGAGACAAAAGATTAATTCTTTTAATATAAAATCGATTTTTCATTTTAAGATCTCGATAACTTTAGCTCTAAAAATTAAGTCATTTGTTAGAAGTTTCGTAAGACTTGTCTATAAACTGTTACTTTGGGTAAAGAGAATAATTATCTCGTTTAAAATCCTATAATAAGGGATGTTTCAAAAGTGTAGTTAAAGACTAAATTAAAATCAGAAGTGTATACTAGAAGGATGTATGCCTTTTCCTTGAGTTTTCCTAATTTGAATAGAATTTTAATGATATTAATGTTTAACTTGCAAAATATAGGAACATTAATTTAAACTCAGTAGTTTTTTTATTTTATTAGTTACCTAAACGTATGTATTAAATAAAATATCGTACAGGGAACAAGAAAACAATGAATTATTTTAATATTAAATATATTTAAAACAGAAACACCTGTGTTTTTTGCTGACGCTATTACAACAAATGATATTTACTTATGAGAACTAACAAATCGCATAACAAACAAAATATTTTAAAACTAATATATCCCAAAAACTAACCATTTATAATTATTATTTATTATTATTTACGATAAAGTAGGTAACGTAGCAAAAGACAGCAACATTATAAAAATGTGTCGGAAGATAATGAGAATAAAATAAGTAGATACGTAAAATACTCGCAACTGTCAGGTATTTAACATTAATTTGCTTACATTTTCACCTGAGCTGCACTCATCCAAGCTTTTGATGCCTCGGTGAAGCCGGAAGCCTATGTTTTGTATTATTGAATTGATCTGCTCTTCAGTGGGACATTTCAATATCTCAACTTCATTAATTCTTTGTTCTAACCTTGTCAGAAAATAAGAAAAAAATAAATTAATAACTTTTGAAAAACTAGAGACCGTAATTTCGTCCACATTCGTATTTCATACGAGCGAAGCTGTAGGTAAAAATTGTATAGCTAACAGTGCGTCCTAAATTGGTGAAGAAAGTATCCCGAAAACTATAAGGGACAGACAGAAAATTTTCTTGAGTGGTGAAAAAGACAATCTTGGTAGATTTGCAGAGTGTCTTAACTCAAAGGAAATACGCATCAATAGAAAATCTTAATCTTTTATCAACAAACCCGTGGGTTTTCAGTTTAAGACATAATATATTGTAAGAAGGTTGTATTCTTTTGTAACAAGTGCAACGGTTTTGAAGAAAGATATCGCCATTTTTATTTCCTACCCTGAAGTATTTACAAAGAAGATCAATAATTATGGTAATTTTTTTTTAAATTATAGGAGTTGTTTTATCGCACGTACCGAGTGAGCTTTTTGGAAATAATTAGTCATAAATAATGTGTAAGGTTAAAATAAATATTCAGGTTTTGTAAATTCTGTATAGTCTAACATGTGCATCGCATAAACCTCTCAATTCTTAATTAACTAGTATATAATACTAAATTATCAAAGAATATTCTTGCATTTACTTACCGTCAAATTATGGCCACAAATGGTCTAAACACCAACTATTTAACCCAATATTCAAATGCTTCCAGTTCCAACTAACTGATCAAAGAAAATATAACAGGTTTCAACCACTGATATTCCGGGACTCTTACCATGAATGACGTTCGCGCGATTCGTTAAAAACGAGTTTGCACGATGGCTTAGGGCACTAGGCCTCGTGGGTTATGGTGGTTGCCAAATGCTAGGGTTCTTTAAGAAGAGAATTTTGAATTTGATAGAAGATCATAGAGTAACTATGTTGGGAAAGTTTTTAGTTTAAATGAATTTCTTTCAGCTTGATAGAATTAAATCCAGGGCCGATCCTAGACCCCTGGACGCCCACGTGCAAACATTTGGTTGGCCGCCCTCTTCTTTCCAATACTATGGATATATATATATATATATATATATATATGTATATATATATATATATATATATATATATATATATATATATATATATATATATATATATATATATATATATTTATGGATGGCCCGGTTCATTGGTACCTGTGAGATCAGGTCGGTGAACCACCAAGGATGATATTCCTTGTACTGTACGTTGGTGTAGTGTGAAAATTCTATTTTCAATATATATATATATATATATAAATAAAAATAGGAAAAATCTTGGGGTATCGGTCTTCAGGTGGGCTTTTTTGATCAAATTAAAATGCTTTTTAGTTACACCAAGCTTTCGACAATATTTATTGTCTTCTGTCTAGTCGGCCAAGACTACCCTTCCTCTCACTTATATATATATATATATATATATATATATATATATATATATATATATATATATATATATATATATATATATATATATATATATATATATATATATATATATATATATATATATATATATATATATATATATATATATATATATATATATATATATATATATATATATATATATATATATATAGAACACGACAAAAAAATCACAAACATTGTTCATGCAGAAAAATTTATATAGGCATTAGCTGTAGTGTCAGTGTCCCGCAGAATCCTGTCTCCTGTCTGTATTCCCAGCTCTAAATCTAACACACGTTAATAATTCTTGTACATCTACATGGTTATGATCCCAAAATACCTCATTATTAACTCTGCGACGCACAAAAGATTTAAAGGTATAGATGTTACGGTCATTTTTCTGACTTTCAGGATAGAGTGCTGGAAAACCGATCCCGTTAGGAATTAATAAAAAAAACTGCATTGTATGATTAACTAGAACGGTTTATGCGGTACTATTATGTTCTGAAGAAACATCCACAGTTTCCAAGGAAATATATCCATAAAATCTAAAATTATATATATTATTTATTGTAGATATATTGTTTATTAACAAGATAATATTGCACAAAATAAAATTTGTAATCCGTAGAGGAACACATTATAAGTTAACAAAATGTGATTATATAATGACATATTAACAATTAAAATAAAAGACCATCATACAACAGCCTACAAAAATAAAACTAGTTCTGAAATAAATATCCATTCTAAAATTAACATTGGTATGGTTTTTTGGATGGTTGAACCAGCTGACGTACAAAGCTACGATAATTTAAATCTCTCCATTTTATTATACCTTCATTTGATAATCTATTAAGTTTTAATGCGGGAAAGGAATAAAATACTAAATCTTAAAAAAACAAATGCCTAAAATAAACATTTGTTTTAAAATAGAAGGGAAGGTTGATATCAGTGCACTTGCTTTTGTTTGTCTGGTTGGTCATATTACATATCAATTTGCGTGGTTTAATGTGAAAATAGATGTACGCACATTCACTAAATTAATATCCAAAAATTCTTAATGTAAAATATTTTCTAGAGAAAAACCTTCCGAGCTTTTTTTGAAGCAAATTCATCGATTATATCTGTTATATGTAAAGCCTCACAAATAGTATTTTCTATAGAAATGATAGCCAAGTTGGTACACCTTTCCTGAGAAATTGTCGACCTTAAATAGTTTTTAATTAATTTTAGCTTAGAGAAACTCCTTTCCCCCGATGCTACACTAATTGGCAACGTTAAAAAAATTCTTATAGCGACAGATAAATTTGGAAAGCAGGGTACTAAGTCGTGACTCAGAATGTGGTTTAATATTCCTAAAGGTTTTAAATGCGAATGGGTAGGAAAAAGATCACGATACAACAGTAATTCATTAAAAAGTTCTGTTCCATCTATATCTTTTTTTATTTGTTCGTTTTCAATAATCTGAAATTTTACATCCAAATCCATGCAACACTTTTTTAAGTATCCTGACTCCACCGAATGAAAGGTTAATAAGAAATGAAAGAATGAATAGCAGTCTTTTAATAAATTGAAGCGTTCTGTTATTGAGTTGATTGCGATATCTAATATTGCAAAATAAAAGTTGACTTTGTAATTGACCTCAGCGTTTTGGATATTTTCGTCGGATGACTCGTAATCAAACATGCGAGCCCTTTTTTCTCAGGCGACCTTCAGGAAATTGTATCTCTATTCCGATCTCCTTTGCTAAATCCGAAGACTCTGCCGTAAAAGCAGTGAAGCTTTGATCGCTTCTTTTAGAAAGCAAATAGTTATTTAAGTTTTCTAAGGCCTCAACACATCCCGCCAAATCCGCTTGTGAATGTTGAAACATTTTACTAACTGTATCTATTCGTTGAAGTAAATCATGCCAGATTACGACAGAAGTGACAAATTTGTAGTTAGAAATTTTAGCTGACAAAGAAGTGGCCATATTTACAGTTTTTTGATCTTTGGCTTGTTCAGTAATTTTAGAAAGCGCATTGAGAATAGATTTTAAATTTTGTTTTAATGGTTTCAGTGCGTTAATTCTACTTTCCCATCGAGTTTCGCTCAAAGGTTTGAGGGATAAACTAGTAACTTGTTCCTTTAAAATATCCCATCTTTGTGTTGAGTCGGAAAAAAAATTGTACAGTTCTTGAATAATACAAAAAAAAACCGGATATTTCTCCGCTAGAATTAGCTGCATCATTCACAACAAGATTTAGCGAATGTGCCGCGCAAGGTACAAAAAGAGCACGAGGATTAAGATCAAGAATGCGTTTTTGTAGACCGATATTTTTTCCACGCATGTTCGATCCGTTGTCATATCCCTGTCCCCGAACATCTTGTATGTCTAAGTTTAAACTGGGAAGTAATTCTTCCAGGACAAATTTAAAAAGACCTGCTCCAGTGGTATCTTTAATTGGAAAAAATCCAACAAAATATTCAGAAACAGTGGCATGAGCGCTCCTTATATCGACGCATCGAATTATAAAGGTTATCTGTTCAATATGACTTACATCAGGTGTGCAATCTAAAATAATTGAAAAATATTTGGAATTTTTCACTCTACTTATTATTTCTTTTTTTACGGAATTTGCCAATATTTCAATAATTTCATTTTGAAAATGTTGTCCTAAATAATAGGGAATGCGAACGTGTTTTTCTTTACATATTTTAATATTATTTAAATGTTCTGACATAATCGGATCAAATTTGGCTATCATTTCTACAGCTTTCAGGAAATTTCCATTATTCCTATCATACAGACTGGAACTGCTTCCTCGAAAAGCTAAGCTCTGACTGGCCAAAAACTGCACGATAGCAATCATTCTCTCTATAACTGCCCTCCATCGTTTCCTTTCTAAATTAAACAAATTTTGTTGTTCCTTGTCAATTGTACTGTTTTTGCTCAGTCTTATTTCTAATTCCCACCAGGACTTCACGCATTTAATATGTTTTTCGCTGTTCTCATGTTCGGAAAAATATTCTGCACAATGGCGCCAGTCTTTATATCCAGAAGAAGCAATTTTATAATTTTCCTTTCCAAATAACTTGCAAGGTAGACATAATACTGTATCCATTTTATCACAGTAGAGCAACCAGTTTCTTTTGATTTTTTCACCGTTTTCTAGTACTTTATAGTAGTAGAAAGCACTAAATTTTCGACCAGAACTATTCAGAGGAAAAGAATAATTTTCAAGCTGAACAGATTCATTAATAACTATAAGGTCAATCATTCCTGAAGTTAAATTAGGGGGCCAGGTACTTGGATCGTTCACGTTAAAATATGGATCTGATTTCTTAGAATATTCTGCTCTAGTTTCTGAAATATTTTCATTAAATATTTCTGAATCGCTATCTGATTCTGATTCATCTTTTGTTTTCCCTACTATATCAAGGTTTATAGTGTCACTTAAATGAAAAGCATGCTTTTCGCTTGAGTGAGGACCCACTAAGATTTGTTCTTGATTGGTTTGCGGAAATATATCTTCAGCCTCTTGATTAGACGTCGTATTTACATTAGAATCGTCTCTAGAAAAACCTTCTGTTTTGTTGTCATGTCCGATGAATTTTTGGAGAGACCCTTGTAGCTGTTTTTTCTCTATTTCTTTTTGCTCCCTTTTTTTTCTATAAAATGCTCCACACTTTCTTTTCGTTTTTCTACTACTATCTGACATGTTCACACTAAAAATAATTACCGTTTTAGCAGGTTTAGTGCGCCTTGTTGAGAAACAAAATAAATCCTAATAAAAATTGATTTTCCCGAGGATTTTCCTCTTATCTAAAATTAGCACTAAAAAATCATGTCACTATCTGTTTAGGATAGCACAAAAATAAATAATAATCAAAATTCTGAAGTATAAAACAACACCAATAGGAAGCTTGAAAATAGCCCAATTTTTGAAGTGTTAATAGGCATTTAGAAGTTTATTTAAATCTAAAAACCGATAAATGCAGAACAAAATCTAAATCTACGAATAAAATAGAAATCAATGGAGAAAAACGCGTCTTATGTCTTATTTGATTAATATATTAAGCTCTGGTAGCATACAGAGGAAACTTTAAAAAGGGTGAGAGGAAAATTGTGAATATCGCTCCAAAATCACTGATGTATGGTTTCATTGAAATGTTTCTTAGTATTTTCTATGCTGTATTATTTTAACGCCCGATAATATTCGAAGAAAAAATATCTTCGGCTAGTGGATTCTTTTTCAAGATTCAGGTGGATAAATTTGAATTTTAAAATAGAGAAACCAGTTATTATATGATTTTCCTGGAATTAATAGCTATTTGTGTATTAAGAGCGCAATGTGATATAATGCCGCTCTGAGCGAGAAATTTGACGCTTGCCGTCAAGCGGGATTTTTTCTACAACCGGTATTTTTATAAAAATGTTTAGTACCTATTTATTAATTATTTTGGAAGCGTGAATTTGTACTTTTCGCTCGGTTGTAGAAAAAGTATTTTATTCAGTAAGCAAAAATAAACAACTTTTGTCAATACCTTTTGTTTTGTAAACCCACACTATGATTTAAAAATCTTGATTATTAAAATAAGTACGCATGTGTAATATACTTGGAAACTATTGGTTTACAAATAATTTTTAGGAAACAGAGCTGTTTATATTGACATAATGCAATGATTAACATATTTGAAGGTAAATTGTAGCATTTTTATATTTTAGAATTGATTTTTCCTTTTTAGAATTCAACTTTAACACCCTATCCTGTATTGTTAAACTAGCCCATAAAACTAATATTACTAATTACAATCAGAATGTCATAATCTAAAACATAAAAAAATTCAGGAGATTTTGATTTTGCTTTCACGCTTTGGATTTTTCGTAAACCTAACCTAAAATTGATAAAAAATAGGGATAAAAAAATTAGCAACCTATATTGTCTTTTCAATAGTTGAAATAGTTCAGGATAGAGATCCAACTTTTTTCTGATTTTAAAAATATTTAATTTTTCTTTATATACATACCTATTTTTAAACTTCACATTTACCTACTTACACTCATTCCAAGGCACACTTAAAAATCCATCTAAACAAAGCAGGGGCAGGGGCCGGATCACGAAAATCCGAAAGGAATCGAATTCGCCACCTTGAAGGTTATCGTAAAAGGGTATGGATCTTTTTCAAACAGTACAAGCTAAACAAGGATAGCTTACTTACCGGTACGGCAGTTATCGGGTTCGTATTGAATACTCGATTCGTTTCCAGATCACATTTTTTTAAGAACTTTGAATGCTTATAGGTCGCAAACAATTGGCAAATGTAGGATTATTCGATGGTTTGAGGCATACCTACATATCACACGAATAACACTAACTTATTTTATTAAGTACTTTTACAACGGTAAAGTAAGAATTTTAACAAGAAAACATTTTTATCTTATAAAAGCCATTCTTGAACTTTGAACTACTGTCACTGTATTTTACGTTTACGTTAGTTTTCCACTCGCTCACTGGCGGCGGCAGCAGCGGACGGGCAAGGCGGCAAGGCAAGCAAAGGCCTTGAAGTCGGCAAGTCTACTATGCGTTTAAGGAGACCGTAAGATGCGTAAGCCTAAGCCTACACTGATAAAACAGGACTACTTGTGGGAAAAGAATTGCTTCTTTTGCCAATTTTGTTCTTAGGACAAAGGAAATTTATCGGACAGAAAGATACCACTCTTCGGCCAAACACACCTCGGTATTTAAAACCAGTCCCAAGTTCTCTTGGGATTTAATTCTATCAAGCTGAAAGAAATTCATTTAAACTAAAAACCTTCCCACCATAGTTACTCTATGATCTTCTATCAAATTCAAAATTCTCTTCTTAAAGAACCCAAGCATTTGGCAACCAACATAACCCACAAGGCCTAGTGCCCTAAGCCATCGTGCAAACTCGTTCTTAACGAATCGCGCGAACGTCATTCATGGTAAGGATCCCGGAATATCAGTGGTTGAAACCTGTTATATTTTCTTTGATCAGTTAGTTGGAACTGGAAGCATTTGAGTATTGGGTTAAATAGTTGGTGTTTAGACCATTTGTGGCCATAATTTGACGGTAAGTAAATGCAAGAATATTCTTTGATAATTTAGTAGACTAGTTAATTAAGAATTGAGAGGTTTATGCGATGCACATGTTAGACTATACAGAATTTACAAAACCTGGACATTTATTTTAACCTTACACATTATTTATGACTAATTATTTCCAAAAAGCTCATTCGGTACTTGCGATAAAACAACTCCTATAATTTCAAAAACAAATTACCATAATTACTGAACTTCTTTGTAAATACTTCAGGGTAGGAAATAAAAATGGCGATATCTTTCTGCAAAACCGCGGCACTTGTTACCAAAGAATACAACCTTCTTACAAGATATTATGTCTTAAACTGAAAACCCACGGGTTTGTTGATAAAAGATTAAGATTTTCTATTGATGCGTATTTCCTTTGAGTTAAGACACACTGCAAATCTGCCAAGATTCTCTTTTTCACCACTCAAGAAAATTTTCCGTCTGTCCCTTATAGTTTTAGGACGCACTGTTAGCTATACAATTTTTACCTACAGCTTCGCTCGTATGAAATACGAATGTGGACGAAATTACGGTCTCTAGTTTTTCAAAAGTTATTAATTTATTTTTTTCTTATTTTCTGACAAGATTAGAACAAAGAATTAATGAAGTTGAGATATTGAAATGTCCCACTGAAGAGCAGATCAATTCAATAATACAAAACATGGCTTCCGGCTTCAGCGAGGCATCAAAAGTTTGGATGAGTGCAGCTCAGGTGAAAATGTAAGCAAATTAATGTTAAATACCAGACAGTTGCGAGTATTTTAACTTATTTTATTCTTATTATCTTCCGACACGTTTTTATAATGTTGCTGTCTTTTGCTACGTTACCTACTTTATCGTAAATAATAATAAATAATAATTATAAATGGTTAGTTTTTGGAATATATTAGTTTTAAAATATTTTGTTTGTTATGCGATTTGTTAGTTCTCATAAGTAAATATCATTTGTTGTAATAGCGTCAGCAAAAAACACAGGTGTTTCTGTTTTAAATATATTTAATATTAAAATAATTCATTGTTTTCTTGTTCACTGTACGACATTTTATTTAATACATGCGTTTTAGGTAACTAATAAAATAAAAAAACTACTGAGTTTAAATTAATGTTCCTATATTTTGCAAGTTAATTGAAGTTAAACATAATATCATTAAAATGCTATTCAAATTAGGAAAACTCAAGGAAAAGGCATACATCCTTCTAGTATACACTTCTGATTTTAATTTAGTCTATAACTACACTTTTGAAACATCCCTTATTATAGGATTTTAAACGAGATAATTATTCTCTTTACCCAAAGTAACAGTTTATAGACAAGTCTTACGAGACTTCTAACAAATGACTTAATTTTTAGAGCTAAAGTTATGGAGATCTTAAACTGAAAAATTGATTTTATATTAAAAGAATTAATCTTTTGACTCAAATGTACGATAATCTTAAGATAAGAAATTGAATTTGCAACAAAAGGCTTAGTCTCTTTACTTAAGTTCAAGATGATCTTAAAATAAGGGACAGAATTTGTAACAATTAAATCAAGTTTGTGGCTCAAATCTACGATTATTTTAAAACAAAGAACGGAATTTGCACCAATTAGCTCGATGTTATGCGTTCATGTGCCCGGAGTGCATCATATTTTGGCATAAATCCCTATTCTCTTACTTGACAGTTTACTACTTTCCTAGATAAAGGATTGTAAATTCATATTCTTCTGGGTCAAAGAAATAAATTGAATCTGAACCAAAGAAATGTATTTCTTATTTTAAATTCCTCATTCATTTGGCATATATCAAAAGAATCATTCGTTTGAGGAAATGTCATATTCTATTAAACCAAATGATCCTTTTTATCAGTGTACTATACAGCGGTTGGGATATATTTTCTTTCATATATGTTACACAAAGTAATATTTTTGAAGTCAAAAGAAAACGACCTACATCGTCTGCATTTCCGAAGAACTATTTAGGGGATGTTCCTGTTAAAAATACTGCCATTTTTTATCAGTAATATAATATATAAATAATATAAAGAGGATATTACTTTTTTTTATTTAAATTCTAATTCTCCACGCATAGCTGGTTTTCGGTTTTGGCCGCCCTAGCGTTTGGCCGCCCACGTGCGGGGGCACGTACTCGCCCCCCGGTAGGATCGGCCCTGATTAAATCCCAAGAGAACTTTGGACTGGTTTTAAATACCGATGTGTGTTTGGCCGAAGAGTGGTATCTTTCTGTCCGATAAATTTCCTTTGTCCTAAGAACAAAATTGGCAAAAGAAGCAATTCTTTTCTCCTAAGTGGTCCTGTTTTATCAGTGTGGAATTTAGCTTGAGGGTTCGAAACTCGGTAAAAAAAAAAGAAAATTGTGATTCTGAAATTTTTAGCTTCAATAATCATCATGACTGTTTAATTAAGAATAAGTGCAAGCTGATCTTTGCCTAACTTTATATAGATAGCAGGCAAATATTGTCCTTTAAACAACAAAAATCTAAAATATATTATGTATTGCTGTTACTAAAGTTGTAAGATTTTCGGATAATGTAGTTACCTAAATTTTTTAATTTCGATTGAATCAGTGACTGCTTAATTTATTTAAATCTATCACTCTGTATAAGCTGGTACTGATTCAATTATTTTAACGGGAATTTTGAATGATATTAATCTTTATGCTCTAGCAAAAATTAAAAAAGCTCTTACGCCATACCTCTTGTACCCTATTGTGTCAGTACTGATGAACACTAACTTTATTTCTCCTTCATATTAATGACCTGCTCTTTTCTTCTACCAATCCCATCCACAGTTGTACTAACGGTAGTATTTTTCACTACAATATTGATTCTTTCTAACTTAAACTCAAGCCATCAGAGATACACTTTATTTTTAGAAAACGAAAAGCAGAAAAATTCAAAATGTTCTAATAAATTAGTCTTAAAACTTGGTAGATACTCACAGGTTATAAAATAATTATTTCGTGGTTTTAGGTAATAGTATTCACTGATAAAACAGGACTACTTGTGGGAAAAGAATTGCTTCTTTTGCCAATTTTGTTCTTAGGACAAAGGAAATTTATCGGACAGAAAGATACCACTCTTCGGCCAAACACACATCGGTATTTAAAACCAGTCCAAAGTTCTCTTGGGATTTAATTCTATCAAGCTGAAAGAAATTCATTTAAACTAAAAACTTTCCCAACATAGTTACTCTATGATCTTCTATCAAATTCAAAATTCTCTTCTTCAAGAACCCAAGCATTTGGCAACCAACATAACCCACGAGGCCTAGTGCCCTAAGCCATCGTGGAAACTCGTTTTTAACGAATCGTGCGAACGTCATTCATGGAAAGAATCCCGGAATATCAGTGGTTGAAACCTGTTATATTTTCTTTGATCAGTTAGTTGGAAGGAACTGGAAGCATTTGAGTATTGGGTTAAATAGTTGGTGTTTAGACCATTTGTGGCCATAATTTGATGGTAAGTAAATGCAAGAATATTCTTTGATAATTTAGTAGACTAGTTAATTAAGAATTGAGAGGTTTATGCGATGCACATATTAGACTAGATATACAGAATTTACAAAACCTGGACATTTAGTTTAACCTTACACATTATTTATGACTAATTCTTTCCAAAAAGCTCATTTGGTACTTGCGATAAAACAGCTCCTATAATTTCAAAAAAAAAAAAATACCATAATTATTGAACTTCTTTGTAAATACTTCAGGGTAGGAAATGAAAATGGCGATATCTTTCTTCAAAACCGCGGCACTTGTTACAAAAGAATACAACCTTCTTACAAGATATTATGTCTTAAACTGAAAACCCACGGGTTTGTTGATAAAAGATTAAGATTTTCTATTGATGCGTATTTCCTTTGAGTTAAGACACTCTGAAAATCTGCCAAGATTCTCTTTTTCACCACTCAAGAGAATTTTTTAAAAAACTTTTACTAGTTATATATTATGCAAATAATTAAAAATCCAAGAACATCGTTACTCTAGAAGGCCTTAATTTAATAAGCTAGATAAAATTTATCAAAATCTGATGGTTTTGCTAAAATTTAAGTCCGACTTCCGACTGTATTTAGACATTTTTTCCTGTTGGATAGTGCTTACTTCCTGAATATCACAGACCATATATAACTGTTACTCACGGTTTAGCGCACATTAAACACGCAACAAAATAAATTTCAGAAACTACTGAACGGAATTGAAAAATTATTTCACCGGTGAATATGTTTGACCCTCTTAATTGTCACAGACTATATAATTGTTACCCGCAGCTGTAATCGCGTATAACACTAAAGATAATAAGGCGCTCTCGTGGGTTCAGGTGTGTCCAGATTTGATTAGTTATCTGGAAGTCTGGGTTCCAGTTAAGGCTATAGGTACAACGTGTCCCCAATTGGTGATGCATGAAGAGCTGGCATTATTTCGCAAGTGGTTTTGAGTTAGCATTAAAATAGTCTAAAACTTTTTCCATTCAGCCGTTTCTGTCCCTAATAGTTTTCGGGATACTTTCATCACTAATTTAGGACGCACTGTAAGCTATACAATTTTTACCTACAGCTTCGCTCGTATGAAATGCGAATGCGGACCAAATTACGGTCTCTACACTGATAAAAAGGATCATTTGTTTTAATAGAATATGACATTTCCTCAAACGAATGATTCTTTTGATATATGCCAAATGAATGAGGAATTTAAAATAAGAAATACATTTCTTTGGTTCAGATTCAATTTATTTCTTTGACCCAGAAGAATATGAATTTACAATCCTTTATCTAGGAAAGTAGTAAACCGTCAAGTAAGAGAATAGGGATTTATGCCAAAATATGATGCACTCCGGGCACATGAACGCATAACATCGAGCTAATTGGTGCAAATTCCGTTCTTTGTTTTAAAATAATCGTAGATTTGAGCCACAAACTTGATTTAATTGTTACAAATTCTGTCCCTTATTCTAAGATCATCTTGAACTTAAGTAAAGAGACTAAGCCTTTTGTTGCAAATTCAATTTCTTATCTTAAGATTATCGTACATTTGAGTCAAAAGATTAATTCTTTTAATATAAAATCAATTTTTCAGTTTAAGATCTCCATAACTTTAGCTCTAAAAATTAAGTCATTTGTTAGAAGTTTCGTAAGACTTGTCTATAAACTGTTACTTTGGGTAAAGAGAATAATTATCTCGTTTAAAATCCTATAATAAGGGATGTTTCAAAAGTGTAGTTATAGACTAAATTAAAATCAGAAGTGTATACTAGAAGGATGTGTGCCTTTTCCTAATTTGAATAGCATTTTAATGATATTATGTTTAACTTCAATTAACTTGCAAAATATAGGAACATTAATTTAAACTCAGTAGTTTTTTTATTTTATTAGTTACCTAAAACGTATGTATTAAATAAAATGTCGTACAGGGAACAAGAAAACAATGAATTATTTTAATATTAAATATATTTAAAACAGAAACACCTGTGTTTTTTGCTGACGCTATTACAACAAATGATATTTACTTATGAGAACTAACAAATCGCATAACAAACAAAATATTTTAAAACTAATTTATCCCAAAAACTAACCACTTATAATTATTATTTATTATTATTTACGATAAAGTAGGTAACGGAGCAAAAGACAGCAACATTATAAAAATGTGTCGGAAGATAATAAGAATAAAATAAGTTAAAATACTCGCAACTGTCTGGTATTTAACATTAATTTGCTTACATTTTCACCTGAGCTGCACTCATCCAAACTTTTGATGCCTCGCTGAAGCCGGAAGCCTATGTTTTGTATTATTGAATTGATCTGCTCTTCAGTGGGACATTTCAATATCTCAACTTCATTAATTCTTTGTTCTAATCTTGTCAGAAAATAAGAAAAAAATAAATTAATAACTTTTGAAAAACTAGAGACCGTAATTTCGTCCACATTCGTATTTCATACGAGCGAAGCTGTAGGTAAAAATTGTATAGCTAACAGTGCGTCCTAAATTGGTGATGAAAGTATCCCGAAAACTATAAGGGACAGACGGAAGATTTTCTTGAGTGGTGAAAAAGACAATCTTGGCAGATTTGCAGTGTGTCTTAACTCAAAGGAAATACGCATCAATAGAAAATCTTAATCTTTTATCAACAAACCCGTGGGTTTTCAGTTTAAGACATAATATCTTGTAAGAAGGTTGTATTCTTTGGTAACAAGTGCCGCGGTTTTGCAGAAAGATATCGCCATTTTTATTTCCTACCCTGAAGTATTTACAAAGAAGTTCAATAATTATGGTAATTTTTTTTTGAAATTATAGGAGTTGTTTTATCGCAAGTACCGAATGAGCTTTTTGGAAATAATTAGTCATAAACAATGTGTAAGGTTAAAATAAATGTCCAGGTTTTGTAAATTCTGTATAGTCTAACATGTGCATCGCATAAACCTCTCAATTCTTAATTAACTAGTCTACTAAATTATCAAAGAATATTCTTGCATTTACTTACCGTCAAATTATGGCCACAAATGGTCTAAACACCAACTATTTAACCCAATAGTCAAATGCTTCCAGTTCCAACTAACTGATCAAAGAAAATATAACAGGTTTCAACCACTGATATTCCGGGATTCTTACCATGAATGACGTTCGCGCGATTCATTAAAAACGAGTTTGCACGATGGCTTCGGGCACTAGGCCTCGTGGGTTATGTTGGTTGCCAAATGCTTGGGTTCTTTATGAAGAGAATTTTGAATTTGATAGAAGATCATAGAGTAACTATGGTGGGAAAGTTTTTAGTTTAAATGAATTTCTTTCAGCTTGATAGAATTAAATCCCAAGAGAACTTGGGGCTGGTTTTAAATACCGATGTTTGTTTGGCCGAAGAGTGGTATCTTTCTGTCCGATAAATTTCCTTTGTCCTAAGAACAAAATTGGCAAAAGAAGCAATTCTTTTCCCACAAGTAGTCCTGTTTTATCAGTGTAGTTTTTCAAAAGTTATTAATTTATTTTTTTTTTTATTATTTTCTGACAAGATTAGAACAAAGAATTAATGAAGTTGAGATATTGAAATGTCCCACTGAAGAGCAAATCAATTCAGTGGTAGAAAACATTTCCGGCTTCAGCGAGGCATCAAAAGCTTGGATGAGTGCAGCTCAGGTGAAAATGTATGCAAATTAATGTTAAATACCAGACAGTTGCGAGTATTTTACGTATCTACTTATTTTATTCTCATTATCTTCCGACACGTTTTTATAATGTTGCTGATGTCTTTTGCTACGTTACCTACTTTATCGTAAATAATAATAAATAATAATTATAAATGGTTAGTTTTTGGGATATTAGTTTTAAAATATTTTGTTTGTTATGCGATGTGTTAGTTCTCATTAGTAAATATCATTTGTTGTAATAACGTCAGCAAAAAACACAGGTGTTTCTGTTTTAAATATATTTAATATTAAAATAATTCATTGTTTTCTTGTTCCCTGTACGAGATATTATTTAATAGATACGTTTTAGGTAACTAATAAAATAAAAAAAATTACTGAGTTTAAATTAATGTTCCTATATTTTGCAAGTTAAACATAATATCATCAAAATGCTATTCAATTTAGGAAAACTGAAGGAAAAGGCATACATCCTTCTAGTATACACTTCTGATTTTAATTTAGGCGATAACTACACTTTTGAAACATCCCTTATTATAGGATTTTAAACGGGATAATTATTCTCTTTACTCAAAGTAACAGTCTTACGTGACAAGTCTTACGAAACTTCTAACAAATGACTTAATTTTTAGAGCTAATGTTATGGTGATCTTAAAGTAAAAAATGGATTTTATATTAAAATAATTAATCTTCTGACTCAAATTTACGATAATCTTAAGATAAGAAATTGAATTTGCAACAACAGACTTAGTCTCTTGGCTTAAGTTCAAGATGATCTTAAAATAAGTAACAGAATTTGTAACAAATAGATAAACTTTGTGGCTCAAATCTATACGATTACCTTAAAACAAAGAAAGGAATTTGCACCAATTAACTCGATGTTATGCGTTCATGTGCCTGGAGTGCATCATATTTTGGCATAGATCCCTATTCTCTTGACTTGACAGTTCACTACTTTCCTAGATAAAGGATGCATTCTATACAAATTCAAATTTTTCTGGGTCAAACAAATAAATTGAATCTGAGTCAAAGAAATGTATTTCTTACTTTAAATTCCTCATTCATTTGGCATATATCAAAAGAATCATTCGTTTGAGGAAATGTCATATTCTATTAAAACAAATGATCCTTTTTATCAGTGTGTTACTAAAGGTGTAAGATTTTCGGATAATGTATAGTTACCTAAATTTTTTAATTTCGATTGAATCAGTGACTGCTTAATTTATTTAAATCTATCACTCTGTATAAGCTGGTACTGATTCAATTATTTTAACGGGAATTTTGAATGATATTAATCTTTATGCTCTAGCAAAAATTAAAAAAGCTCTTACGCCATACCTTTTGTACCCTATAGTGTCAGTACTGATGAACACTAACTTTATTTCTCCTTCATATTAATGACCTGCTCTTTTCTTCTACCATCCACAGTTGTACTAACGGTAGTATTTTTCACTACAATATTAATTTCTTTCTAACTTAAACTCAAGCCATCAGAGATACACTTTATTTTTAGAAAACGAAAAGCAGAAAAATTCAAAATGTTCTAATAAATTATCAATAAATTAGTCTTAAAACTTGGTAGATACTCACAGGTTATAAAGTAATTATTTCGTGGTTTTAGGTAATAGTATTCACTGATAAAACAGGACTACTTGTGGGAAAAGAATTGCTTCTTTTGCCAATTTTGTCCTTAGGACAAAGGAAATTTATCGGACAGAAAGATACCACTCTTCGGCCAAACACACATCGGTATTTAAAACCAGTCCAAAGTTCTCTTGGGATTTAATTCTATCAAGCTGAAAGATATTCATTTAAACTAAGAACTTTCCCAACATAGTTACTCTATGATCTTCTATCAAATTCAAAATTCTCTTCTTCAAGAACCCAAGTTCAGGTGTGTCCAGATTTGATTAGATATCTGGAAGTCTGGGTTACAGTTAAGGCTATAGGTACAGCGTGTCCCCAATTGGTGATGCATGTAGAGCTGGCATTATTTCGCAAATGGTTTTGAGTTAGAATTAAAATAGTCTAAAACTTTTTCCATTCAGCCGTTTCTGTCCCTAATAGTTTCGGGATACTTTCATCACCAATTTAGGACGCACTGTAAGTTATACAATTTTTACCTACAGCTTCGCTCGTATGAAATGCGAATGTGGACCAAATTACGGTCTCTAGTTTTTCAAAAGTTATTAATTTTTTTTTTATTATTTTCTGACAAGATTAGAACAAAGAATTAATGAAATTGAGATATTGAAATGTCCCACTGAAGAGCAGATCAATTCAATAATAGAACACATAGGCTTCTGGCTTCAGAGAAGCATCAAAAGCTTGGATGAGTGCAGCTCGGGTGAAAATGTAAGCAAATCAATGTTAAATACCAGACAGTTGCGAGTATTTTACGTATCTACTTATTTTATTCTCATTATCTTCCGACACGTTTTTTAACTGTTGCTGCCTTTTGCTACGTTACCTACTTTATCTTAAATAATAATAAATAATAGTTATAAATGGTTAGTTTTTGGGATATATTAGTTTTAAAATATTTTGTTTCTTATGCGATTTGTTAGTTCTCATTAGTAAATATCATTTGTTGTAATAACGTCAGCAAAAAACACAGGTGTTTCTGTTTTAAATATATTTAATATTAAAATAATTAATTGTTTTCTTGTTCCCTGTACGAAGTTATATTTAATAGATACGTTTTAGGTAACTAATAAAATAAAAAAAACTACTGAGTTTCAATTAATGTTCCTATATTTTGCAAGTTAAACATAATATCATCAAAATGCTATTCAAATTAAGAAAACTCAAGGAAAAGGCATACATCCTTCTAGTACTTATACACTTCTGATTTTAATTTAGGCGATAACTACACTTTTGAAACAACCTTTATTATAGGATTTTAAACGAGATAATTATTCTCTTTACTCAAAGTAACAGTCTTACGTGACAAGTCTTACGAAACTTCTAACAAATGACTTAATTTTTAGAGCTAAAGTTATGGTGATCTTAAAGTAAAAAATGGATTTTATATTAAGAGAATTAATCTTTTGACTCAAATTTACGATAATCTTAAGATAAGAAATTGAATTTGCAACAACAGGCTCAGTCTCTTGGCTTAAGTTCAAGATGATGTTAAAATAAGGAACAGAATTTGTAACAATTAAATCAAGTTTGTGGCTCAAATCTACGATTATTTTAAAACAAAGAACGGAATTTGCACCAATTAGCTCGATGTTATGCAGTCATTTGCCTGGAGTACATCATATTTTGGCATAAATCCCTATTCTCTTACTTGACAGTTTACTACTTTCCTAGATAATTCTGTGTAAATTCATATTCTTCTGGGTCAAAGAAATAAATTGAATCTGAGCCAAAGAAATGTATTTCTTATTTTAAATTCCTCATTCATTTGGCATATATCAAAAGAATCATTCGTTTGAGTGAATGTCATATTCTATTAAAACAAATGATCCTTTTTATCAGTGTTGGATTTCTCTAATGAGGATACTGGAAAGCACTATTTTTTTCTAACAGTTTATTGGTTTTGAGCCTCTGTATATATTAATTGGCCAGAATTCCGGTATAAAACTATATTGGAAAAGAATTTGGTTTTGTGTTTTTTCAGCATGGCTCTGCTAGCTTAAACTCAAGCCAGCAGCAATTTTTTATTTTTCTGAAAAGTATTCTTTTATCCATAAACTTTGAAAAATAGTGTGTCAATGCCAAGTCTGTGGAAAAACGGATTGTTTTCACAGGTTTGCTCGGTGGAATACCAACGGCTTGGAAAGCAATAGCAACGATGCGTGAAATCGGATGTTTAGCGTACCCAAGCAAACCCACGCAAAATACATACATGCAAAAGACTGATTATAAATGAATGGTGTTGTCTCATCTTGCTGAAGGTCAATGGTATAATCCCTTTTTATTAATTACAATTAAAAAGAGAATTTGTCAGCTGATTATCCCATGAATCCACTCAATCGACTCATTATTTTTGTAAATGATTTTCATGACGTGCATGCAACATGCATGAAGAAAATACATGAAAAGGACTCTGAACGATTAAAAAATCTTAATTTAACAAAATTGGCGAGTTCAACGACAGTTTAGGCATAATAAAATAAAGTGCTTTCTGTAAAATTAACAACTGACTATTGGATGGTGATTTTTTTTAAGATCGGAAGAAAGCGCGCGAGAGAGAGAGAGAGAGAGAGAGAGAGAGAAAGACAGACTGATTTTACCATAGTAAAAATTCACTAATGATTCAGATAAAAATATGTAGGTACCATGGATTTATTAAGAATGGATACGGGATGATTTAATATTCTTTGAAGCCAAAACAAACCATTATAAGCGACACTGTAAACACAATTTGTAAACATTGGCCACATCTTATTTTACCTTGTATTTTTGTACAAAAAATACTTTAGAAGCATCACAAGATTTACTAAAAGTAATAAAAGGCCTAAAATATTTTATTTTCTCCTAAATAATAATAAATTTAAGTTAAAAAGGTTTTATTATTTATAGGTTATATTATTTCTAAAGGTTTATTTAAAGTCGCTCGGAGTCATTTATAAATCTATAAGTCGCACTTTTTCTTTTCTAGTTCATTAGACAAAGACGTACGTGTAACCGAGTGTTCAGACGTTTTCCTAAGCAACCAGCAGAGACAGCAACACTTCTGAGCTCCAACACTCCAATGCTATTTTACCTCTTTCTACTACCATTCTTGATTCAATTACCTATTTCCTTAAAATTCGTAAACTAGACCTCTAGGGTAAACGTTTTCATAACAAACAACAAATAAACAGGTTTCACGTTCGATACGCTCACAGTATACGGAACACCGAATCCTTTCTAATTCATCCATGGTAGGTACCTATATACACAGTGACTGCCAAAAATATGCGATACTTGGGAAGTTTCTTTATTAGGTTTGGAAAAAAATCAATTACGCAGATAAATTCTGCGTCACTTCAAACCTAAGAAAAAGTTTTGGGACTCCGATTGCCATTTGGCGGAAAATTTGAATTTTCTTGGGTCGGTTGACTGACAGAAAAGGTGTTCAAAATTTAATTTTATGGCTGCTTACATTTGGCATTATTTGTACAAAAAAATAATATTTTTATAAAAAAAATTATTTCCAAAATTTCTTTTTACCATTTAACAATAGGCTTTCTAGACCAAAACAAATGTTTCAGCATATTATTTTACTTCGATAAATTATTTCTTTGTCTGAGAAATTTTTAAAAAATTATTATTAGGATAGCCGAACTGTCGCATAGGCACTTTTCAAATAACTTAACACGAAATATCAAAGTCACTTTACCTTATTTAAAAGACACACAAGACTAATATCACCGACTAATATTGATTGCAATAAATCAAAAGAAAAAAGACAAGGATTTATTTTACAAACTACTACTCCGCCATTTTACATCAATAGCTATGAAGAAAATGGCATATCAAATTAATAACATTTTTTTGGTTATCGCCATAATCAGTTTTTATAGTGTCTTTTTAAGGGTAAAAATAAATATTTGAAGTTCCGTTCCGTTATTTAAAAAGAGCTTATGTGATAGTTCGGTTTTATAAATAATAAATAATTAAATATTTGTAATGTGTGTAATGTGATGTGTTATTAATTATTGTAATAATTAATAACATTTTGTAAATTTACCCAGAAAAAAGGACAAATTTACTAAAGGTAAAAAAACATATTCAAACATTAAATTTGTTTTAGTCTGTAACACATACTTCTCAATAATTGTAAAAAGAAATTTTACAAATAAAATGTTTTTATAAAAAAATGGCCGAATTTTCGTTTTTGTCCAAATATTCTAAAATTTGAACGCACCCAAATAAATCAAATTCTAGATAACTTTGCCTCATCAAAATTTTTGATACTAAGACTGATAAGGTGACTTTTGGTCAACCGAACTAAAAAAACTCATGTTTCCCGCAAAATGACAAATGACAATCGGGGTCGCCAAATTGTTTTCCAGGTTCAAAGTGATGACGAGTTGATCTGTGTCATGGATTTTTTTCTAAACGTGATAATAAAAAAAATTCCCATATATCGCATACTTTCTAGCGGTCACCGTTACACCTTCTCAGATACCCAATTTTAATAATTATTATTATAATGAGATCTAAAATCGAACATTCTTCAAGTTGTTTTTGCTCTCAGTCTAGTTACTTTACGGTATATCAAGAAAATATCCCAAGTAGTAGCTTAACACTCATTGTCAACTTGCCTAAGCTATTTTATATCGCCAGTTGCGTTGGCAGCTAAATTGGTTGTGCTCCATTCAACCGGGAAATGGCTAAATCCTCTGACAATAATTGTGAATAACCATTACAGAGAACGTTACGCACCTCAATTTTCTGAATATTGTTTATTATAATAAGTAATACAATTTTTCTTTGACTAAATTATATTTTCAGTGCAAGCCTAAGAACTCGTATTTAAATATTTTTAGTTACATTTTTTTTGCATTATTTAAAATTAATAGCAAAAATATCCAAATAAAACTAAATAGCATTAAGTTCTGGAGTAGCATTCCTTTTCCTAGTAATTTAATCATTCGGAAATAATAAAGTCTAACTGTATAGAAACAAAATAGAATAGTTGATTATAAACGATTTTTATCCTTGGTCTGACATTTACTCTACGGTCTCTGATGATCATTTATCTTTTTCGAGGGATGACGGGTCGCACGCAACGGGAATTTTAAAACTTCTAGTTTAATTTTGTCCCCTCACCTGTGATATTCCGCGCAAATTGAGTGAGAGAACGTAATGTTGCTGGGTAGATAGGAAGGTAGAAAATAGGATATTAAGGCTGTCGAGTTAGGAAAACTGGCAATTTATCACCTTTAAAATCGAGTTTTAGATTTAAAATACAAAGGGTGATGTGTAAAGGCAAGACCATTTATTGTATAAAAGAAGATTGTGTAAGTATTTATTTATGCAAATAAGCAAGCAAAGAAGATTATTATATTATAGGATATATTGTCGGAGAAATAGCAGAGTTAGTTTCATCAAGGTGTCAAGACGCGTATCAAGAAGTGTTTTGTATTGGGCTATATGTAGGCCTGTTTGGTAAGATGCGTTTTCATTCATTTCATTGAATTTTCATTTCAAACATTTCGGTTTCTTAAAAGTTAGTACCTAAACTACTTTGTAGCTAGCTATTGCCAACCTCTGTTTTTAGCTATAAAAATTTTATCAAGGAGCCTAAACTGCTTAATTTGCGCCAACAGTGTTTTTACATTACAAAATTGTCCAGCAACATATTATACCAACAATTTTATTACGTAAAATTGAGAATAAGTTCTCTAAACCACCTGAAAATTCCTTATACAATAAGGATTTGAACAAATCATGGTAAAACAGCTATTCTCCGGGCTATATGCCCCTCCGAGCGCTGGATTACATACCAAAATTTGCCGTATTTTGGCTAACACTGTTAGACAACAAAATACTTGGTTTGACTGCAAGAAACTACCAGGAAGAAGGAAGCTTTTTCTTTAGTTAGGATGTCGTTACCTGCATACCGGTTTCGAACTCTTTAGTTCTCATCAGTACAGGATTAACGATCATACCTACCTTCCGAAACAGCATATCCTTAAAGCTAATCATGTCGAACTGCATAAGCAGTATAACAAAAGCAGCGCCATCCATTAGCAGTTTCAAGCAGTCGGAATAGAATTTACCGTGAGGTAAAATTATTTCAACAATGAATGTGAAGTGTGAAGTCTACTGGTCAGGGGTACATATAAATACGTAAAATTGAGAATAAGTTCTCTAAACCACCTGAAAATTCCTTATACAATAAGGATTTGAACAAATCATGGTAAAACAGCTATTCTCCGGGCTATATACCCCTCCTAGCGCTGGATTACATACCAAAATTTGCCGTATTTTGGCTAACACTGTTAGACAACAAAATAATTGGTTTCACTGCAAGAAGATTTGTTCAAATCCTTATTGTATAAGGAATTTTCAGGTGGTTTAGAGAACTTATTCTCAATTTTACGTATTTATATGTACCCCTGACAAGTAGACTTCACACTTCACATTCATTGTTGAAACAATTTTATTTGTGATTAGTTGGTTGCTGGGCGATGACGAGCGAAATAGAGCAATGTTCAGTAATGCGTGGCAGTATTTATAGTCGAATGTATTTTATAAAGTTCCCGCTTTTCACAACTAAGCTCCAAGAATTATTATTTTATTATAATAAAGATCGACTCACATTGGTCAGCGAGGTCTTTATGCCTAGCACAGGAATGCTGTTCGGCGCTTTTTCTCTAATCGCCGGATTGTTTGTTTGGGTAATGTTAGCGAGACATAAAACTGCTACCGCTTTACTGAAATCGAATTGTGGTAAGCGGCAAGTTTATAATACACTCTACTATACGCAATTACGCGACAAATTCAGCTTCTCAGTATGTTGCCATAAAATAAACAGAAACCATATTTTGGCCGCTGCAAGGGTCTTAGTCAGGATGAATTTGATAAAAAAATCAATACCAGCAACAGGAGCAGGAAGACCAGTTTTAGAATATGTTTGACATCTACCCCCCTCCTCAATTTGAAAGGCGGATAGCAAGTTATAAATGGCCTTCATCTACTTCCAAACATTTAAAAAAAATTTTGACATGAGTTGCGCACGCACGATTTAACATTTTGGGAGTAACTAATGTACAGGGTGTCCGAATTTCGTTGTATTTGTGGGTTATCTCAGTTATTAGTAGAGATAGAAGGTTGCGGTTTGCACGTCATGGCACTACTTTTTTCTGAAACGAAAAATGCCATAAACAGAATTTTCATAGCTTTCTTTGTTTTCGAGCTACAGGGTGATTTTGAAAATTTTCACTTTTTGAGCACCCCTTGTATCTCGGGTATGCCGCATCATATCAAAATAGTAAAAACATACTTGGATGCACAATGTTACGCAGAATACGATGACGAAGTTAGTTCTTTTCTAAATATTTTAATTTTCGAGTAATGAAGTAAAGTTGTGGCTTTTTAAATGGGACACCCTGTATATTTATACATCGTTACATTCCGCTTATCAAGGGCCTTTCGCGAATATATAACACTTGATATTTATTTTTTCATTGAAGCCGTTAAATCACAATTTTTAATAAAAATTTTAATTTGTATATAGTAGGCTTTGACTTACAAAACAATAGACATACATACATTTCAGAAATATCGTATGTTAAGTTGTTGATATCATCCATTTTAACAACTTGATATTATGTTATCGCCAGTTTTTTTTTATTATTATTTCATATTTATGAAGGGACCCTAACTGCAAACAGATATCTACATTTCCTGGAAAATATGTTAACAGAAATTCGCGAGGATGTTCCTTTGGTCCTTTTAAATAATATATTTTTTCAGCAAAACGGACCTCCTACTCATAGTTCTCACATTATAAGAACTTATCTGGAAAATCACTTTCCTAGTCACTGGATTCGCACAATAAGATGGCCTCCCAGGTCAATTGATTTCTCAGTTCTCGATTTTTTTTTGTGGGGTTATTTGGAAAATAAAATATTTCATACCTGGCATCAAACGATAGAAGAATTGCGTAATGCTACTGAAATGGAATTCAGAAATTTGCAAGCACGGCCAGTTATCCCTTTAATTGCTGTAGGAAGAATAAAAAAATGTGACAATATTGTGTTCAGAATAACGGAAATCAATTCGAACAATCTCTGTAATATATATGTATGTTATTATACGTTTTACTTGACGGCCTACTATAAAATATTGTCATTTTTATTAAAAATTGTGATTCATCGGCTTCAATGAGAAAATAAATATCATGTGTTATATATTTTTTAACAGCCCTCGATAAGCGGAATGTAACGACGAATACATATACAGGTTGTCCCATTTAAAAAACTACAACTTTACACCAGTACTCGAAAATTATAATATTTAGAAAAAAACTAACTACGTCATCGTATTCTACGTAACATTCTGCATAAAAGCCAGTTTTTTCTATTGTGATATGATGCGGCATAGCCGAGATACAACGGGTGCTCAAAAAGGGTAAAGTTTCAAAATCACCCTGTAGCTCGAAAACAAAGAAAGCTATGAAAATTCTGTTCGTGGCATTTTTTGATTCACAAAAAAGTTGCGGCATGACGTGCAAACCGCAACCTTCTATCTCTACTAATAACTGAGATAACCCGCAAATACAACGAAATCCGGACACCCTGTACATGCTTGTCAAATCTGGTCTCTCATGGTTTCTGGTGTAATTCGTATTCGTAATAATTTTTCTTTGAAAAATTCCCACAAGAAAAATCTAAGAGAGTCAGGTCAGGAGATCTTGGAGGCCAGTTTACAGGGCAACCGGGTCTAATCCAACTATCTTCAAACGTACCATTTAGGATGCCTCGAACTGGATCCGCAAAGTGTGGTCTTCAAAGGGTTCGGATGTGACATCCTTATTATTAACAAACGCTTTTGTGGGGATTTATAAAAGAAAATTTTAGCTACAGCATCAACCATCCTAGCAGAAAACATGTAAGACCGAATTCGGCGAGCATGCTTGGGGCCATTTAAAACAGCTGTTAAAGCACAACGGTCGTGAAATTTAAGGTAAGTATGTTATAAGAGTTTTTACACTCCTTTTTATTTAGTCAAAAATTCGTAATTATGCAATAAACAGAGTAACTGCAATGGTTTTTAGTGTACTCACGTAGTTATAACGGCGAATCGAATTTTCGAAAAAAATTGCCTTGCCATTTGACAATTCCAACTTGTCACCCGCCCTTTAACATGTAGAGAGGAGTAAACGTCAATCATATTTTAAAATATGTTTCCTTACCTCCTTACCTTGCAAAATTTGTATTAAAATATTCCAAACCGTTTTTGAGATATCGCATTGTACTACTTTAAATTTCTCACCCTGTATATTGCTTTACTAATTGCCCGCGTGCAAGGGGGCGTTTAGAAAACTAACTCCATTTACATTAAGATTAATAAACTAAATGCTCGTTGACATTTTTAGGTAGAGATGTCGAACTTGCGTTTATATTTTAAAATTTCTATGGGTCTAATAACCAAATTTTTATACCAAGTGGTGGATTACTGCCAATTTACTTTAAGCAACCGAATTTTCAATCTCCAGCTCAATTTTATTTTAATAAAATTGAGAATTATCCCAACAATCATTCTGCATTGCTGTTGACCCTATTATCTTTCCGCATAAATATCCTGTCATCCGTCAAGCTTTTCCCCAAATAAAATTCTTGTTAAACAAACTATTCTGTGTAAATACAGTCCTCGAAGCATCTGATTAAGTATTCATGTCCCTTGCTTGATCTGTGGACAGTCTATTTAGATTTGCAATAGGGTCAGCGTCAGACATGCTGCAAGATTTACACTCTGTTTACTTATATTACCCGCTAGAAATCAGTATTGGTTAGACTGAGTATACATCGAAACAAGATCTTAAGTACACAACGTTAAATTTTAAATTTAATCGTGAAAACCGACGTGGAAACTAACACCCCTTGGGAACGCCACTAAATTATATTTTTGCGTTTCAGTTGCATACACAAATTCCCTTTTCAGACGTGTATGATTTATTTAATCGATCACCGAATTATTCCGTTTTTACAATGATTATTATGAAATAATCAACTTTGTTCCGTTAATAAACGATTTGCCACCGACTTATGATGACTAAACTATTTCAATATCTGTTTTATTCATGTGCATCACACAGGAAAAAAAATCTGTAGTCAAGAATAAAACACTTTACTTAGGTACGAGACAGAGTCAAATGAAAACCTTAACAACGTTGCTAAACAAAATTTATCGAAGCAATGTCAACAATAAGTATATAATTTTCGACAGTCACCATTGTTTTATGCTCGTCTCTCACCGTTCTGAAAGTGCTTGAATATCTGAAGAAAAAAAATTTTTTGGTCGCGTGCACAGCCACTCCCTGAATCACTTCATCATTGTTCTGGAAGTTCTTCCCACCTAATGCCTCGTTAAGTGCATCAAATACGTGGTAATCGCTTGGGAGCGAGGTCAGGGGAATAAGAGGGACGTGGTAGACACTCAAACTTCAAATCTTGGATGGTTGCCACCGCTGAACGTGCAGTAAGTGGCCGCGCGTGGCCGTGCTGCAAAAGAACGCCAGTAGTCAAAAATCCGCGGCTTTTATTTCTATAAGCCAAGCTTGAGACGATTCTTTAAAGTTCTGAGTATGTAACACTGCTAACATTTAGTTACCCCATTAGGCATGTAGTCCTCCAAAATTACCCCTCGTGCATTCCCGAAAAAGGGTCATCATAAAATTTTCTGTCGAGAGCTGTGGATGAAATTTTTTGATTTTTGCCAAGAGATGTAACGCCATTGTTTGTTTGCTCTCTTGGTTTCGGATTCATGCCAGTGTAGCTAGGGCTCATCCTCAGTTGCAATCGTTGCCAGAAAGGCATTTCCTTCTGCTTCATATCGTCGTAAAAGTTCTCCACAGATCGTTGTTTTTATTCCGGATTCAATTGCTTTTTCACCCATCTTGCTGACACTTTGTGGAACTGGAGGATGGCATGCATAATGGGAAGTACAGAATTATGTTGAGTATTTAAAAATTCAACGATTTCGTCAAATCCGATCATTTTCTTTCCCCAAGGCCGCAATCGATTTAGGCGTCACAACAAGATTTGCTTGGCCAGGTTGGAGAGCATCAGCTACGGAAATCACTCCGTCTTTGAACTTGTTGCTCCATCTATACACATGCTGGAGGGACCAAAATGAACGTAAATTCATTCTACGACCGATATAAATGGGTTTCACTCCTTCACTGTATAAGAAACGAATAACAACGCTGCTCCTCTTGGCGCAGTGCTTTAATGGAATTGCCATTTTTAAACTATCACTGTGTGAACATTTTCCATTGTTGCTATGATATGGCATTAGCAATGCCCAGTAAATCTCAAAAATAATATTTCTGTCAACTTGTAAGCCAAAGTTCCGTTTGGTAAATTGTTTAGGGCAATTTTAAAGTTTTCATTGGACTCTGCCTTGTATACCTATCGGGTGCTTTCCATAGCAAGAATCAAATTTTCCGGTGGTACTTTGTTGAGATAAGAATACCCGTTTCTTGGGATAAAATAGTAGTTTCTTGCGATAAAAGAGAATTTCCTGACAGAAGTATAATATTGCCCGGAAGATGAAAATAATCCCCCCCCCCCAACACACACACACATGGCATTCTATTTTGCTTCAGCTCTGGTCCTATCACTTTCTTTATTCGATCGCTCACTCGTTATTCATTCTTTCAGCTGATGTCACAACGCTAAGCATTTTACATAATATTATATCTGATCATTCATTACCCTATTTTTCATTTTTCTTAGCGATAATCTTATCTTATAATGGTACAAGTTGGATCTAATATTTGAAGTTATTTGTGGTCGGAAAATAGTGGTGAGATCAAGCTTAGCGTAGTATAGAGAGCCAATCTCACGTATCTAAGAGTTTTACATAAGAGAAAGTTTTCTTTTTTATTTTAGAAAAGATGGGTACCTTAAAATGATCATAAATTAATACTCTCTGCCCTATGTGTAAGCTTCGATAAGTAGGGAGGAGTTTATTTGGAGTAATTATAAAAGTTATTTATGGTTAGTCAGTGGTATTCTTAAGTTGATAAACTTAAAAATTTACTTTTTAGAACAATTTATCTTTTTACACGGATACTGATAATTTTATAAAACTGATATGATTTACCCTCGACAGACATTAACCAAAACATCAGCTTTTCCATTAGGATAATTCCAAATGCCCTTCAAAATTAAAATAGTCCATTTCCTGCCCTAATGAGTTAGGAATGTGCATTGGTGCAGTCAGTAAAAAATAATATATAGCAAATGAAATTGGTCGCCAACGAAATGCAGCTCTCGTAATAAAAAATATATGAATCCCATTATAGGAATATTAATGGCACTAGACTCGCAATTTATTCTTTTTCAATGTTGTCAATTCGGAAATAAATAGATATTTATGAACTATTGATATTCACCCTCTGATTTATTCTGTTAATACACCCACCCTCACGGGCACGAGAATTTATAGTTTTTGTACTATTTACGTTATTTTGGTTTATGTAACGACATAGCGAAATATTGATAATATTGTTTAAAAGTTTCCAGGGTGGCTAACAGAGGACGAGTCATTAAATAACTGTAGTTTCAATAATATATTTGTTGAGAAATTATACTGGGTCAGTTGTGCGTTTTGACCGCTATGTAGCTAGTTAAATTTGTTTTTGTAGGTAGACAGATTTTTAGTTTTTTTTTTTTTATTGATAAAGCCTGCGGCGTTTACTATTATTAAAACTGGTCTGCAAAACCAATCATTAATTTTTCTCTAAATTCTTAAAAACTAAAATCCTTATATACTAAAGTTCACCCAATGGAGTCCTAAAGGTTTATCTGTTGTGACTCATGGCCATGGCACTTAGCACTTACACACGTGCGCACTGTACTATGTTTTCAAAAGTCTATACTAGTTCAAAGGGCTTGGTCCTCTTCAGCCTTCTAACTAGGTCCTCGTTGTCAAGAAGCCTGATGGCTTCGACGTTAACGTGCTGATGGAGTCGATGACTCGTGCTTGATGGCAAATCTTCTAATTTCACTAGCGACATACGGGATACCAAGATCGCGATGTAAGTCACTATTTCGTATGTACCACGGTGCACTAACTATGTTCCGCAATACTTTATTTTGGAAGGTTTGGATGCGTTTGATGTGGCTCTCCTTGGCACATCCCCATAACTGGATGCCATAAACCCAGACTGGTTTTAAAATCTGGTTGTATATCATGATTTTACAGTGTATTGACAGCTTAGATTTTCGTCCCAAGAGCCAATACAACTGTCTATATTTGAGCCCTAGTTCAGTACGTTTAGTTCTGATATGTTCCTTCCATCTTAGTTTCGCATCTAAGGTCATCCCCCGGTATTTGGCAGTATTTTCATAGGGAACTATGATACCATTTATGTTAACTGGTTGATGATTGCCTATTCTTTTGTTGGTAAAGTTGACACAAATAGATTTTTGCTCATTAAGCTTAATCTTCCAGTCTGTGGTCCAATTGTAAATCTGGTCGCTAGCATGTTGGAGTTGTCTGGTTACTGCATCTACGTCTGTTCCTACTGCTAATACAGCCGTGTCATCAGCGAATGTAGCCACAGTAACATTTTCTGTTTGTGGGAGGTCACAAGTGTACAGTAAATAAAGGACGGGACCCAAGACGCTTCCTTGAGGCACACCTGCTTTAACTTCCTTCAGTTTGGAGTATTCATCCTCCTGTTTAATTCTGAACACCCTATCTGTAATGTAGGAGGTTAGCAACTCTACATATTGTTTTGGTAACATTCTGTTTAATTTGTTAATTAGCCCTTTGTGCCAAACTTTATCAAAAGCTTGAGCTACGTCAAGGAAGATAGTTGAGCAGATTAGCTTTTCTTCTAGTGCCCTTTCTATTATGTCTGTTATTCGATGGACTTGGTCTATCGTGGAGTGCTTGCATCTAAAGCCAAATTGAGGATTCGGGATTAGGTTACTGTTCTCTATTATAATCTTAAGTCGTTTTAAGAAAAGCTTTTCAAATAATTTTGAAATAATTGGTAGTAGTGATATGGGCCTGTAAGATTTGGCTTCATTCGGTGGTTTGCCTGGTTTTGGTAGCATAATGACTTCAGCCACTTTCCAGACGCTAGGGACGTGTTTTAATCTAAGCGCTGCATTAATTAGGTAAGTCAGCATAACTATACCGTTTTTTGGTAGTTGTTTTAAAATTTCTCCTGTTATGAGGTCAAACCCAGGGGCTTTTTTGGCGCTTAAATTGTTTTTGATTTCGTTCGCTACTTCTTTAGGAGTCACTAGTGCTATTTCATTCTCTTGGATATTCACAGACTCTCCCATTTTTAGATTTTTAGTGTGGAATAAAAGAATATTAACAAAGTCACTTGAACCCATTGATTTAGAAACCAGAACGAGATACCATTATTTACATTTTAGAGAAATCAGGGATTCCCAAGTTACTTATAATCTAGCTAACTATATGCCCCCCCCCCATATCTACTTCTTGAGAATGGCAGTTGCCAGGGTTTCATGTTTGTGGCATATTTGCAGATTGATAAACTATACTAAAATAAGGCGATTACTGTAAGTTAATATTTGCAATCCTAAATAACACTGGCATTAAAGCATCTAATCAAGGAACAAGTTTTTAATATTTTATTTTCATTGCATGACGGCGAAATTTAGTGTAAGAGTGACAACGTTGCTACCAGAAAACGTGCTGTCGCCACCGTCATTGAACGTTTGCAGATTTATCAAGCCGTAATGTTATGTGTGTAACGTTCCAGGCAGTCGGAATATGCCAGTGTAATGAAATTTTAAGTGATTTTTGTTTTTCCTGAGAGGACTTTCTCCATAAAGTTTGATAAATGGTACGCCAGTGCCAAGTGTGTGGAAAAATGGATTCCTTTCATCCGGAAATATTTTTTCACGGGTTTTCACGGAATACAAACGGCTCGGAAAGTCATTACGATGGTTCGCGAAGTCGTCGCTGTCGTTTTTTGTCCTACACATGCTCAATATATGGAGCAAAACACAAGGCTAGTTGTGAATGAAAGGCTGCGTCTTCTCTTGCAATGTTATCAATGTTTAATAGTATGATAATTAAAAGATCCAAATAAGCCATTTTCTTGTTTTTACTTAAATTGTTAATACGTATTATGTATGTTGCTGTAAGGCCCCATGAAAAAGAATATACCCCAGTTCACTCAAAAAGAGTAAAGCAGAAATTAAAAACATAATCCAATTAACAATAAGAAACTACAAATAAGAATTTAGCAGGAACAAAATAGCAGAAAACATCGTGTTAAAATCCTAATGTTTAAATTCGTTTTTTACAACTTTTTGGAACGTTAGTCAATGATTATGAATCTTCATCTTCATGTTATATAAGTGAAACTTTACGTATTATTTGTCATTAAATGCATACACATTACATATGTGGAGTTGCATCGTTGTCTCCGTTTTTGGCAAAAATGAAAATAAAGAACACCAATTACAAATTTTATTTGTCACTCAAAAACTCCTAATGTTAGTTGTTTATACATCCTTTTTCACCCGCTAAAAGCTAGAATCTCTGTGGAATTCTTTATACAAGGGTAACTGACCATGTGAAATATAATTTAGGCAGACGGTAAGGGATGTTGAGTCACAAATAGGGGCCAGTTGTGCTTTATGACAAAAGAAAAGACGTTTATTGGAAATGTGCCAATCTAATATGCTCGAATGATCCCTTTTGATATATAAGGGATTGGTATTTGCCAAATGGATTCAGTCATATATAGCTTAAAAGGTACAGACTAAAAGTTGATGTCTATTAAATGCCACCTCAGGCAGATACAAAATTGGATTTACTGATAATGTGACCTGGATCCGTCCGGGGTCGGTATTGCCTAACTTGTTTCACATAATTTCTAATTGCTCATCTTTTCGTTATATGGAATATGTAATATAATATTATAAGTACAGGCCCGAAGGAAATTATGAAAGATGCTCCTGTAATACGAGTCTAGAGAGAATAAAGCTTGGTAAGATATTTGTACATAAATAATATTATATAATAATAATTTTTTAAATGAATCTACTCATTGATCAATAAAGAGCGGAATAGGGTACTCATTTAATTGTGTGAACTACCAACAATAAAAATAACAACAAAGTAACAAATTCATTGTCATTTCGTATTTATTTTTATTCTAGGTTAGCTATAGTGCAATACGAACTGCATCTGCAACTACCTCAAACGTTTCTTGGACGAATAAAAATGTAAACCACTATTTTTATATTCCTATTCCATTAGTTTAATAAACCAAAATAGACTTAAAGTTCTTATATATTTAGAAACATTTAATTTATGTAATTGTACTGTTATAGGAGTTCATATTAGCCGTAATTAAGAACAACCTACACAAATACAATGCTTTGGTGCAATTAACTCTCTCTGCAAGTGCAGTGGCAAAACTCTACAAGCTGGAATGCCAAAACAACCCGGGGTCAGTTGCGTTACACAGGAAAAACGTATATTTTTGCAAAAATAATTTTTTATGTGCAAACACTGCATAATTAATTATATGACAATGTTTTTCCAAAAGCAAATAAATTGTAGTAAACATGTGAACCCATAAACGTCACGGGGTAGCAGGTAAATGATTATTTATTATATCGGAGAAAATTGGTTACGGTTGTGGCGTTTGTAATGATAAAAAACTCTACTTTTAAAGTATACCGTTTTAACACTAAAAAAGAAACAACCAGAAAAACATCCTAACTAAACGCTTGCTACTGCAAGAATAAATAGTTAACAGCGCCAAATAATTCACAGCGTTATGATTCACCCGCACCTCGCGTTCGCCGTCACTGGCCTTACAACTTAACACAAAAATTTTAGTAAATTTACAAAAATGCAGGTAATAGCAGATTAAACAATAAAATAGTACACAGTAAATCCGTAATAAAAATTGGAAAAGGAACGGTGCAAATACTGAGAAAAGCTCGTAGCGGGTTTAAAAGTATCACACAATTGTTAAGTGCGTTTGGTGTGTCGTGAGGTAAGGATCACCTGCAGGATGCCGTTTAGTTCGTTATAGACTGACTGTAGTGTTTGTTTAAATTTGCAAAAAAAGTAAATTAACTATTAAAATGAGTGCAAAAAAAGCTGAAGTCAGAATGCTCATTCTGATGTCTTATTTCAAAGTGATAATGAGTAAGGAACGGAATTTGATTTTTTCCACTAGCAAATAACTTTAAGTAAACATCTAGATCAAGGGTCGGCAACCAATATATAATAGGGTCCGGATACTTTTGAAAAATTGTATCGAGGTCCGGAGAAAAAAAAAGAAAAACTTTAAATGGACCGCTGGTAATTGTTGTTTCTCAAAAAGGAACGTAGCTCATAAAAACTCATATTATTTGTTTTAAACTTTTATTTTTACTCTTAAAAATAATATAAGGCATAGGTATTTGTTCTTACAAATGAATTTAGATTTTTTGGCGGTCCAGATTTCTACCTTCCTCGGTCCGGATCCGAACCGCGGTCCGCCAGTTGCCGACCCCTGATCTAGACCCATAGTCGTCCCACGTAGTAGAAAAATTAGTTGTTAGTATTACATTTATATTACATAGAAAAAAGTATTTTGCGATTATTTCCGTACATATGACAGTTCTTTCCCCTACATGCCCTCGGGACATACCAACTATGTTTTGTGTGGAGATCTTTGTACCTACTGGAATAAAGAAAAAATTCTCAACTTTTTTTTCTAGTTTTACACAATATCGGCACAAGTTAATTTTTATGTTCTGAGAATGTTGTTCTAATACACCCACCTTCACAGGTGTACATAAATTATCAACAGCTTTATGTTGACAGAATATATGAATATGTGAGATCAGTCCTCTCCGAAAATTTCTTTGTCGAGGTTATCCTCATTCGGCTAGAATGTTTGCAAGTACCTATCATCAACTAGGTATAAGTAAAGGTACGCCATTATGGTATTTGAAATGAAAATATACCTAACACAGCACAACCACAGTTCTCTGCAAATTAAGTCACTATACCTGTTGGTAATCTCTTAATTATGTAGTACCTACTTGTGGGACCAAAAGGCTGATCCTATACAATAGCTAAGGAAAAAGAGGTGTGTTTTGCACAGGTTCAAGGTTGCCTACAAATTTTGGAATGAGGGTCAATTAATAATAAATACCTAATTGACATTTCCATACAATTATTCTTTCTTACTCTTAAGTGGAGTTTATTGCTTGTAAATCTACTTAGTTTTGGAGATATAAAATAGCGATATCACTTATTTTTGTGTTCAGTTCCAGTGTAAACAAGTTAGTGGTGTGCTGAAATTATTTTGTTCCATATTATCTGTGACCATTTACAATAGCCGCAATGAGTACAAGTAAAAAATTTAAGATGGAGTGGCTGCTTCCATATTCCACTATCTTATTTGAACAGAAACATGGTGTTTGGTGTGCAGTGTTGAAACCCAATCAAACTCTGAATTTATTTGTACAAAACGAAATCAAATCGAGCGACATGTCAAAGGTCCAAAGCATTTAGAGGAGATACAATCTCATCCGGGGCCATCCGCATCTAGAGAACCTGATGTAGTACACGCAGAGTTTTGCATGAATTTGTATGAAGCCATTGTTGCAGCTGACAGTCCTCTCCATAAAATAAATAATCCATCTATGAAGAAATTTTTACCAAAATACTACCATCGCAGAGTTCCAGACGAATCTACACTTCGTAAAAGTTATATAATAAGGTATACTCAAAAACTATTGACAAAATACGTTACAATATTGAAGGAGGTTGTGGTTTAGCATCGATGAAACCACTGACATCAAGGGCCGATACGTTGCTAATATTATAGTTGGGCCTTTAAATCCTACAGAAGCGGAAAGCTCATATTTCAACAGTAAATTTCTGGCTAAAACCGATAGTGAGACAATAACTCAAGCTGCAGTAGAAAGTATCAGGTCGCTCTTTCCAGACGCGAATATTACTGAAAACGTTGTTTTGCTGCTTTCGGATAGTGCGGCTTATGCTAAAAGCAGGAAGACAGTTAAAAGAACATTTTCCAAATTTGATTCACTTTACATGTCTAGCGCATGCCTTGCCTAGAATATGTGAACTGATAAGTGACTTTTATCCAGTTATTGATACTTTGGTTAGTAAGGTAAACAAAGTTTTTTCTTAAATCACCAGCGCGAATAAACAAATTTAAAGAAATGTGTCCTAATTCCCATTGCCCTCACAACCTGTTATTACAAGGTGGGGAATATATATATCAGCCATTATATATTACCATACAAATTACGACTTAGTTAAAAATGTTATTGACAGCCTAAAAGATGATGCTCTGAGTCTAATAAAAGGAAATAAGTTACATATAAGTGAAGCTTAAAAACGATTTATAGTTTATTTCTGAAAATTTTGGATATCTTCCAGGTGTAACTGAACAGTTGGAGACACAAAACCTTCCCCTCTTGACTTCTTTTAAGCTATTTCAGACAACCATAGACAAGTTCAAAGCATGTCTTACCGAAACTGGCGAAAAATTAAACGTGTATCCAAAAATCTTAGAAAGAAATCCAGGATTTTCAGAAATAACAAATATTTTGAAACATTGAAAACTAAAAATACTGACTTGTATAATCATATCCGTTTCGCTCCTGTTACAAGCTGTGATGTCGAAAGAAGCTAGACTTAGAGATACTCTTAAGGGGTTACATATACAGTTAGAATTTTCACAAAATCGATTTTTTTTAATGTCATTTTAGTAATGTACATATATTCAAGTACACACACAGAAAATTTCAAGGCAATCCGGCGACAATTTTCGAAGTTACACGCATATTTGTAAAGACGTGTCAGAGCGATTGCACGCTATGTAAAGTGCTTTTGAAACTTTAAACGCGTTTTTCTCAAAACTGTGTTCTTAAAGTCGGTGACCAAGATTTCTCGGAAACGACTGAACCGATCAGTCTCAAATTTTACCACAAGCTTCTTAAGTATATTTTTTAGTAATTATTATCGAAGGTTTTATCTCACCGATAAATATTTGTTTTTGTATAAACAATTTAAGGTCAAAATTTTGATCAAAAACCGTTTTTTTTTGTTTGAGAAGCCGCCATTTTGTCAAAAAATTTTATTTTGCTTATTCCTTCGATTAATTAGAGGATTATATATTACTTTAATGAAATCCGTTTGGTTTTTTCATTTTAGATGATCTAGTCCAGAGATATCGTGGTCACCGCAAGATGCCTTTTTTGAGAGGACCTCCTGGAGATCAGCTATAGCAGCTTTCCATAATTTATTTTTACAAATACAACAATCTTAAAATACAGTTAAACGTTACCATAATAAGTGTACAAATTTTTACATTACTGAATTTAACCGTCTTCTCAGGAACAATTCTTGAAAAATTGCTTTTTTTCGGCCTCCTAACTGTATATAACCCCTTAATATAAACGAACGCGTTTTACTGAAGCGAATTTTGAAAAAATGTTAATTATATCATGTAATGCCAATCAATTGTAATAGAGCCTAGATTTGTTTCCATTTTACATTTATTACACAAAAATATTTTCACGCTGCCCCTGTTTCAAGTCGATCATTGAGACGAGCTCGTAGCATTTTTCCTTTCCTTACTGATCAATAATAATTTTTCCCAAAACGTTCGAAAAAATCAAATAAAATAGAACAGGGAAAGACAATAAAACAAATAGAATTTTACAAAAGTACCTCATGATGGTGAAATTTAAAATTTATTGACGGCGGCGCATCGCATTTACTGGTCGAAGGTGTGTTAGCATAACAACTACTGCGTTCGCCATTTTGATTGGATCGGCGCGCCAGTAGAAGTCCATGCCATGTGTAGTTGTTTTGTTGTTTGTTTACCACATACCTATTCGGACCTGTTTTTCTGCCCTCAGGTGTTTTTAGAATTATTTTAACAGTATGCGACTTCTACAGTTGTAAGTGTAGCTTCATCTGCGTAGTCTGGGCAACGTTAATGACAAATACTACTAGCTATGGTGTTTTTGGTTGGTTCGGGATGCAACAGTTAAGGTTGTTATACCTACTGATTTGGACTATTGAAAACATTCCAAAATCGGAGATAAAATTTTAATTTCAGTCGTCAGTTTTTCATGTATAGGCTTCTTTATGCCCGGTTCCGACGGCAACGCGTTGCTGCGACAAAGTTGCAGCAATTTGGCCGTGAGTGGTTGCATATGCGTTCACATGTGGACACAATGTAACTGAGATGTTTTAGTAGAAAGCTTGCTTGCAGCCAACGCGAGAGTAAAATCACTACATATTAGAGACGTTTAACCTCAAATGTTTTCTTTTGTGCTTGTGGTGTATTTATGGCATTTTGTAAATATAAACCAAAAGGGAAGTTACACTAAAAGAAAAAAAACAATTCACGGTTCACGAATGGGACTAACACAAACATAAGTTGGAAA